>CM076902.1:39588844-40113844 GCA_039519145.1 Kokia cookei | reverse complement strand
GGCACCGAGGGGCAACGGATCACTACCCTCGTGGTGCGATAGGGTTCGGGCACGACGGGGCTCTCACCCTCTCCGGTGCCCCTTTCCAAGGGACTTGGACCCAGTCCGCCGCTGAGGACGCTTCTCCAGACTACAATTTGAATTTCGATGGCACCCGATTCTCAAGCTGGGCTTTTCCCAATTCCCTCACCGTTACTAAGGGAATCTTGGTAAGTTTCTTTTCCTCTGCTTATTGATATGCTTAAACTCAACGGGTAATCCCGCCTGACCTGGGGTCGCGATGCGAGCACCATCATTGCGATGTCGAAGGGGTTCGAGGGCCTTGATCGACCATCGTACACAACTTTGAAAGAGGCTGTGCTAATAGAGCATTACCATCGATTGTCACGACAATGATGTCATCAAGGACTGAAATTTAGTCCAACTGCTAGCTATGAGAGCACGGGAGGCCAATTTCCACCCACAATTCAACCGAGGCCCGAGAGCTAAGGGTTGGATGGGGGCGACGATGCGTGACACCCAGGCAAACGTGCCCTCGACATAATGGCTTGAGGCGTAACTTGTGTTCAAAGGCTCGATGGTTCACGGGATTCTGCAATTCACACCAAGTATCGCATTTCGCTACATTCTTCATCGATGCGAGAGCCGAGATATCCGTTACCGAGAGTCATTCTGTATATTTTCCAACAAAAGAACAACGTACTGAAGCAGCGACATCGCGAACGGTGCGCGATGACAGAAGACGTGCCCCTTTTTTTAGTTTCGATTCCTTGGTGCGATTCGCACCGGGGGTTTGTTCGTTTTGCCCTCAAAAGGTTGAACCTGACATCTCCCCCCACCCGATAGGCAAAGGGATGGCAAGACCAACCGCTCTGAGACGAGGAAGTGGCGAGAGGCAAGGATGCACCCACACCACCTCCGGTGTTATTTACAACTCATTCACGGGTCGTTCTGCTAGGCAGGTTTCGACAATGCTCCTTCCGTAGGTTCACCTACAGAAACCTTGTTACGACTTCTCCTTCCTCTAAATGATAAGGTTCAGTGGACTTCTCGCGACGTCGCGGGCTACTAACCGCCCATGTCACCGCAATCCGAACACTTCACCGGACCATTCAATCAGTAGGAGCGACAGGCGGTGTGTACAAAGGGCAGGGATGTAGTCAACGCGAGCTTATGACTTGCGCTTACTAGGAATTCCTCGTTGAAGACCAATAATTGCAATGATCTATCCCTATCACGATGAAATTTCAAAGATTACCCGGGCTTGTCGACTAAGGCTATAGACTCGTTGAATGCATCAGTGTAGCGCGCGTGCGGCCCAAAACATCTAAGGGCATCACAGACTTGTTATTGCCTCAAACTTCCTTGGTCTAAAAGGCCATAGTCCCTCTAAGAAGCTAGCCACGGAGGATCACCTCCGTGTAGCTAGTTAGCAGGCTGAGGTCTCATTCGTGAATGGAATTAACTAGACAAATCGCTCCACCAACTAAGAACGACCATGCACCACCACCCATAGAATCAAGAAAGAGCTCTCAGTTTGTCAATCCTTACTATGTCTGGACCTGGTAAGTTTCCCCGTGTTGAGTCAAATTAAGCCGCAAGCTCCACTCCTGGTGGTGCCCTTCCGTCAATTCCTTTAAGTTTCAGCCTTGTGACCATACTTCCCCCGGAACCCAAAGACTTTGATTTCTCATAAGGAGCCGGTGGAGTCCTAAAAGCAACATCCGTCGATCCCTGGTCAGCATCGTTTATGGTTGAGACTAGGACGGTATCTGATCCTCTTCGAGCCCCCAACTTTCGTTCTTGATTAATGAAAACATCCTTGGCAAATGCTTTCGCAGTTGTTCGTCTTTCATAAATCCAAGAATTTCACCTCTGACTATGAAATAGGAATGCCCCCGACTGTCCCTGTTAATCATTACTCTGATCCCAAAGGCCAACACAATAGGATCGAAATCCTATGATGTTATCCCATGCTAATGTATACAAGCGTAGGCCTGCTTTGAGCACTCTAATTTCTTCAAAGTAATAGCGTCGGAGGAACGACCCGACCAATTAAGGCTAGGAGCGCATTACCGGCAGTAAGGACGAGCAGATCGGTGCTCATCGTGAGGCGGACCGGTCGACCCACCCCTAAGTCCAACTACGAGCATTTTAACTGCAACAACTTAAATATAAGCTATTGGAGCTGGAATTACCGCGGTTGCTGGCACCAGACTTTCCCTCCAATTGATCCTCGTTAAGGGATTTAGATTGTACTCATTCCAATTACTAGACTCATAGAGCTCGGTATTGTTATTTATTGTCACTACCTCCCCGTGTCACGATTGGGTAATTTACGCGCCTGTTGCCTTCCTTGGATGTGGTAGCCGTTTCTCAGGCTCCCACTCCGGAATCGAACCCTAATTCTCCGTCACTTGTCACCACCATAGTAGGCCACTATCCAACCATCGAAAGTTGATAGGGCAAAAATTTGAATGATGCGTCGCCGGCACAAAGGCCGTGCGATCCATCGAGTTATCATGAATCATCAAAGCAATGGGCAAAGCCCGTGTCGACCTTTTATCTAATAAATGCATCCGTTCCAGAAGTCGAGGTTTGTTGCACGTATTAGTTATAGAATTACTACGGTTATCTGAGTAGCAAATACCATCAAACAAACTATAATTGATTTAATGAGCCATTCGCAGTTTCACAGTCTGAATTTGTTCATACTTACACATGCATGGCTTAATCTTTGAGACAAGAATATGACTACTGGCAGGATCAACCAGGTAGCATTCCTCCGCGACGCTGACACTACATGGCCCTCAACATGCCGCTTGAGCAACGAAGGGGTCATAACAAAGCTCGAGCATCGTCCGTGTCGAGAGACAAAATGCGTACGCATCAAGAGATAAGGGCCTAAACCCTGCTCTCATAAAAAAATTTCGAATCTGAAAGCACGATCAAGCACCAATGCACAGATGTGGCCACACCGATTTGAGGGGGCACACTCGGGACAGAAGGCATGATTGAGGTCCACCACGCACCCCCGAAGGGCACAAGATGGAAAAGGGACGACAACACGTACGTATTTCCATGTGGTTAGGTACGCAACATAGGATCCCGACCGCACCCCTTGAGTTCAACGACAGCAAGGGGATGTAATGAAGCGGTGTGCGACTTTACAGTTCGATGCAAACAGCACGGAGCGTACCAATACACACAACCAAAACACCACTCATATGCCTGTTGCGAACTAGTGGTAGAACCCACGGACACCGATCTACAACCTACCCAACCAACGAATTGATAAGTGAGTGGTAGTCTCGCACATCCAATGCTCCCGCACATCCAAGGCACCAAGGTGCCGATACATACCGGTATTCTTGCACCACTATCAGCTTATGTTACCGATGGTGCCTGATGCTTCCGCACATCCAAGGCAGCAAGGTGTCGATACTTCATGATGGTCCCACACGACCATCGGCCTAAGTTGTCGATGATGTCCGATGCCCTCGCACATCCAAGGCACCAAGGTGCCGATACTTTACGATGGTTTTGCACCCATATCGGCCTAAGTTACCAATGGTGTCCGATGCTCCCTTACATCCAAGGCACTAAGGAGTCGATACTTCTCGATGGTCCCACACCACCATCTACCTATGTTATCGATGGTGTTCAATGCTCCTACACATCAAAGGCACCAAGGTGCCGACTCTTCCAGATGGTCCCGTACCAGCATCGACCTAAGTTACCGATGATGTCCGATGCTCTCGCACATTCAAGGAACCAAGGTTTTGATGGTTCCCGATAGTCCCGCTCACCATCGACCTATGTTACCGATGGTGTCTTATGCTTCCACACATCCAATGCACCAATGTACTGATACTTCCCGATAATCCCATACCACCATCGCCTTAAGTTACCGATGGTGTTCGATGCTCTCGGACATCCAAGGCACTAAGATGTCGATAGTTCATGATGGTCCTGCATCACCATATGTCTATGTTATCGATGATGTCCGATGCTCCCGCACATCCAAGGCACCATGGTGTCGATGCTTCCTGATGGTCCCGCATGACCATCGACCTAAGTTGCCGATGGTGTCCAATGCTATCGCACGTCGAAGACACCAACATGCTGATGGTTCTCGATGGTCCCGCACCACCATCGACCTATGTTACAAATGGTGTCTAATGGTGTTCGATGCCGATGGTTCTATGCTCTTTCACATCCTAAGTTATCGATGGTGTCCGATGCTCTTGGACATCCAAGACACCAAGGTACCGATGCTTTTCGATGGTCCTACACCACCATCGACCTAAGTTTTCGATGGTGTCCGATGCTCCCACACATCCAAGCACCAAGGTACCGATACTTCTAGATGGTCCTGCACCACCATCGACTTAAGTTACAAATGGTGTTCGATGCTCTCGCAAATCCGAAGCACCATGGTGCCGATACTTCCAGATGGTCTCGTACCACTATTTATCTAAGTTACCGATGGTGTTCGATGCTCTCGCATATCCAAGGCACCAATGTGGCGATAGTTCCCGATGGTCCCGCACAACCATTGGCCTACGTTACTAATGGTGTCTGATGGTTTCACACATCCATGTTACCAAGGTGTTGATAATTCCCGATAGTCCCACATCACCATCTGCTTAAGTTGTTGATGGTGTCTGATGCTCTCGCAGATCAAAGACACAAAAGTTTTGATGATTCTTGATGGTCCTACACCACCATCGGCCTATTTTGCCGATGGTGCCCGATGCCCCTACACAGCCAAGGCACCAAGGTGTTGATACTTCACGATGGTCCCGCACCACTATCGACTTAAGTTACCGATGGTGTCCGATGCTCCAGCACATCCATGGCACCAAGGTACCGATACTTCCCGATAGTCTCGCACCACCATCGGCATAAGTTACAAATGGTGTTCAATACTCTCGCACATCTAGGGCACCAAGGTGCCTATGGTTCCCGATGGTCCTGCACCACCATTGACCTATGTTACTGATGGTGTCCAATGCTCCCACTTATCCAAGGCACTAAGTTACCGATAATGTCCGATGCTCCCGTACATGCAAGGCACCAAAGTACCGATGGTTCTCGATTGTCCCGCACCACCATCGACCTATGTTGTCGATGTACCAAGGCACAAGGTGTCGATGCTTCCTAATGGTCTCGCATGACTATCGACTTAAGTTTTCGATGGTGTCCGATGCTCTTTCACATCCAAGGTACTAATATATCAATAGTTCTCGATGATCCAGCACCAACACTGGCCTATGTTACGATGGTGTCCCATGCTCCCGCACATCCAAGACACCAAGGTATCGATACTTTGTGATGGTCCTGCTCCACCACTGGCCTAAGTTACCGACGGTGTCCGATGCTCCTGCACATTCAGGACACGAAGGTTCTGATGCTTTTCAATGGTCCCGCACTGCCATCGGCCTAGGTTGTCGATGGTGTTCGATGCTCACACACATCTAAGGCACCATTGTGCCGATACTTCCCGATATTCCCACACCACCATAGACTTAAGTTATCAATAGTGTCCGATGCTCCAGCACATCCAAGGCACCAAGGTGCCGATACTTTCAGATGGTCCCATACCACCATCAGTCTAAGTTGCCAATGGCGTCCGATGCTCTCGTACATCCAAGGCACCAACGTGCCGATGGTTCCTGATGGTCTCGCACAACCATCGACCTATGTTACTGATGGAGTTTGATAGTTTCACACATCTAAGATACCAAGGTGCTGATACTTCCTGATAGTCCAGCACCACTGTCTGCCTAAGTTTTTGATGGTGTCCAATGCTCTCGGACATCAAAGGCACCAAACTACCGATGGTCCCACAGCACCATCGACCTATGTTATCGATGGTGTTCGATGCTCCCGCACATCAAAGGCACCAAGGTGTCGATACTTCACGATGGTCCCACACCAGCATCGACTTAAGTTACCTATGGTGTCTGATGCTCTTGCACATCCATGACACCAAGGAACTGATACTTCTCGATTGTTTCGCACCACTATCCGCCTAAGTTGTTGATGGTGTCTGATGCTCTCGCACATCCAAGACACCAAGATACCGATGGTTCTCGATGGTCCGACACCATCATCGACCTATGTTGCCAATGGTGTCTAATGCTCCCACTAATCCAAGGCACTAAGGTGCCGATGCTTCTTGATGGTCCTGCACCACCACCGGCCTAAGTTACTGATAGTGTCCGATGCTCTCACACATCATTGGCAACATGGTGCGGATACTTCTAGATGGTCCCGCACCACTATTAACTTAAGTTACTAATGGTATCCTATGCTCTCGAACATTCAAGGCACCAAGGTTCCGATGGTTTGCGATGATCTTGCACAACCATCGGCCTATGTTGTTGATAGTGTCCGATTCTCCCGCAAATCTAAGGCACCAAGGTGTCGATACTTCCTGATGGTCACGTACCACTATCAGCCTATGTTACAGATAGTATTCGGTGCTCCCGCACATCCAAGGCACCGAGGTGTCGATACTTCACGATGGTCCTGCGCCACCATCGGCCTAAGTTATCGATGGTGTTTGATGCTTCCGCACATCCAAGGTACTAGGGTGCCCAAACTTTACGATGGTTCCGTACCCCCATCAGCTTAACTTACCATTGGTGTCTGATGCTCCCGCACATCCAAGGCACCAAGGAGCTGATACTTCCCGATAGTCCTGCACCAGTATCGACCTAAGTTATCAAAGGTGTCTGATGTTCTCGCACATCAAAGGCATCAAGGTGCTGATGGTTTCTGATGGTCTTGCAGCCTTATTGGTCGATATTGCTGATGGTGTCCGATGCTCCCGGACATCCATGAGACCAAGGTACCGATACTTCTCGATGCTCCCACACCACCATTGGCCTAAGTTGTTGAAGGTGTCCGATGCTCCCACACATCCAAGGCACTAAGGTGTCGATACATCTCGATGGTACCACAGCACCATCGACCTAAGTTATCGATGGTGTCTGATGCTCTCGAACATCCAAGGCATCATGGTACCGATACATCCTGATAGTCTTGCACCAGTATCTACGTTTTCGATGGTGTCTGATTCTCTCGCACAATAAAGGCACCAAGGTGCCGATGGTTCCCGATGGTCTCACACCACCATCTGCCTATGTTACCGATGGTGTTTGATGCTCCCATACATCCAACGCACCAAGGTGTCGATACTTCACGATGGTCCCACACCAACATCGGCTTAAGTTACCGATGGTATCCGATGCTCTCGCACATCCGTTGTACCAAGGAACTGATACTTCCTGATAGTCTCGCACCACCGTCGACCTAAGTTATCGATGGTGTTTGATGCTCTTGCACATCCAAGGCACTAAGGTGCTAATAGTTTCCAATGGTCCCGGACCATCATCGCCCTATGTTATCGATGGTGTCTGATGCTCCCACTAATCCAAGGCACCAAGGTGCCGGTGCTTCTCGATGGCCCCGTACTACCACCGATCTAAGTTATCAACAGTGACCGATATCTAGCACATCAAAGGCACCATGGTACAAAAACTTCCAGATGGTCCCGCACCACAATTGGCCTAAGTTAGTGATAGTATCCGATGCTCTCGCACATTCAAGGCAATAAGGTTTTGATGGTTCGCGATAGTCTCGCACAACCATCGACTTATGTTACTGATGGTGTCCGATGCTCCCGCACATCTAAGGCACCAAGGTGTCAATACTTCTCGATGGTCCTGTACCACTATCAGCCTATGTTGTCGATGGTGTGCAATGCTCCCTCACATCCAAGCAACCAAGGTGTTGATACTTCACGATGGTCCCACACCACCGTCGGCCTAAGTTGTCGATGGTGTTCGATGCTTTCGCACATCCAAGGCACCAGCGTGCCGATACTTTATGATGGTTTCGCACCCTCATCGGCCTAAGTTATCATTGGTGTTTGATGCTCCCGTACATCCAAGGAACCAAGGAGCTGATACTTCTCGATAATCCTGCACCACCATCGACCTAAGTTACCGATGGTGTCCGATGCTCTCGCACATCAAAGGCGTCAAGGTATCGATGGTCCCGTAGCCCCATCGATCGATGTTACGATGGTTTTTGATGCTGTCGCACATTCATGACACCAAGATGCCGATACTTTTCGATGGTCTCGCACCACCATCGGCCTAAGTTATCGATGGTGTCCGATGCCCCCGCACATCGAAGGCACCATGGTACCGATGCTTCTCGGTGGTCTCGCAGCACGACCGACCTAAGTTGTCGATGGTGTCCGATGCTCCCGCACATCCAAGGCACCAAGGTACCGATTCTTCCTAATGATCTCGTACCACCATCGTCCTAAGTTGTCAATGGTCTTACACTTTTTTTAGCCCGATGGTCCCGCACATGCAAGACAAATTCACTTTTTGGCCAAACATGGCTTTAAATTTATACAAAATATCCCAAACAGTCATGACATCAGCATTTTTATTTGTAATAAAAAGAAGAGCATCGTCGACGAAAAATAAATTATTAATATGCAGACTATTATGTCTAACTCTAATCCCACGTATATTCCCTTCGTTCTGTGCATTTAATAACATACGTGAAAGCGCATCTATACAAAATAAAAAGTGATAAGGGGAAAGAGGGTCTGCCTATCTCAATTGCTCAGTTGAATGACCTCTGAAAGTCAAGAATTGCATTTAATCCAATATTTCACTGAACGAACACAATTCATAGGTTTTGACACCCATCCTCTCGTAAAACCCATTTTAATAAGAACAAACTCATGGAAATTCCACTCGACTCTGTCATAGGCCTTGTTCATGTCGAGTTTAGCCACAAAACGTTTATTGGGCCCATTTTTACTATTGAGTAGGTAATGCATCATCTTATGTGCTATTAGAATGTTATTGTGGATCATCCTTTTAGGGACAAAAGCACTTTGATTCTGAGTAATGCACCTATTAAGACAAAGTTTTAAACGGTTAGCCAAAACCTTCACGATAATTTTATATATTACCCTAAAAAGACTAATCGACCTGTAGTGACTCATGTCTGTTGGCTCCTCAATCTTTGGGATCAACACCACCATCGTCTCAATAATGTCCGAAGCCCCTCTATTCCCATTCAAAATGTCATCACACAAATGCAGTACATCAGCACCCACCACCTCCCAGTTATTCTTATAAAAAATACTGGATAACCCGTCAGTACCGAATGCTTTCCTCGGATCCATTTGCCTCCATGCCTCAAGAATTTCAGTGTCAGTAACCTTACTAACTAGCTCCCTGTTCATATCGTTAGTAATACAAACAGGAATAAGATGCTCAATATCAACAAAATTAGAATTAACTCCACTGGTGAACAAATCATTAAAATAATCCATGGAAATATTGTAAATACCCTCAGTACTCGTGACCCACATACTATCTTTATCCATTAATCCCTCTATATGATTTTTCTTAGCTTTATAGGTGGCTTTGACATGAAAATACGTGTGTTTCAATCTCCCTCTTTTAACCATTTTATCTTGGATCGTTGCACCCAATAGATTTCTTCCTTATTGCACAGTCTGCCCAGCTCAGCTCTAGCAGCACGCAACCTTTCAGAACTAATATTATCTCTATGCTCATTCACAATTTTATTAATAACCTTTCTGAGATTATTCATCTGACCTCTTTAGTCTTTGTACATACTATGCTGCCACTGCCCAAGCCTCATACGTGTGGCTTCAATGCTCTTCAAAACGTCACCATGGTAGGAACTCCAAGCATTTTTAATCACATTTTTAGCCTTCTCATGTGTCCCCTAGCACTCTTCATATTTTATATTCAAACGCGGGTCCCTCATGCTGTCCATAGGTTTCCTTCCTATAATATTAAGAATAATAGCCTCATGGTCAGAGTTTGATTGGCGTATAGCATTTGTGGCCACGTTACCAATGGTCCCATGCTTTTTTTAGCCCGATGGTCCCACACATCCAAGGCACTAAGTTACCGATAGTGTTCGATGCTCTCGCACATGCAAGGCACCAAGGTGCTGATGCTTCTCGATGGTCCCGCAGCACCATTGGCCTAACTTGCCGATGGTGTCTGATGCTCTCACACATCCAAGGCACCAAGGTGTCGATGCTTCTTGATGGTCCCGCACATCAAAGAACAAAGGTGTCGATGCTTCTCGATGGTTCCACACCACCATCGACATAAGTTTTCGATGGTGTTCGATGGTTTCGCACAACCAAGGCACCAAGGTACTGATGCTTCCCGATGGTTCCACGCCGCCTTCGTCCAAAGTTACTGATAGTGTCCGATGCTCCCACACATTCAAGGCACCAAGGTACAGATACTTCTTGATTGTCCTACACCACCATCGGCCTAAGTTCTCGATGGTGTCTGATGTTCTCGAACATACAACGCACCAAGGAGTTTATGCTTCCCGATGGTCCCACACCACAATCAGCCTATGTTGCCGATGGTGTTTGATGCTCTCACACATCCAAAGCACCAAGGTGTCGATGCTTCCCAATGGTCCTGTACAACTATCAGCCTAAGTTGATAATGGTGTTTGATGCCATTACACACCCAAGACACCAAGGTGTCGATGCTTCCCGATGGTCCCTCACCACCATTGACCTAAGTTAGCGATGGTGTCCAATGATCCCTCACATCCAAGGCACTAAGGTACCGATACTACCCGATGGTCCCGCACCACCATCGACCTAAGTTACCAATGGTGTCTGATGCTCTCGCACATCCAAGGTTCCAAGGTGTCGATGCTTCTCGATGGACCCACACCATCATCGGTCTAAGTTGTCGATGGTGTCGAATCCTCTCACATATCGAAGGCACTAAGGTGCCGATGCTTCTTGATGGTCTCACACCACCATTAGCTTAAGTTACGGATGATGTCCAATGATCCCGCACATCTAATGTATCGATGCTTCCTGATGGTCCCGTACCACCATCGACCTAAGTTACCGACGGTGTTCGATGCTCTCGTACATCCAGGGCACCATAGTGTCAATGCTTCCCGATGGTGCCTCACCACCATCGACCTAAGTTACCGATGGTGTCTGATGCACTAACACATCCAAGGCAATAAGGTATCGATCCTTCTCGATGGTCCCGTACCACCATCGGCCTAAGTTACTGATTGTGTCCGATGGTCCCGCTCATCCAAGGCACCAAGGTGTCGATGCTTTCGATGGTCTCGTACCACCAGCGACCTAATTTGTCAATAATGTCTGATGCTCCCGCACATCCAAGGCACCAAGGTGCAGATGCTTCCCGATGGTCCTCTACCACCATCGACCAAAATTATCGATGGTGTCTAATGCACTCGCACATCCAAGGCACCAAGGTGCTGATGCTTCCCGATGGTCCCGCACATCGAAGGCACCAATGTGGAGATGGTGTCCAATGCTCTCGCACATCTAAGATACCAAGGTGCCAATGCTTCTATATGGTCCCGCACCACAATCGACCTAAGTTACCAATGGTGTCCGATGCTCTTGCATATCCAAGGCACCAAGGTGTTGATGCTTCTGATGGTACCACACCACCATCGATCTAAGTTACTAATAGTGTCTGATGGTCTCGACCATCCAAGACACCAAGGTGCTGATGCTTTTGATGGTCCCATACCACCATCGGCCAAAGTTACCCATTGTGTGTGATGCTCCGGCACATCTAAGGCACCAAGGTGTCGATGCTTCCCGATGGTCAAGCACCACCATTGGCCTAAGTTACTGATAGTGTCCATTGCTCTCGTACATCAAGGCACCAAGGTCCCGATGCTTCCCGATGGACAACCACCACCATCGGCCTAAGTTATCGATGGTGTCTGATGCACTCGCACATCTAATGCACCAAGGTGTCAGTACTTCTCGATGGTCTCGCACCACCAGTCTAAGTTGTCGATGGTACTTGATGCTTTCATACGTCCAAGGCACCAAGATGTCGATGCTTTCTAATGGTCCCACACCATCATCATCGTAAGTTACTGATGGTCCCGCAAATCCAAGGCACCATGGTGCCGAAGCTTTTTAATGGTCTCGTACCATCATCGACCTATGTTACTGACGGTTTCGATGCTCTCGCACATCCAAGGCATCATAGTGTCGATGCTTCCTGATGGTCCCGCACCACCATCGGTCTAAGTTGTCGATGGTCTCTGATGCTCTCACATATCCAAGACACCAAGGTATCGATGCTTCACAATGGTCCCGCACCACCATCGACCTAAGTTACTAATTGTGTCCGATGGTCCTGCTCATCCAAGGCACCAAGGTGCCGATGCTTTCGATTGTCCCATACCACCAGCAACCTAATTTGTCGATGGTGTCTGATGCTCCCGTACATCCAAGGCATCAAGGTAACGATGCTTCCCGATGGTCCCCTACCACCATCGTCCAAAGTAATCGATGGTGTCTGATGCTCTAGCACATCCAAGGAACCAATGTGTTGATGCGTCTCGATAGTCCCGCACATCGAAGGCACCAACGTGCCGATGGTGTTCGATGTCCCCACACATCCAAGTTTCCAAGGTGCCGATGCTTCTTGATGGTCCCGCACCACAATCGACCTATGTTACCTATGGTGTTCGATGCTCTCGCACATCCAAGGAACCAAGGTGTCGATGCTTCTCGATGGTATCGCACCACCATCGATCTAAGTTACTAGTAGTGTTCGATGGTCTCGATCATCCAAGGCACCAAGGTGTTGATAATTCTGATGGTCCCTCACCACCATCAGCCTAAGTTATACATTGTGTCTGATGCTCCCGCACATCCTAGGCACCAAGGTACCGATGCTTCCTGATGGCCAAGCACAACTATTGTCCTAAGTTACCGATGGTGTTCAATTCTCCTGCACATCCATGGCACAAAGGTCCAGATGCTTCGCGATGGTCTCACACATCCAAGGCACCAAGATGCCAACGCTTCTCGATGGTCATGCACTACCATTGGCCTAAGTTGTCGATAGTGTCTGATGCACTCGCACATCTAACGCACCAAGGTGCCGATGCTTTTTGATGGTATTGCACCACCAATCTAAGTTGTCAATAGTGTTCGATGCTCTCACACATCCAAGGCACCAAGGTGTCGATGCTTTTCGATGGTCCCGCACCATCATCGACTTAAGTTACTGATGGTCCCGTACATCCAAGGCACTATGGTCCGATGCTTCTTGATGGTCCCGTACCACCATAAATCTAAATTACTGATGGTGTCCGATGCTCCCACACATCCAAGGTACCAAGGTATCGATGCTTCTTGACGGTCTCGCACCACCATCAGACTAAGTTACCGATGGTGTTCAATGCTCTCGCACATCGAAGGAACCAAGGTCTCAATGCTTTTTCAATGGTTCAGCACTACCATTGGTCTAAGTTACCGATGGTGTCCGATGGTCCTACTCATTCAAGGCACCAAGGTGGCAATGCTTCCAATGGTCCTACACCACTATCAACCTAAGTAATCGATGGTGTCTGATGCTCCCGCACATCCAAGACACCAAGGTGACGATACTTCTCGATAGTCCTGTACTACCATCGACCTAAGTTACCGGTGGTGTCCAATGGTCTCGCACATCCAAGGTACCGATACTTCTTGACGGTCTCGCACATCCAAGGTACCGATACTTCTTGATGGTGTCTGATGCTCTCGCACATCCAAGCCATGAAGCTACTGTGGCTTCTCGATGGTCCCATACCACCATCGGTCTAAGTTGTTAATGGTGTCCGATGCTCTCGTACATTCAAGGAACCAAGGTACTGATGCTTCTTGATGGTCTCGTAACACCATCGGCCTAAGTTATCGATGGTTTCCGATGCTCTCGCATATCTAAGGCACAAAAGTGTTGATGCTTCTCGATGGTCTTGCACCACCATCGGCCTAGTTACCGATGGTGTTCGATGGTCCCGTACATCCAAGACACCAAGGTACCGATGCTTCTTGTTGGTCTCGTAATAATATCGGCTTAAGTTGAATATGGTGTCTGATGCTCCCACACATCTAAAGCACCAAGGTGTCAATGCTTCTCGATGGTCCCGCACCACCATCAGTATAAGTTACTGATGGTGTTCGATGCTCTCGCACATCCAAGGCATCAAGGTGTCGATGCTTTCGATGGTCTCGCACCACCATCAGCCTAAGTTACTGTCACACATTATCGTCGCCGTGGCACCACCCTTACCTTCGTAAGGTTGTCATCACCGCAAGTCCCTACCACCACCTTGTCTATTTCTTTTTCCCATCTTTTGCCGAATTTTTAGTAAAAGTATAATGTCTCGCAAAAGAACTAGATCTTCAAAGACTACTCCTTAAAACCTGATTGTGATTGATGAAGAAGTGAAAGAGAGATTTGATTCAATCTTCAAGTATCAACCTATATGCTGGAAAAATGTTTTAACTTGAAGAGCCATGATTTGATGGTTGTACCTATGCCAATTAAAAGAAGATTAATGCTTTGTAGTGGAAACAGTTTTGTAATGCTCGTTCACTTCCTGTTGATGAACTAGTTTGAGAGTTTTATGCTAGTTTGACTCTACAAGAAGCTACTGAGGTCACTGTCCAAAAGAAGAAGGTACCTCTTACTTCTAAGTTCATTAATGGTTTGTTTCACTTACTTGATGTTGAAGAAGATGAGTACTATCCTATGATGAAAAATATAAATTGGAATTTTCTTCAACAAGTGCTTGATGTTGTTACAAATCTGGGATACCAATGGATTATAAGAAAGTATGGGAGACATTCTTACCGAAGGGAAGACCTAAAACTGGTAGCAAAGGTATGATTTTACTTTGTTCGCTATAGTTTCATGCCTATCTCACATAGTTCTACCATCTCGATGTAACGAATGCTCTTGTTGTATGCAATATTAATAGAAAAGTCCATAAATGTTGGGAAAATCATTCTCAAAGAGATCCATGACTGTGCCAAAAAGAAGACAGGAAGTGCCTACTTCCCATCATTGATTACTTCACATTGCTTAATGGCTAATATTAAAATAAAAGCAAATTTGAAGAGGCAATATGTTCAAGGGCGCATTACAGCTTATGACCTTGAAAGGTTAGTGGAGAAAGTTTATGAACTAAATAAAGGCAAACAAGACAAGTCAACTAAGCCAAAAACTGATAATTCATCAAATAAAATTGAAACTGAAGCTGATTCAGTTGTCGACACTAAAGAAGTAGAATTTGAGGAGGAACCAAATAGTTCTAAATCGATTGAGGAACCTACAAAATTTGAACCAAAAGTTGAGCTAGAAGACGAACCAAATGAGCTAAGTGTTGAACCTAAATTTACAACTCCAATGTTGACTTCTGCAAGTACTTCAAAGAAATTAGAGTTGTCAATCAAGATGGATATGTGCATATTTATGCACAATCAGCAATAAACTTACCGAAAATATGCGAAGATTAGATATGACTCCATTAGAAATATTTTTAAGAATATATCTAACGCTTTTTTTCTTGAGTTCTCAGATGCTATCTTCGAGACATGGAAGGAAGATAACGACAATGAAAGCAAAGATGGAGTTGAAGAAAAAGAAGACAAGGGGGATGAGTAAGGAAAATAAAAGGGGGATTCTTGTCTTGTTTATTTATTTATTTATTTTTAGGCCCTTAGGAGTTAATTTCTTTCATAGTTAGGATTTTATTTCTGCATAATAAAACACAGCAAAAATGAATAAGCTTAACACCACTTTAGAAAGAAAAAAAAAACTAAGTGATGTGTTAATGAGAATGAACATGTCTAGGATTGGATTGTTAAGAAAGACTTGGTAATTAAGTATGCTTTAATAAATAAATGTTTAGAGAAAATTTTTGTTAATAAGTTAGTTTGAATGCAAGCATGAATGTTAGATAGAATTGTATGTATGTTATCATGAATGATGGAATGCTTGTCTGATCTTAGTTTTAGGTAGTGTTTGCCATGAAAACTTAGTTTCCCTTGAGATTAGACATGCGTGAAGGTTTATATCTTTAGAATTGACTTAATAACTTTCTTGAGGCGAAATCCTAAATATGATATAAGCACCATTTCTTTGGATGGTTTGAGCCTTTTCAAGCCCACCTTATGATAATAGACACTTGAAACCTTAATTTTGAGCTTAATGGTCTATTTATTGCAATTTACCTACATTATAAGCCATATTACCATCTTTTTAAGTTATCCTATTTTGTGCACCCATCTTAACTAAAGTTTTGTTGGTGATCAACATTTGAGGAAAATTTCAAAAAGATGTGCATGCTCATGCTTAAAAAAGAGAGAAAGAAAGAACAAAGAAAAGTTTGCTCAATCTTTGAAAGAAAATGTATGAGAATGAGTTTAAAATAAGTTTGGGGTGTTCCAAAGATTCATTCAAGAATAAGGTTGTGTTACAAAAGATCTAAGGCAAAGGTAAAGGTTAAGATTTTTGAAACAAAAATTCCAGATCTCTCAAAATCCCTACCTTTAGCCTAGCCCCATTACAACCTTACAAAAGACCTATTTATTTGATGATTATGTCACCTACATTAGTAGAGAGGAATTACAAAGTTCAACATTTGAAGACCTGATCGCGCTATGAATGTCACAGTGAATTGTGCAAGCGAACACTATTGATGTAAGTATAGTTGATAGGTGTAAGATTGGTCCCATAAAGATGACTGTTTTATGCTTAAATTTGTCGAAGAAAAAAGAGTTAAAATAAGAAGAATTGCCAGGAGTAATGTCAACGCAATTAAGTCAAAGACTGAACAAATAAAAGAGTTAGAACTGTCAGCGCAATTATTGTGAAACTACAATACAAAATGTTATAGCAATTTAATAAGAAAATATAATGAATGTTGAAGATATTTTGTCAAAGCAACTTACAGAAATTAAAGAAGTAAAAGCAATGATAAAGAGATGGGGAGATCCTTGACTTGACTAGTTGGCAATCACTAAATGTGAGCACAAGATCTCACTGACAATAATATACAAATATTTATGGAAATACAACTACAATGCAAATGAGTTGAGAAATAAAATGCAAAGACAATTAAAATGCAATGACAACTATATGATATGCATGAAATTAAACTAAGTACTGAAATGTAAAGACTAAAACAGTGTGTCGCAACCAAAGATGTGGCTGCCTTGGTCTTTTTCTTTTTCTTGGGGCACTCCTCCTTACGCTTCTTTTTGTCTTTGAGCATACATTTTCTTTCCGTTGGTTCAACTGAGGCGGTGGATTGCTTCTCCAGGTTTGATTGTGTACTGGCTTCGTCGACTGTAACATTCGAAGGATGAATTTCAACAAGTGGTGCCACATAAGGGATAATAGCCAGAGGATTAAAATCCTCATTACTGAATGTCACAGCCTCGGACTGACTCACAACAGATGGTGCCAAGTCTTCAGTAGTTGCACCCATATTGACAGGTGCGACGACAAATTCATCAGATAAATTTGTCGCGACAAATTCTTCCTTGTTCTCCTCTTCTTCTTTTTCTTCTTCCTTCTCCTCCTCAATACCCATAGAGTCCATGGTCGTGTGCTCCTCTGTAGCAGAAGTTTCCTTCTCTTCCATATTTGCCCCCAAACTGTTAGAAAATTCATTTTCAAAGAGGATAGCGATATTACGGAAACACTCCTCCACATCACTGGAATGCACATGCTGGTCCTCATTATCAGAAATATGGACCATGTTCAGAGACTGGATAGATTGAGTCCTCCCTTCTGAAGCAGCTTTCTTGTTTGATGGTGTGGCCTTCCAGATGATAGGGGAAATACTAAAATTCTAACAATTGCTGCCTGCTCATGCTGCGTAGCGTGCTGATGATTGTAGTATTCCATGCCTTGGTGTAGGCATAGAATAAGTTCTATGAGTGCTCCATATCTTCCATTGTGACGACAAGTTTGATTTGTCCCACACTCATTCGGTCAACCAGTTGCTTAATTTTTGTAAATTTCCTCTAAAGTTGAGGACCTGTGGGAGCATGAGGTTGCTTGTCTTTCTTCTTTGCCTTGCCTTTCTCCTTCTTCTATGGTGCTTCTTTTACAATAGGGGTTTCCTGCCCCCTCGTCCGGCGCTCAATCGAAACATCATTAATGCGGCCCTTATTTTCTAAGAACTCTTCCCCTTTGTGAGGTAAAACACCCCTCTGTCTACACAATTGCATGAGAAGAGAGGGGAATGGAAAGATACTTATTTTTTCACAACAGACTCTGCAATCTCTTGATGGAGGATAACACCGACATATATCCAGTGGCCCTTAATGATGGAATGTATTAGACACATTCTATCCAAAGTTACAGTGGTAATATGAGTGGAGGGCAATAGGTAACAGTTGATGAAATGGAACAAGACTTTGCTCTAAACTGTGAGGAAATGGCCATGCAATGTATAATTGTTGGGGTTATTTGCAGTCTAGACAGCACCATCGATGCATAAATCATTCAGCAGTAAGTTAACACCTTCCTCAATCAAATGTTCTAGGAAAGCATCATGCTCATCCTCCCCCTTAGCAATGTTGTATAGGGAATTTATATGGTCAGCACCCAATGGTACCAATCCCTCTCGAACAAAGATAAAATCCTGTTCGTTATCAATTAAATTGGCATAAAATTCTCGAACAAGAGATGGGGAATATCTTTCAGGGTGGTTGTAGAATTTCTCCCATCCCAGGTGTGAGATGGTTTTGTTAACTTGTTTTCCCAGTGTGAGTAGGGAAGACAGCTTGAATCCCTACTCTGGGTGGCAGTTTTGCTTCAACATAACATCATGGAAGCAGTCTTTGGCAGCTTTGGTTAAAAACAAGATTGGTTCTTTGGGTGGTAGCTGCTCAGCTTTATGAACCATCGCCTTATATGATTCAGTGATTGGCTTCGAAGGGGTTTTTGATCCTCTAGTTTTGGCCATTTCTTTATAAGAGAAAGAAAGTGAAAATTGTAGGAAATCTAAAGGTTGAAGAAAAGAAAGGACTGCAGTAACAATGATGGATGTGGGTGTGAAGAACACCATCGGCATAATAGGGTGTTTTATAGATGACGAAGATGAAGAGGTGTGATGATTTCCACTGTAGTGAGAGGTCACTATGTCTACATCTAATAAATGTAATGGCACGGATTGTCCTTTTTCTGAATCAATCCAACGGTTGGGGGAGCAGGGTGAATCAATCGACGTGATTCTTTCTTGAAACGCTTCGACGAGTCAGCAATTAAATGCGTCGACAAGTTGTGTTTCTATGCATCGACAAAAAGGATAAGTTTTATTCCTGTAGAGAACTAAAGAAAAGAATTAAAAGAAAATAAGATACAAAAAGTAAATAGAAAAATTGTAGGGACATGTTAAGAAAATGTTACCAGGTTAATGGTCTCGTTTTGTTCATTGGTGTCTGGCCTGAGATAGTGCTTTGATTATTGGCCATAACTTTGAATTGGTGCCCATTGTTTAAATCTTTAATTGTCACTGTACCATGAGAAAATACTTCGACAACTTTGAAAGGCCTTGACCATCTGGAGCGCAATTTACTAGGATGCAGTTTTAAACGTGAATTAAATAAAAGCACTAATTGACTTATAGAAAATTGTCGCTGCAAAATGATGTTGTCATGCCATCTGTTAGTTTTTTCTTTATATATGGCAGCATTCTCGTAAGCATTACGTCGAACTTCCTCTAATTCCAAAATGTCCAACAATCTCTTTTGCCTAACAGCATAATAATCCATATTCACCTGCTTAATTGCCCACATGGCCTTATGTTCAAGTTCCACAGGCAAGTGATAGGAAGTGATAGGATTTACCAAAAACCAGTTGATACGGTAATATTCCTAGTGGTGTTTTGTAAGCTATGTGAAGCGCCCATAATGCAAAATTTAATCGTGAAGACCAATCACGTCTGGATAGGTTAAACACCTTTTCAAGAATATTTTTGATTTACCGATTAGATACTTTAGTTTGGCCATTTGTTTGCAAATGATATGTGATTGTCAGGCTATGCTTAACACCATAATGCTTTAATGTTGTCGCCACTTGATTGCAATGGAAATGAGTTCCTTGATCACTTATTAATGCTCTAGGTGTGCCGAATCGTGTGAGGATATATGTGTGAAAGAATTTCAACACTGTCCGAGCATCATCTTTAAGGACAACTATTGCGTCGACCCACTTTGATACATAATCAACAGTGACCAGAATATAAACATTTCCAAAAAAATTAGGAAATGGTCCCATGAAATACATACACCAGACATAAAAAAGCTCAACTTCTATGATAGGCTGTTGCAGCATCTCGTTACATCAAGATATCAATCCAGTACGCTGACATTTATCACATTGTTGAACAAAATTGTGGGTGTTTCGAAACAATGTCGGCTAATAAAATCCTAACTGAAAGACCTTTGCAACAGTCTTAACACCACCAAAATGACCTCCATAAGGAGCATCATGGCAATGCTTCAAGACAGAGAGCATTTCTTCTTCAGGGACGCAGCGACGAATAATATTATCGGCGCATACCTTGAGCAGGTATGGCTCAGTCCAATGGTACTTTGCAGCATCTCAAAGAAATCTGACCTTTCGGTGATCAGTTGCACTCGATGGTAGCTTTCCACAGACCAAATAATTGACTATATCTACATAACATGGGGATATATCGACAGAAAATAGCTTCTCGTCTGGAAATGCATCGTCAATTTGTAATGAATTGCCATTTTCACTCACATAATCCAGATGAGATAACTAGTCTGCTACCTGATTTTTTGATCTTTTTCTATCCTTAATTTTGACATAAAATTCTTGTAATAATAGGATACATCTAATCAGCCTTAGTTTGGTATCTTTTTTGGCAAAGAGGTATCTCAATGCAGAATGATCAGTATAAACTGTAACTTTTACGCCGACAAGATACCAACAAAACTTGTCAAATGCAAAAACTACTGCCAGCAACTCTCTCTATAGAAGTATAATTAACCTGAGCTTAAGTCAGAGTTTTGCTAACATAATAAATTGTATGAAATACCTTGTCTTTGCATTGCCCAAGTACTACACCTACAGTATAGTCGCTTGCGTCACACATAACTTCAAGTAGTTGTGACTAGTCCGGTGTGACGATAATAGGTGCCTGCACTAATTGCTACTTAATCTTAACAAATGCTTCCAGACAAGCATCATTAAACAGAAACTTTTTATTTTGATCCAACAGAGAGCAGAGAGGTTTTGCAATTTTGGAGAAATCTCAAATGAATCGTCGATAGAATCCGACATGGTCAAGAAAACTCCTTATTCCCTTTATATGTGGAGGCAGCTTTTCAATTATTTCTACCTTAGCCTTATCTACTTCTATTCCCTGACAAGGGATACGATGCCCAAGGATAATGCCTTCAGTTGCCATGAAGTGGCATTTTTCTCAGTTTAGCACCAGATTGGTGTCCTCTCATCGCTTCAGCACTTTAGCTAAATTGTCAGCACATTTGTCAAGCGTATGATCCTAAACAGAGAATTCATTCATAAATACCTCCAATGAATCCATAATTATATCGAAAAAGATGGCCATCATGCATCTCTAGAATGTAGCTGGTGCGTTGCATAGACCAAATGGCATTCGACGGAAAGTAAAGGTACCAAACAGATAAGTAAAAGTTGTTTTGGCTTGGTCCTCCAACGCAATTACTATCTGGTTGTAGCCAGAATATCCATCAAGAAAGCAGTAATAGGCCTTACCAGCTAGCCTATCCAGTATCAGATCAATGAATGGAAGTGGAAAGTGATCTTTTTTTATGACAGCATTCAAACAACGATAATCCATGCAAACTCGCTAACCTGTAGCAATACAAGTAAGGGTTAGCTCATTTTTATCATTGCTTACCACCGTAATGCCGCTCTTCTTTGGCATGCATTAGACTGGGCTCACCTATGTACTGTCAGATATCGGGTAAATAATGCTACATCCAACCATTTTAGGATCTCTTTTTCCACTACTTCCTTCATTCTCTCATTTAATCTACGTTGTTGTTCAATAGACAGCTTTCCTTCGTCTTCCAGCCTAATTTTGTGCATGCAGAAAGAGGGACTAATGCCTTTGATATCTGTGATGCTCTAGGCGATGGCTTGTTTGTGCTACTTCAGTATTCCGATTAATTTCTCCTCTTGATTTGCATCAAGACTTGCACTGACAATTACTGGCAAGGTATCATTGTCACCAAGGAAAACATATTTTACGTGTGTTGGCAATGGTTTCTACTCCAAAGTTGGAGCTTCCTCAACTGATAGCTTGAAAAGAGGGATCGTCCTATTGGTCAAATCCAAGGATTCCATTTGCCAATCATGTTTGAGCTAACAAACATTAGCCTCAACCTTGTGCCTCAACCTTGTGGTCGCATTCAAGTAGGAAATCGTCTTCAGATGTCACTGCATATTCTTCTGGCACTGCTTAACTACATTCGTTAAACTCTTTCACAATTAACTCATCTAGAACATCAATGTGGTGACATTGTTCTTTACTCCTACAGGGAGTTGCTTCAAAAACACTAAAGGTAACGTGTTCATCATTATGTCGCATGATTAACTCGCCTTTGAAAATGTCTATAAGTGTGCGATTGATCGGCCTATAAACGTCACAACATTAATGTGAAAGTGAGCACTATCGATGCAAGTATAATATATAGATGTGAATCTATCGGATATTGATCCCATGAGGATGGAGTTCTTGTTGTTTAAATTGTCAAAGCAACTAAGTTTAAAATGAAAAGAGTTGTTAAGATTAATGTCAACGCAATTTAGTTAAATCTGCACAAATAGAGTTAATCTATCAACGCAAATATAAAATAATTTGTCAGAGCAAATTAAGATAAAATGAATTGTTGTTGAGATGTTGTAAATGTAAATTTAGAAAATTAAAAGATGTGATCAAGTGTAAAGAAATGGAGAGGATCACTGACTTCACAACTTGGCAATGCTAGATGCGACTACAAGGTAACTAATAGATGAATTATTGCCGCATTTACGTTTTAATGAGATCTTACTATTATCACTTCCTCTGTTTAACAAAGACCCAAGTACTAACAATTACCACACCTTTCAGTGCCGGTATTGCTTTGCACTTAAGAACAAGTGGCCAGAATTCCTTCTTGCCTCAAGCAACTTTCATTCTCTTGCTTGTTAATCTAACTTGTCACCGCACCTTCCAGTGACTGTGACTGCAATCGCACTTCCGTGGTCAAAACAGTTAAATCCAAATATAAACAAATAAGAAGAATAGAGTAGAAATCAAAATAGATCTAACTTTAAAAGGTACTTCCATACTCAATTAGTAGACAATAGAATTCATCAACATTTAAGAGGTATCAAAGAAAAAGGTCGAAGCATGCTATTCCTAGTCTACTAGAACCCTTCCGTGATGGCTCCTCTTGTGTCGCACCTAGGCACTTCTCGTCAAAAGTAATTGCTCCCTTATTGCATTAGATCACTTTCCTCTGAAGTCAAGCTTCCATGGCAGCTCGCTTAAGGAAAAGATTGAGAAAATTACAGAATTGAATTCTTCACAGCTTGATGATTATCTTCTCTCTCTCCCCTATATTTATAACCAATGGAAATTACAGATCTTCTCCCCTTCTCAGATCTAACATCCTTTGGTAGCTGTACAAGTTTGTTATTTCCAATGTGCAACCAAGTAGATCTGATTTGTTTATCAAGTATCTACAGGTTTTCACGACATCTTTGGACACAAATTATGATTTTTATTTGCCGCGACAACTTGACATTCTCTTGCGTTGGTGCTTGCAGGTACGTTTACAGCATAAGGTCCCTTGTATAATGTGGAAGTATTCATATTTGGTCGTAATTATAGATTAAACTTGTGGCTACAACTTTGAACGTTTTCCAACTCCGATCTTCCAAGGTGGATCTCAACGCTGACAACTTTAAACGCAAAACTAATACTGAATACAGCGACATTAGTAGAACAAAAAGGGATAAAATGAAAAGAATTAAGACCATACGACACTGATTTAGAAAATATAAGTACTAAGTATGAAATGTTGAAAATGCATGCTAAACATGATACAAAAGGAAAAATTTATACACTAATTTAGGGAGAAATTAAGTGTCATTTCTAATGCTATTAGCGACCCATTGCAAGAAATATGCGTCCCAAAATTATGGGTACCTCCTTATCAACTTCACAATCAAGTATAATGAAATCTGCTGGGAACACAAACTTATCGACTTGGACGAGAACATCTTTTATTTGTCCTTCAAGTTGCACTAAAGATCTGGCCGCCAGCTGCAATGTCACCGTAGTGGGCTTCATGTGACCAATTCCCAATTTTTTGAATGAGGACAAGGGCATAAGGTTTATGCTTGCTCCTAGATCATAAAGAGCTTTTCCTAAATAATGGTTTCCAATAGAGCATGGAATTGTGAAACTGCCTGAATCTTTCATCTTGGGTGGTAATTTATTTGTCAATACAGCGCTGCAATCTTCTATGAGCGCAATTGTCTCGATGTCAGATAACTTCCTTTTCTTTGATACGAGCTCCTTCATAAATCTCCCATAGTTGGGAATCTGCACAAAAGCATCAGCAAGAGGGATATTAACATGTAATTGTTTCAAGGTAGTCACAAACTTTTGATATTCTTTGTCATGTTCTTTCTCCTTAAATTGTTGTGAAAACAAAAAAGGTATAGAGACATTAGGCTGTTGTGATACACCCAATTGCATCGACATTGGCAGTTGCATCAACAACTTCGTAGGTCGAATGGTTGGCATGGGTGTAATTACTGGTGACTTCTCCTCATTTATTTCTATTGCTTATTCTTCAGCTGCAACTTCTCCTTGTTGCTTTGTTTCATTTGTGTCGACAAGTGCTGTGCTGGAATTGTTGCTTTGTTTGATAGTTTGCTTTCCACTCTGTAGAGTAATAGCTTTGCAATGCTCCTTCCCCTTTTGATTTGGATTTTCAATGTCACTGGTAAAGCACCTGGTGGTCTTGTGCTCATATTAGAAGCCATCTGTCCTAATTGTGCTTCCAATGCTTGAATGGAAGAATAATTTCCATGGATAATAACTTTAGTCCTTATAATATGCTCACGCATCAAAGCCTCAAGGGAAGCTAATGGATCTGATCTTGGATGAGAGTACTGCTGTCGCTGTTGGTAATGTTGTCCTTGTATGTTCATATTTGGCAGTGCAGTCTGTTGTGGCTGCATGCGAGCATGTGGTTGCATCTGAGTATGTGACTGCATCTGATCAGGATGTGAATGTACCTGAGGATTTTGATTATAATTTTGCTGCTGGTTGTGACTCCCTTGTCAAAAGTTTCCTTGACTCGACTCGAGGAATTTCCATATTGAAATGAAGAAGCATTTTGATTCCCCTAAGGTTGTTGAGTCCTGTTTGAACTATTGTAAGAGTTATCATATGAGTTCCCTCTGATGTTATTGACATAAAACGTATTTTCGGTATGTTGTGGACAGTCTTCGTAGCTATGGTTGTTACCGCAAATTTCACAAATAAGTATTGGGACATCCATTTGTTGAGCAACTTGAATGAGGGAAACATCACTCGTCCCATTCATGTTTTTAATCATGTTAGCCAATGACAATACTTGTGCACTTAGAGCTGATATGGCATCTAACTTAATAACTCTAGGATTCGTTTTTACTTGAGCAACTCGAAAAATTGGGTATTGATAATCATTCTGTGCAATTCTGTTCAAAATTCACACGGCTTCATCATAAGTGCAATCCAACAAAGGACCTTTTGCAGATGCATCGACAAGATTTCTTGTCTGTGCATTTAATCCATTGTAAAAAATTTTGATCTGTGTTTCTTTTTGGATTCCATGCATGGGACAACGTCGAAGCAAAGTTTTATAACTCTCCCATGCGGTATGCAGGTTCTCATCATCTAACTGATGGTAAGTGGTAATATCATTTCGCAATCGAGCATTCATCATGGGTGGATTAAATCGCAAAACAAATTGAATTGCTAGTGCATTCCATGATTTAATAGATCCAACAAGTAATCAAAGAAACCATGTACGAGCCCTTCCTCAAAGAATAAGGAAACAAATGCATCTTCAAGGCATCATGAGGAACACCATGCTAACTAAAAGACACACATATTAGCAGAAAATATTTGAGATGATCTCTTGCATCTTCATGAGGCAAACTAGCTATTGCCCATTTGAGTTTAACATCTGAAACATCATCGGTTTTATTTCAAAATTTCCAGCCTGTATTGCTGGTCTAACAACCCCTGGCTACAGATCATCAAGCATAGGAATAACGAAGTCTTTAATTGTTCTGTTATGCATTTCTTCTTCTTGTGGCAGCAATCTATTATTGAAGTGTTGTGGCTGCCTTGGAGGATCAGGATTTTGTGGTGGCAACTGTGGTATATCACCATTTCTAGGTAAAGCCATATTTCTATGTTCTTGTATCCTTCTCTGAATTGTACTTTCGATTTCTGGATTGAAATTGACAATATTGCTAGGATTTCTCCTTATGGTCATACAATACCTAAGAGAGTTGAAAAGAATTAATAAAAATAAATTAGATTAGCAACAAATAAAAGTTAGGAAACAAAGAATAATCTCAACTACAAAAATAAACATCAAACAAACGCCATCCCCGACAACGGTGCCAAAACTTTGGATTCCATGCATGGGACAACGTCGAAGCAAAGTTTTATAACTCTCCCATGCGGTATGCAGGTTCTCATCATCTAACTGATGGTAAGTGGTAATATCATTTCGCAATCGAGCATTCATCATGGGTGGATTAAATCGCAAAACAAATTGAATTGCTAGTGCATTCCATGATTTAATAGATCCAACAAGTAATCAAAGAAACCATGTACGAGCCCTTCCTCAAAGAATAAGGAAACAAATGCATCTTCAAGGCATCATGAGGAACACCATGCTAACTAAAAGACACACATATTAGCAGAAAATATTTGAGATGATCTCTTGCATCTTCATGAGGCAAACTAGCTATTGCCCATTTGAGTTTAACATCTGAAACATCATCGGTTTTATTTCAAAATTTCCAGCCTGTATTGCTGGTCTAACAACCCCTGGCTACAGATCATCAAGCACAGGAATAACGAAGTCTTTAATTGTTCTGTTATGCATTTCTTCTTCTTGTGGCAGCAATCTATTATTGAAGTGTTGTGGCTGCCTTGGAGGATCAGGATTTTGTGGTGGCAACTGTGGTATATCACCATTTCTAGGTAAAGCCATATTTCTATGTTCTTGTATCCTTCTCTGAATTGTACTTTCGATTTCTGGATTGAAATTGACAATATTGCTAGGATTTCTCCTTATGGTCATACAATACCTAAGAGAGTTGAAAAGAATTAATAAAAATAAATTAGATTAGCAACAAATAAAAGTTAGGAAACAAAGAATAATCTCAACTACAAAAATAAACATCAAACAAACGCCATCTCCGACAACAGTGCCAAAACTTGATCGCGCTATGAACGTCACAACAAATTGTGCAAGCGAATACTGTCAATGCAAGCATAGTTAATAGGTGTAAGCTATTAGATATTGATCCCACAGAGATGGCTATTTTATGCTTAAATTTGCCGAAGAAAAAAGAGTTAAAATAAGAAGAATTGTAAGGAGTAATGTCAGCATAATTAAGTCAAAGACTGCACAAATAAAAGAATTAAAACTGTCAGTGCAATTATTATGAAACTGTAATACAAAATGTTAGAGAAATTTAATAAGAAAATGTAATGAATATTAAAGATATTTTGTCAAAGCAACTTAAAGAAATTAAAGAAGTAAAAATAACGATAAAGAGATGGGGGGATCCCTAACTTGATGAGTTGGCAATCACTAAATGTGACCATATGGTAGTTGGTAGATAAATTGTCACCGCAATTAAGCTTAACGAGATCTCACTACTTTCAACTACCCTATTTATCAAAGACCCAAACACTCACATTAACCACACCTTCCAGTGCTAGCAATTCTTTGCATTCAATAACAAGTGGCCAAAATTCCTTCGTGCCTCAAGCAACTTCCATTGTCTTTCTTGTTAATTTAACTTTTCACTGCACCATCTAGTGACTATGACTGCAATCACACTTCCATGGTCAAAACAATTAAATCCAAAGATAAATAAATAAGAAGATTTGAGCAAAAATCAAAGTAGATTTAACATTAAGAGGTACTTCCATACACAATTAAAGTCATCGGAATTTATAAACGTTTAAGAGGAATTAAAGAACAAGTTGAAGCATTCTATTCCTAGCCTAATAGAACTCTTCTATAATTTCTCTTCTTGCGTCGCACTTAGAACACTACCCATCAGGAGTAGATGATGCCTTCTTCGTCGTGGTCAGTTCACCCTCCAAGGATTTAAGCTTCCATGGCAGCTTGCTTAAGTAAAATCAGAAATGGAATTAATTTGTCACGAGCTTGATGATCCTTCTTTTGTCTCTCTCCTCAATATTTATCCTCACTGGCAAGTGCAGGTATCCTACTTTTCTCAGATCTAACTTCCTTACAGTTGTACAAGTTAGTTACTCCAACTGTACACTCATGCAGATTTGGTGTATTCAGAAAGCAGTTGTAGGTTCTCGCGACATTTTTGGATGCAAATTTAGATTTTAATTTGTTACGAAAACTTTGACATCCTCATGTGCTGGTACTTTTGGATATGTTCGCATAGCAAAATCCTTGATGAAATTTTGAAGTACTCAAGCGGTGACATGTTTGGGCGCAATTCTAGATCAAACTTGTGGCGACAGCTTTGAACACTTTCCTGTTTTAATCTTCTAAGATGAATCCCTGCGCTGACATCTTTAGACGCAATACTAATACTAAATGTAGCGACATTAGTAGAATAAGTGGGATAAAATGAAAGAAAATAAGACCATACATCATTGACTTAGAAAATGCAATTACTAAATACAAAATGCTATAAATGTATACTAAACATGATACAAAGGGAACAAATTATACTCTCATTAGGGAGAATTTAATGGTCTTTTCTAATGCTATCAAGATCGAAAATAGAGCTTGTGATTGTTTTGTTTAGATTGATAGAAAATTATATTGAATGAAGGATGTTATCTACGACTTTGACATGCATGCAAACCATGACTCAGGTTGACATATCTTGATACATAGTATAAAATTCTGAATAATGTTTGCATGTGAGCTACTTATCAATAAAGAGAATCTATGAACATGAACTTGTTGATGCATGATGATTGATGCTACTTACACATTTAGAAATATTTCATTAGCAAAACCCTTGTTGTTCATTAACATTACTGGGGATGAGCAATGATTTAATTTTTGGGGTGTGTAAACTTAAAAATATATAGGTTTTTCCTTATATAATTTATCACCTTTTTACCTTAAATAAATGTTAAAACCAAGTAAATGTTTCATAAATTAATGAAATATGTGAAAATCTTAATTTAGGACATGAAAATTATTAAAATGTGATTTTGTGCTTTATTATATAGTTTTTAAGCACAAAATGACTTGTTTTATAATTTATTTTAATGTAATGTATTTTTAAGGTATAAAGTGGGCCATGCATATATTAATTAAATGTTAAAAGATAAAATTATATTTAATAATTTAATATGAATTATTTTATTAATAAATTGAGTTTATTTAATTTTTAAATAATTCAGCTAATTTAATTTCTTTGACCTATTATTAATTAAATTATTTTGGACAGGTCTGTTAATTTTGCTAGATTACCAAAACCGTCCAATGCAAGAGCGATATTGCCAAATTTCGACAACACCATGGCTACCCAAATAAACCATTTTTTCTTTAATTGCCAAATTTGACCAAAGATTTGTTGTTGACCAAGTCTTAATCCCTAGTTGATTTGGCATGAACAAAGCTTCAAAATGAAGCAACAAAATCAATCAAATTCCTTGAATGATGGCCATACTTCGGAGAAGAATGAGGAATTCAAAATTCTCTATTTTTAGTAGATGTGCTCTCATCCTTCACCTATAAATAAGAGCCATATCTCACCTTTCCAAATGATCCCCTCACATTCTCATTCTCTCTTCTTCTCTCAATTCTCTCATCCTTTCCCTCATTTTCCCATCCCCACGCCTAGCATCATATCTTCATAGAGATTTTAGCTAATTAATCCTCTTAAAGAGCCCTTGGTTAGCCACCTGGGAGAGCCATCCAGAAAGGAGCGAAGCGAAGGAACGAAGAAGTCTTCTTCAATTATATTTTGGGTGACAACCACTTTGATTTGGGTTTATTCTTTATTTTCTTTAATTTAATTTTAAAATGTTTGTTGTGGGTTCTTTGTTCTTGATTATAGCAATGTTAGCTTAATTTTATTAAAGCTAGGACAATTACTTTGATTAAATAATATTCATTTGATTCATGCTTCTGATGTTTGTGCCTCAATTGACCATGTTTTCAATTAATATCAAGTCTGTATTTTGTTCATACGTGATTGGAATGCACTAGAATTAGCTAAGTGATCCTGACCAGACGACAACTAGTAGACACATAATTGAAATGTGCATGCTCAATTTAGATCCTAACCCGATTAAATTGTAGGTTCATAACAACATTGGCCAAGGTCTGTTATCTACATTGTTTTTAGATTTATGTGATTAAATAGTTTCAAACCTGACACGTCCCTGTTACCTCACATGAATGCCAAGACACCCTTAGTAAATAAGGATCAGTAAAATTCATATTTTCTAAGTAAATGATTTTGAAAAGACCTAATTTGATATTTAAACTCACGAAAGATCGAGCTATTGTGGAATGTTTTTCGAATGTTGTTAAGCATGTTAATGATAAATGAATTTAATTAAAGTAGTTGTCCTAGTTTATTTATGTTATAATTGTTATGAATTGTGTTTAATCTTTGCTAAAATCAAATCATTCATATAGTTTGCATACTTAGGTTAATTTGCATTAGGGATCATTTGCATTTGGATTAATTATATTTAATTTTAATCATAGCTCAACCAAATATGTTGTGTTTTTATTTACCAAGTTGTTAATATAATTTTACAATTAATTGATTAATACATATATAGTCCATGTGGAGACGATAAACTGATACTTACTTATTACTTGATAATGACTGTGTACACTTGCACAAACCTACACGTTACACCTACAAACTTGTTTATGGAAAGAATTGTCATTTAGCGATTGAGTTGGAAAAAAAAAGCGTACTAGGATATTAAAGAGCTGAATTTGGACCTAGAGGTCGCAAAAAAAGAGAGATTGTTCCAACTACAAGAATTAGATGAATTTCGTTTCATGGCTTACGAAAATACAAAGATGTATAAGGAAATGAGTAGGTTGCGACATGTCACTAAGATCCGAAAATGAGAGTTCATATTGGGATAAAAGGTGTTACTATTTAACTCAAGATTGAAGTTATTCTCGAGAAAATTCAAATCAAGATGGACAGGCCATACACTATAAACCAGGTAACTCCACATGGAGTAGTTGAGCTAATAGGAAAAGAAGGGCAACTCCTCCTCGTAAATGGTCAAAGAGTAAAACATTATTTCGGGGGGGACTATTGACAAGATTGTCGACGAACAAGTCCTGCAATTTAATGTTCTATTGGATATCAAAAATCCAATAGTGATCAAGGAGGACATCAACAAAGAAAGCAATCAAGATGCAAGATGTACAATATGCTTAGAATCTATTGGACTCAGACCTCGATGTCACGACACTCATCTCCTAAGTCACAAAAGTCAACCTAATTTAAAACAGGTAATCAACCCCCAATGTCATGACACACCTGTTTAAAATTAGATATTAGGGTAAACACTGACTGCTGACATTTTAATAGTTTAAATTAACTAAAATTCTTTGTATTTTATGTGCTAACAACTACAAGTTAACTTTAAATCTTTATTACAATATTGTTTTCATCTTAAAATAAATAGGACACCCTTACCTCTCAACATCTCACTTCAATTAGAACAAAATTTACATTGTTTGGCAACACAAAATAAATTACAGGTGATTCTAGCAAAATACAAAATCTCAAATGGTCGGTTTTAGTGTTAGTATGTCTTGCCCATCCATTGAAATCCAAGAAGGCAATATGGACAAGTACTTGAAGTTACTCCAATCATGCACTTTTATTCAAGAGTAAGGGTTTGATCCCTTAATGCGAACTTGCAAAGGTATTTGGGAAAATGTAGTAGACAGATAATGGACCCGATTCTGTTTTCCCTCTAAGGAACCTGTGAATTCTTATAATACAGGAATTCTATTTAGAATTAAAGAAAAGAGAGGTAAACAGATCATTCTATCAGATGCAATGTTCTATGAATGTTTGAGGAGTCGAAATATCGGTAAATGAGTTAACAATTTGCAAATTCTACGATGCACCATATTATTACCAGGATTATTTGTACATGATTGATCTGAAAGAATTTAATAACATAGACATGGAGGAAGTTCTACTATTTTTGATAGTAGGAAGGAGTTATGGACTTATCAATCAAACACGACAATTCCCAAAATGTTCAATTAGGAGTTGATGATCCCTGAGGCCAAGATGTGGATGAAATTCGTTTCCTCAAGGATTTGGCCGACGGTAGATATGTCTGATATACATCTCATACATGCTAGTCTAACTTATGGAATACTTACAAAGAAGAAAACTTGCATTGGTACATGGATTTACAAAAATATGGTGGAATGTGCCAGAGACTTGAGAAAGGGCGTATTCTTTCCTCACTTAATAAAGAAAATGTATAAAAAGGAAGGAGTGCCAGTGGAGTGATTTGACCAAACCATGAACCCTCCTGGTAAGCTGTTGCGTGATGACATGATCACTCAGTTCACTCTTTTGCAGAGTTAGTAAAGCAAGGGAAGGAGGAACAGAGGAATAAATGATGATGATGTTTTAAGATGAAATTACTTAGGAAGAAAATTAGGAAAATATAATTTTTGTTATTATTTTTTAGGATTCTGTATTTATAACTCTATTCTATTTTCTTTTAGTGTTTTTTTTTGGCTTCTCCACATATCAAACTCATATTAGGAATATTAGAGATGAAGTATCCATCAATCAACATTGGAAACCTACACATTGAAGACAATGTGTTTTCTAAAGTGTGTGGGGGCAACATAAAATTTTTTGCTTTGTTTTTATTGTAATTTTTTTGTGTGCTTGAGCTTGTAAAAATACATGTGATTGGTTAAGAGCATGTATATAAGTTACTTATTTTTACAAATAAATTAGGCATAATAATAGGTGATTTTTGAATTTTTGAGTATTACTGTAAATAGGTAATAAGCTATTAGTTGTACCAAGTGATATAAAAGATATCACAAAACGAGAATACTAGTATGTTTGATAGATGGTTGAAATTGAGATTGTTTAATTAGTTAAATTTGTGCATATTGAGATATTTAGGAATGACCTAAGGCATTGTTTGGAACACATTTAGAGTCAAAAAGCTGATCTATTCTTATTTTACCTTTAGTATCAATTTTGGAGCATATTGACACTTCTTGATGAACCTTATTATAAATCAAAAGCCTAAAAATTTCAATTTGTATTTACCCTTTTCTTTGGTCCCAAATGGCATGTCTATAGGCGTATAGCCATGCTAATTGAGGGTACGTAGATACATTAAGGTGGAGTTTGTAAAAATAGAGAGAAATAGGAAAGATCAATAAGGTATGGGAACTTTAGGTTAGCTTGGAAAATGCAAAACAAAAGAAAAATTCAAAGAAAAAAGGACGAGTAGAAAAGTTATGAAAAGTCACAAATTTAAAATTTTAATTATTAAGTTAGAAAAAAAAGTCACGAATTAGAAAAAAAACTTATTCATTAGTGTGTAAGAACTCGTAGTGTAACATCCCAGATTTTGTAAGGTCGGGAAACAGTAGTTGAGACCCCACGCTCTAATAAATAAGTTAGAGTCTATAAATTTGAAATTTAAATTTAATTGTTTAATTATTAAGTTAGAAAAAAATTATTTAAGGGTGTAACTTACAAGTTATATTTTTAATGTTGAAGTATAAAAATAGTCATAAGTAGAAAAATTAAAAGGACCTAATAGAAAATATACCTTTTAAGAATTGATAGTGGGAGAGTTGTTGACCAAGTTTTGATATTATGAGTGATAATATAATTTTAAATAAATAATAATGATGATATTAGAGGAGAAAGTGGAAGGAAAGAAAAATTTTATCTCATTCTTTCTTCTTCAATGTCAAGAATAAGAAGAGAAAAACTCTTGTTAAGCAAAAATTTTCGCAAGCTCTCTTCCTATGATTGAAAGAGTATTGACGTTTGTTAGGATAAATTTTTTATAGATTTGACTTCAAATTAACTTGGTTTATGTGACCCATGGTTTTATTTGAAAGATTTTTAGAGTTTTAAAATTCAACCATTAATGATTTTGGGGAAGTTTTGGTGAAGTAAATGGCTATTGAATATAATAGTTAGAAGAAAGCATGTTGGATAAATGATCTTTCATGATTTTTAAGGATTAGAAAAAGGTGAGGTTAAGATAGTGTTTCCATGGGTGCCATGGTGAACTATGTATAAAGTTATAAGTGTCAAGTGTAAAAGCATGTAAAGGCATGAGCTACTTGTGAAAATAAACATATATATATATATACAGACTAAGTTTTAATAATATAGTTTGGTAATGGTTATGATTTTTAAATATGATTAATTGAATAGATCAAGGAGCCCAATGCATGAAGGACATGCGGGGAAAAGGAAAAATCGTCAATTAGCCTCGGTCGATTAATTCCCTAGTAGGTAAGTTTCTAACTAGGAACTTGTTATATTTCAATATACTTATAATGGTTTAGGTAGATTTGTTTGCTTATAATTGTATAAATTCATGGATCGTTGGTAATTACAAAAGAAAGAAAGAGAAGAATGTTGGGTAGGTGTCCTTGTGTAGTGAGTAAAAGATGTAAATGTATCATGTTGACGAGCGTAAACGTAGCATGCTGACGAGCGTAAACGTAAAGAAGTCCTCATTACAAATGCCCTTATAAGCGTTCACAAAATTTATATGGGTAATTTGTTGTAACAACACACCTTTAGGGGGAAGATAGTAAAGACTCTTATATATGTATATACATATGTGAATTTCAAAGATTAATGATATTAAAATTTTCATATAAATCGCTTATTAAAATTAGGAGTTTTCCTATGCTTGAACAATGAATCACAGTGAGAAGTTTAGGAAGGTTATTCATATTTATCATACTAATCTAAACTTTTATTTTTTGTAGACTTTTGAGCTTTTGTGACCTCGTGGATTGGATCATCAGAGCATACACATCAACAATATGTCTCCTTTTGGTAGTTATTGACGTCTTAACTTTTGGTTAATTATTGACATGTAAATAGGTTATTGGTTGTATGTAGATAATTAAGGTTAACACATCTTTTGTATAAAATCTTTACACTAAAACTTTTCTTATTTGAATTTCGATTTATTTCTTGTGTCTCTTTTTATGGTAAATTACAAGGAACTTAGTGTTATTGTGATATTGACTTGAGTTGTTTTGAAACAACTCTAAGAGGTATCGGTAGAAGTACAAGGGAAGGGATACTTCAGCTACTGACTTGAGTTGTTTTGGAACAACCCAATGAAGTTTTGGTAGAATGTCCAGGAGAAAGAAACTTTTGTTACTAACTTGGAAAGTTTTGGTAGTTACATCTAGAGTGTCAATATTACTATAGTAGTATAGGTAGTATAAAATGAGAGTATCGATAAAAGCTCCAAGCTGAATTGTTTCTGGTTACTCGAGTTGGATGTATCGGTAGTACTCCCTATATTTTCGATAGAAATTGCCAAAGTATTGGCAGAACTATAAGTTGTTTCGATAGTAAACTACAATGATTTCTAGTGTTTATTCCACCAGAATTGTCCCGATACTACTCAAACTGAGTATCAGTATAAGTACTTCCTTATGAAAAATTCTATCTATTTCAAATAAGATTTTAAATTATTTTCAAATTTGTACTGCATAAAGACATAAGAATATAATTACACATTCGTAAGAGTGGAAAGGACTGAAAATGACTCTGAATTATTTTTTTTTAAAATGTTTAGACATATTCTGATTCGAGTCGAGCGATCGGATAGGGTAATTAGGTGTTATATTTAATAGTATCAGAGCTATGGTTTAGTCAATTTTTGAGACTGAACATAGCATATATAGAGTTCAGACTTACATGCCCTAGTATCTTGTAAGATATGTGATGCTTATGATCTAATCTAATAATGTTTTCTTGTGTTCATATAAATATATATAGATTTGAAAATGGCAGACAAATATAATCCTGTTGAAAATGATGAGGTCGAAAGTCATGCATCGATGGTGGGTAAAGAAACAAGTTAAGATGTGTTCGGATCCTAAACTATGACAGGTGAAAATCATGATGCTTTCTTTTAGATGATGAACGAGTGGTTCACACAATTCATGTGGAACAATACGATGGTTCCATAGCCTTTGCCTCCTCCAGCACCTACTATGATACATATTCGGCCCTCACAAGTAGATCAAACACCCGTTCATTACCTCCTAGGGATAAAGTTCGAAAATGTGGAGCTACAAATTTTTTTGGATTATATAACGATGATCTCGTAAAAGTTGAATATTGTTTAGTTAATGTGCAATGGGTATTTGATGAATTTAATTACTCACCCGAAGACAGTTTGAAGTGTGTTGTATCCCTGCTAAAGGAGGATGTGTATTAATGGTGGATTACCTTGATCTCTGTGATTCCGTGTGAATGTGTGACATGGTAGTTTTTCCAGACAAAATTTAAGAAGAAATCTGTCAGCCAGCTATATTTGGAAGAGAAAAAGAGGGAATTCCTTTATTTAAAATAGGGAAATATGTCAGTTGTAGAGTATGAGCGCAAGTATGTGAACCTTAGCAAGTATGCTCAGGAACAAATAACTTTTGAAGCTAAAATGTGCGCTCAGTTTGAAAGAGGAATGAATGAAGACATCCGGGATATAGTGGGAATGTTGGAAATTAAAGAATTTGTAGTGTTATTAGAACGAGCCTAGAAATGGAAGCAATATGGAAGGAGAAGAAATGAACCATGGCCAAGAAAGGGACTTCAAGTAAAAGAAGTGAGCTTAGAAACTTCCCTGTCCCTCCACCAAATAAGCCACGTGAATTCAAATGCCACTCCGTCACTACTATAAAGTATTCGAGAAGAAGCATGTTTAATCAATTTCCTTCAAGGTCTCAAGCTACGTCAGTAGCTAGTGCTGGTAGTGTACGTAATATAGACCTCCCAATTTGTAAGCAGTGTGGCAAATCTCATGGAGGAGAGTGTAGAGTTAAAACTGGAGCTTGTTTCCGTTGTGGGTCACTTGAGCACCAAATAAAAGAGTGTCAATTCAAAGGTGATTTTAGTTCAGAGTCGTTAATGAGGCCTGCGAATACTTCCTAGAGAAGTAAAAAATCAAGACCAGGGAATATTCCTGATGTAAATCAAAATGAATCGTGAGATATGACATTAAGATCTGAGGGTTAAGAAACTACTAGGACCTACGTAATTCAAGCTAAAGAGGAGGCTACGATACCTGATGTCATCGTGGATATTAATACTCTTATTGATACTACTGTTATTGCATTAATTGACCCTGGATCTACATATTCTTATATTTGCACAACCCTAGCCTCTAAAATGAAAATGCCCATCAAGCCTATTGAGTTTGATGCTAGAGTGTCTAATCCTATAGGACAAAGTGTAATTGTTAACAAAGTTTGTAGGAATTGTCCATTGAAAGTTCAAAATTATGAGTTCCTTGTGGACTTAATGTTGTTACCCTTTGATGAATTTGACGTCATTTTGGAATGGATTGGTTAACCATGCACGATAGAGTGTAATTGTTAACAAAGTCTGTAGGAATTGTCCATTGAAAGTTTGAAATGAGTTCCTTGCGAACTTAATGTTGTTACCCTTTGATGAATTTGGCGTCATTTTGGAATGGATTGGTTAACTATGCACGATGTAATGGTCAATTGCAAGAAGAAACGAATTATGTTGAAGTGTTCGAATGGAGATTCTATAAGCATTGAAACAAAGCAATTCGATTGTACTTCAAATTTGACATCGGCTTTAACTACACAAAAATTGATTCATAAAGGGGCTGAACCCTTCTTAGCATATGTCTTAACACTACCACATCTAAACTAAAAATAGATCAAGTCCCAATAGTATGAGAATTTATCAATGTGTTTCCCGATGTGTTACATAGTTTACCACTCGAAAGGGAGATAGAGTTTACTATTAATGTAGTGTCTAAAACTACTACGATATTTATGGCACCTTATCGAATGGCTTAGACTAAAATAAAAGAATTAAAAGCACAATTGCAAGAATTTTTGGATCGCGGATTCATTCGGCCGAGTGTGTCACCTTGGGGAGCTCCAATTTAACTTGTTAAGAATAAGGATGGTACCTTGAGATTACGCATAGACTATCGGTAATTGAACAAAGTACCAATAAATAATAAGTATCCGCTACCTAGAATAGATAATTTGTTTGATTAGTTGAAGGGAGCAACTGTGTTCTCGAAGATTGACTTAAGCTCGGGATATTATCAGTTGCGAGTCAAGGACCTAGATATTCTAAAAATTGCTTCTAGAACTTGATACGGCCATTATGAATTTCTAGTTATGCCATTTGGTCTGACAAATGCCCCTACCGCATTCATGGATCTAATGAATTGAGTGTTTCAACCCCATTTAGATCGATTTGTTGTAGTGTTCATTGATGATATTTTGATTTACTCAAGGAGTGAGAGTGAACACAATCAACACTTGACAAATGCAAGTTTTTGTTTACGGAGGTTGGATATTTGGGACATGTGATTTCGACTGAGGGTATTCGAGTTGACCCAAGTAAAATTTCCGTAATAGTGGAATGGAAGCCTTCAAGAAACATTACTGAAGTATGTAGCTTACTAGGCTTGGCATGTTACTACAGACGATTTGTGAAAAACTATTCAATTATGGCCTCACCTATGTTGACATTACTATAGAAGGGTGTCCAATTTGTTTGGACTGATAAGTGCAAGCAAAGTCTTGTGCAATTGAAGAAAATGCTAACCGAAGCTCTAATCTTGACTCAGCTAGAATCTGGGAAAGAATTTTTGGTTTTCAGTGACGCATCTTTAAATGGTTTGAGTTGTGTTCTCATACAAGAAGGCAAGGTAGTAAGCTTATGCTTCTCAACAACTAAAGACTCACGAAAGAAATTATCCGACATAACTTGGAATTAGATTCAGGAGTGTTTAGCTTAAAGATCTGGTGACGTTATCTCTATAGTGAGAAATGTCATATTTATTTAAATCATAAGAGTCTGAAATATTTAATGACCCAAAAAGAACTTAATCTTCGGCAGAGGAGGTGGCTCGAATTAGTGAAGGAGTATGACTTAATCATATATTATCACCCAAGAAAGGCAAATGTTGTTGCGGATGCTTTGAGTCAAAATTTGATATTTGCGCTGAAAGCATTAAATGCTTGTTTATACATGGGAGGTGATGGTTGCATTATTGCTGAACTAAAGGCTAGACTAGCATTACTTCAGCGAATTAAGGAGTTACAAGGAAATGATCCGAAGTTGCTAGCCAGTTGGAGCAGATCCAGAATGATATAACTACAAGATTTAAGTTAAGTGAAGATGGTAAGATGTACTTTCGTAATAGAGTGTGTGTTCCAAATGATTTGGAACTTAAGACTGATATTTTCACTGAAGCTCACAGTAGTTCGTGCTCTATACATTCGGTTAGTACAAAAATGTTTAATGACTTAAAGAAAATGTACTGGTGGTCGGGTATGAAGCGCGAAATTTTTGGATTTGTAGCCAAGTGTCTAGTTTGTCAACAAGTGAAAGTTGAGCATCAAGTGTCATCTAGATTATTACTATAGATTTTGTCTCGGGTTTACCCATGACATCAAGGAAAAAGGATTTAATTTTGGTTATTATGGATAGGTTGACAAAATCATCTCATTTTATTCCCGTTCGAACAGACTATTCACTAGAGAAGTTGGCAGAGTTGTATGTGTCAGAAATTGTCAGGCTACATGGAGTACCCTCATCCATTATTTCAAATAGAGATCCGAGGTTCACCCCCAGATTTTGGGGAAAACTTCATGAGGTTCTAGGTACTAGACTAAATTTCAGTATCGCGTATCATCCACAAATGGATGGGCAATCTGAGCGGGTAATTCAAATTTTGGAGGACATGTTGAGATGTTGTGTATTAGAATTTGAGGGTAGTTGGGAAATGTATCTACCCTTAGCAGAATTCATATATAACAATAGCTGTCAGTCTAGTATAAAAATGTCATCGTTTGAAGCTCTATATGGTCGGAAGTGTAGAACTCCACTATATTGGACGAAGCTGAGCGAATCCAAGTTGGTAGGTATTGATCTGATTCATGAGACTGAGGGTAATGTTCAAATAATTCAGGATCATTTGTAAGAGGCATCATATCGCCAAAAGTCTTATGTAGATTTGAAAAGGAAGGACATAGAATTCTTTGCGTGGGATAAAGGGTTCTTGAGAGTTTCACCATGGAAGAAGGTATTACAATTTTGGAGAAAAGGAAAGTTAAGTCCTAGATTCATTGGGTCTTATGAGATCATTGAGAGGATTGGTACCGTAGTGTACAAGTTAACTTTGCCACTAGAACTTGAAAGGATACATAATATTTTTCATGAATCAATGCTAAGACGATACCGATCGGACCCTTCACATGTAATTACCTCGTGTAAAGTTGACTACAATCTGACTTAACCTATTCTGAAGAACCGGTCAAGATTTTAGCATGGGAAGTGAAAGAACTTAGGAGGAAAAGGGTGCCTCTGATGAAAGTTTTGTGGAATCGACATGGAGTCAAAGAGGCTACATGGGAAACTGAAGAGTTGATGAGATCACAGTACCCAAATCTATTTTCTGGTAAGAAATTTCGAGGACAAAATTTTTTAAAGGGGGAGAGTTGTAACATCCTAGATTTTGTAGGGTCGAGAAATAATAGTTGAGACCCCACACTCTAATAAATAATTTAGACTTTATAAAATTGATATTTTAAGTGATAGTGTAATTTTAAATAAATAATAATGATGATATTAGAGGAGAAAGTGGAAGGAAAGAGAAAGTTTATCTCATTCCTTCTTCTTTAACGTGAAGAACAAGAAGAGAAAAACTCTTGTGAAGCAAAATTTTCAGCAAGCTCTCTCTCTAGGATAGAAAGAGTATTAAGGTTTGTTTTCATGAATTTTTGATATATTTGAGTTCAAATTAGCTTGGTTTATGTCGCATATGGTTTTATTTGAAAGATTTTTAGAGTTTATAATTCTACCATTAATGATTTTGGGGATGTTTTGGTGAAGTAAATGGTTGTTGAATATAATAGTTAGAAGAAAGCATGTTGGATAAATGATCTTTGATGATTTTGAAGGCTTAGAACAAGGTGAGATTAAGATAGTGTTTCCATGGGAGCCATGGTGAACTAAGTATAAAGTTATGAGTGTCAAGTGTAAAAGCATGTAATGGCATGAGCTACTTGTGGAAATAAACATATATATATGTATACAGACTGAGTTTGATAATATACTTTGGTAATGGTTATGATTTTTGAATGAGATTAATTGAATAGATGAAGGAGTCCAACGCGTGAAGGACATGCGGGGAAAAGGAAAAATCATCGATTAGCCTCGGTCGATTAATTCCCTAGTAGGTAAGTTTCTAACTAGAAACTTGTTATATTTCAATATACTTGTGATGGTTTAGGTGGATTTGTTTGCTTATAATTGTATAAATTCATGGATCACTAGTAATTACAAAAGAAAGAAGGAGAAGAATGTTGGGTAGGTGTCCTTGTGTAATCAGTAAAAGAAGTAAATGTATCATGCTGATGAGCGTAAACGTATCATGCTGACAAGAGTAAATGTACTTATGTTGACAGGTGTAATCGTAATGAAGACCTCATTACAAATGTCCTTATAAGGGTTCAACAAATTTATATGAGTAATTTGTTGTAACAACAAACCTCTAGGGGGAAGAAAGTAAAGACTCTTATATATGTATATACATATGTGAACTTCAAGGATTTTGGATATCAAAATTTTCGTATAAATCACTTCGTAAAAGTTAGAGTTTTCCTATGCTTGAACAATGAATTACAGTGAGAAGTTTAGGAAGGTTATTCGTATTTATCATAGTAATCTAAACTTTTATTTCTTGTTGACTGTTGAGCTTTTGTGACCTAGTGGATTGCATCATCAGAGCATACACATCAAGAATATGTCTCCTTTTGGTAGTTATTGATGTCTTAACTTGTGGTTAATTATTGGCATGTAAATAGGTTATTGGTTGTATGTAGATAATTAGGGTCAAAACTTCTTTTGTATCAAATATTTATGCTGAAACTTTGTTTTTTTGAATTTTGATTTACTTCTTGTGTCTCTTTTTACGGTAAATTACAAGGAACTTAGAGTTATTACGATACTAACTTGAGTTCTTTCGAAACAACTCTAGGAGGTATTGGTAAAAGTATAGGGGAAGGGATATTTCAGCTACTGACTTGAGTTGTTTCAGAACAACCCAATGAAGTATTGGTAGAATGTACAAGAGAAAGAAGCTTTGGTTACTGGCTTGGAAAGTTTTGGTAGTTACGTCTAGAGTGTCAATTGTACTCTAGTAGTATTGGTAGTATAAAACAAGAGTATCGGGAGAAGCTTAAGGCTGAGTTGTCTCTAGTTACTTGAGTTGGATGTATCGATAGTACTCGCTATAGTTCCGGTAGAAATTGCCAAAGTATCAGAAGAACTATAAGTTGTTCTGGGTGTAAATTACAGTGATTTCTAGTGTTTATTCCTCCAAGGTTCTACCGATACTACTCAAATAAAGTATCAGTAGAAGTACTTCCTTATGAAAAATTTTGTTGATTTCAAATAAGATTTTAAATTATTTTCAAACCTGTATTGCATATAGAAATAAGAATATAATTACACATTCATAAGAGTGTAAAGGACTGAAAATGACTCCAAAGTGTTTTTAAAAAAATGTTTAGACATTCTCTTATCCGAGTCGGAGGATCGGATAAGGTAATTGAATGTTACATTTAGTGGTATTAGATTTATGGTTTAGTCGATTCTAGGATTAAACATAGCATATATAGAGTCTAGAGTTACATGCCCTAGTATCTTGTAAGTTACGTGATGCTCGTGATCTAATCTAACAATGTTTTCTCTTGTGTTCATATAAATATATATAGATCTTAAAATGGTAGACATAAATAATCCTGTTAAAAATGACGAGGTCGAAAGTCATGCACCGATGGTGGGTGAAGAAACAAGTCAAGATATGTCCGGATCCCAAACTATGGAAGGTGGAAATCGTGATGCTTTCTTTCAGATAATGAATGAGTGGTTCCACATCCTTCGCCCCTTCTGGCACCTAGAACGATACCTATTCGGCCCCCACAGGTAGATCAGACACCCATTCATCACCCTCCTACGGATAAAGTTTAGAAATGTGAAGCTACGGAATTTTTTGGATTATGTAACGATGATCTCACAAAAGCTGAATACTGGTTAGTTAATGTGCAAAGAGTATTTGATGAATTGAATTGCTCACCCGAAGATAGTTTGAAGTGTGTTGTATCCCTACTAAAGGAGGATGCGTATCAATTGTGGATTACCTTGATCTCTGTGATTCCATGTGAATGTGTGACATGGAAGTTTTTCCAGATAGAATTTAAGAAGAAATATGTCAGCCAGCTATATTTGGAAGAGAAAAAGAGGGAATTCCTTGATTTGAAATAGGGAAATATGTTAGTTGTAGAGTATGAGCACAAGTATGTGAACGTAAGAAAGTATGCCTTGGAACAAATAACTTCTGAAGCTGAAATGTGCGCTCGGCTTGAAAGAGGACTAAATGAAGACATTTGAGCTATGGTGGGAATGTTGGAAATTAAAGAATTTGTAGTGTTATCACAACAAGCCTAGAAAATGGAAGCAATATGGAAGGAGAAGAAACGAGCCAAGGCAAAGAAAGGGACTTTGAGTAAAAGAAGTGATCTTAGTAACTTCCTTGTCCCTCCACTAAATAACCCACGTTAATTCAATAGCCACTCGATCACAATTGTAGGAAATCCAAGTTGAAGCATGTTTAATCAATTTGCTTCGGGGTCTCAAGCTACGTTAGTAGCTAGTGTAGGTAGTGTACATAATACAGACCTCCCAATTTGTAAGAAATGTTGAAAATCTCATGGAGGTGAGTGTAGGGTTAAAACTAGAGCTTGTTTCCATTGTGGGTCACTTGAGCATCGAATAAAAGAGTGTCCATTCAGAGGTGATTTTTGTTCAAAGCCGTTAATGAGGCTTGCGAGTAGTTCCTTGAGAGGTAGAAAAACGAGACCAGGGAATTATTCTGATGGAAATCGAAATGAATTGTGGGATACAACATTAAGATCTGAGGGCTGAGCACCTGTAAGGACCTACGTAATTCGAGCCAAAGAGAAGGCTGCAGCACTTGATGTCATCGCGAAAATTGTTACTCTTACTGATACTACTGTTATTGCATTAGTTGACCCTGGATTTACAAATTCTTATATTTGCACAACCTAGCCTCTAAAAAGAAAAGCCCATCAAGCCTACTGAGTTTGACGATAGAGTGTCTAACCCTATGGGGTATAGAGTGTAATTGTTAACAAAGTCTATAGGAATTGTCCACTGAAAGTTCAAAATTATGAGTTCCCTGTAGACTTATTGTTGTTACCCTTTGATGAATTTGACGTCTTTTAGCAATGAATTTGTTAACCATGCACGATGCAGTGGTCAATTGCAAGTAAAAACGAATTATGTTGAAGTGTTCGAATGGAGATTCTGTGAGGATTGAAACAGAGCAATCCAATTACACCTTAAATTTGATATTGGCTTTAACTGTACAAAAATTGATTCATAACGGGGCTGAAGACTTCTTAGCGTATGTCTTGAACAGTACCACATCTAAACAAAAGATAGATCAAGTCCCAATAGTATGAGAATTTACCGATGTGTTCCCCGAGGAGTTACCTAGTTTACCGCCCGAAAGGTAGATAGAGTTTGCTATTGATGTAGTGTTTGGAACTGCTCCGATATCTATGGAACCTTATCGGATGGCTGTGACCAAATTAAAATAATTAAAATCTCAATTGCAAGAATTATTGGATCGCGGATTCATTCGACCGAGTGTGTCGACTTGGGGAGCTCTTGTTTTATTTGTTAAGAAGAAGGATAGTACCCTGAGATTGTGCATATGCTATCGACAATTGAACAAAGTAACAATAAAGAATAAGTATCCGCTGCCAAGAATAGATGATTTGTGTGATCAGTTGAAGGAAGCAACTGTGTTCTCAAAGATTGACTTACGCTTGGGATATTATTAATTGTGAGTCAAGGACCTAGATATTCCAAAAATAGCTTTTAGAACTCGATACGACCATTACAAATTTTTGGTTATGCCATTTGGTGTGACAAATGCCCCTGCAGCATTCATAGGTCTAATGAACCAAGTGTTTTAGTCCCATTTAGATCGATTTGTTGTAGTGTTCATTGATGATATTTTGATTTACTCAAGGAGTGAGAGTGAGCACAAGCAACACTTGAAAATATTGTTACAAAATCTACAGGAAAAACAATTGTACACAAAGTTTAGTAAATGCAAGTTTTGGCTAACGGAGGTTGGATTTTTGGGACATGTATTTCAGCTGAGGGTTTCCGAGTTGATCCGAGTAACATTTCTAAAATAGTGGAATGGAAGCCTCCTAAAAACATCACTAAAGTAAGAAGCTTTTTGGGCTTAGCGGGTTACTATAGACGATTTGTGAAAAACATTTCAATTTTGGGTTCACTTGTGATGAGATTACTACAAAAGGGTGTCCAATTTGTTTGGACTATTAAGTGCCAGCAAAGTTTTGAGCAATTGAAGAAAATGCTAACCGAAGCTACGATCTTGACTTAGCCAGAATCTGAGAAAGAGTTTGTGGTTTTTAAGGCACATATTTAAATGGTTTGGGTTGTGTACTCATGCAAGAAGGCAAGGTAGTAGCTTATACTTCTCGAAACCTGAAGAGTCACGAAAGAAATTATCTGACACATGACTTTGAATTAACTGCAGTAGTGTTTGCCTTAAAGACTTGGAAACATTATCTCTACGATGAAAAATGTCATATTTATTTGGATCATAAGAGTTTGAAATATTTAATGACCCAAAAAGAACTCAATCTTTGGTAGAGGTGGTGGCTCAAATTGTTGAAGGACTATGACTTTGTCATAAATTATCACCCGGGAAAGGCAAATGTTGTTGTGGATGCATTTAGTCAAAAGTTGATAATTGCGTTGAAAGCATTTAATACTTGTCTATCAATAGGAGTTTATGGTTGCATTATTGCTAAGCTGAGGGCTAGACCAATATTCCTTTAGTTAGTTAAGGAGTTACAAGGAAATGCTCCGAAGTTGTTATCCAAGTGGGAGTAGATCCAGAATGATACAACTATGAGATTTAAGTTAAGTGAAGACAGTATGATGTACTTTCATAATCGGGAGTGTGTTCCAAATGATTTGGACTTAAGACTGATATTTTAACTGAAGCTCACAATAGTTCATGCTCCATACATCCGGGTAGTACAAAAATGTTTAATGACTTAAAGAAAATGTAGCTGTGGTCGGGTATGAGCACGAAATTTTTGAATTTGTAGCCAAGTGTCTGGTTTGTCAACAAGTGAAAGCTGAGTTCAAGTGTTGTCAAGATTATTACAACCTATCGCTATCCTCGAATGGAAATGAGAGAGAATTACTATGGACTTTGTCTCGAGTTTACCCGTGACACTGAGGAAAAAGGATTCGAATTGGGTTATTGTGGATAGGTTGACGAAATAAACTTATTTTATTTTTGTCTGAATAGACTATTCACTAGAGAAGTTATCAAAGCTGTATGTGTCATAAATTGTCAGGCTGCATGGAGTACCCTCATCAATTATTTCATATATAGATTCGAGGTTCACCTCCAGATTTTGGGGAAAACTTCATGAGGCTCTAGGTACTAGACTAAATTTTAATATTGCGTATCATTCAAAAACAGATGGGAAATCAGAGTGACTAATTCAAATATTGGAGGACAAGTTGAGATTTTGTGTATTAGAATTTGAGGGTAGTTGGGAAAGGTATCTACCCTTAGTAGAATTTGCGTATAACAATAGATATCAGTCTAGTATAAAAAATGGCATAGTTTGAAGCTCTATATAGCAAGAAGTTTAGAACTCCACTATATTGGATGGAGCTGAGCGAATCAAAGTTGGTAGGTACTGATCTAGTTCGTGAGACTGAGGATAAGGTTTGAATAATTCTGGATCATTTGAAAGCGGCATCATATCGCCAAAAGTCTTATACAGATCTGAAAGGAAGGACATAGAATTCTCTGTGAGGGATAAAGTGTTCTTGAGAGTTTCACCAAGGAAGAAGGTATTACGATTTGAGAGAAACGAAAAGTTGAGTCCTAGATTCATTGGGCCTCATGAGATCATTGAGAGGATTGATCTCGTAGCGTACAAGTTAGCCTTGCCACCAAAACTTGAAAGGATACATAATATTTTTCCTATACTGTTGCTGAGATGATACCGGTCGGACCCTTCGCATGTAATTACATCGTGTAAAGTTGAGTTACAACCCGACTTAACCTATTTTGAAGAACCGATCAAGATTTTAGCGTGGGATGTGAAAGAACTTAAGAGGAAAAGGGTGCCTCTAGTGAAAGTTTTGTGGAATCGATATGGAGTCGAATAAGCTACATGGGAAATCGAAGAGTTGATAAGATCACAGTATCCAAAACTATTTTTTGATAAGAAATTTTCAGGGCAAAATTCTTTAAAGGGAGAAGTTGTAACATCCCAGATTTTGTAGGGTTAGGAAACAGTAGTTGAGACCCCACGCTCTAATAAAAGTTAGAGCCTATAAATTTGAAATTTAAACCTAAATGTTTAACTTTTAAGTTAGAAAAAAATTATTTAAGGCTATAACTTAAAATTTATATTTCTAATGATGAAATATAAAAATGAGTTATAAGTAGAAAAATTAGAAGGACCTAACAGAAAATATACCTTTTAAGAATAGATAGTAGGAGAGTTGTTGACCAAATTTTGATATTCTGAGTGATAATATAATTTTAAATAAATAATAATGATGATATTAGAGGAGAAAGTGGAAGGAAAGAGAAAGTTTATCTCATTCCTTCTTCTCTAACGTGAAGAACAAAAAGGGAAAAAACCTTGTGAAGCAAAATTTTCGGCAAGCTCTCTCCCTAGGATTGAAAGAATATTGAGGTTTGTTTTGATAAAATTTTGATAGATTTGAGTTCAAATTAGCTTGGTTTATGTCACCATGGTTTTATTTGAAAGATTTTTAGAGTTTTAAATTCTACCATTAATGGTTTTGGTGAAGTAAATGGTTGTTGAATATAATAGTTAGAAGAAAGCGTGTTGGATAAATGATCTTTGATAATTTTGAAGGCTTAGAACAAGGTGAGATTAAGATAGTGTTTCTGTGGGAGCCCAGGTGAACTAAGTATAAAGTTATGAGTGTAATGTTTAAAAGCATGTGAAGGCATGAGCTACTTGTGAAAGTAAACATATTTATATATAATTGAATAGATCAAGGAGCCCAAAGCGTGGAGGACATGTGGGGAAAAGGAAAAATCGTCAATTAGCATTGGTCGATTAATTCCTAGTAGGTAAGTTTCTAACTAGAAACTTGTTATATTTAAATATACTTGTGATGGTTTAGGTAGATTTGTTTGCATATAATTGTATAAATTCATGGATCATTAGTAATTACAAAAGAAATAAAGAGAAGAATGATGGGTAGGTGTCTTGTGATATGCTGACGAGTGTAAACATATCATGCTGACTAGCGTAAATGTATCATGTTGACGAGCGCAAACGTATCATGCTGATGAGCGTAAACGTATCATGTTGACGAGTGTAAATTTATCATGCTGACAAGCGTAAACGTAAAGAAGTCCACGTTTCAAGTGTCCTTATAAGGGTTCACAAAATTTATATGAGTAATTTGTTGTAACAACACACCTCTAGGGGGAAGAAAGTAGAGACTCTTATATATGTATATACATATGTGAACTTCAAGGATTAATGACATCGAAATTTTCGTATAAATCACTTCGTAAAAATACGAGTTTTCTTATGCTTGAACAAAAGGATCATAGTGAGAAGTTTAGGAAGGTTACTCATATTTATCATACTAATCTAAAATTTTATTTCTTGTAGACTTTTGAAGTTTTGTGACCTCGTGGATTGGATCATCGAAGCATACACATTAACAATACGTCTCCTTTTGGTAGTTATTGACATCTTAACTTTTGGTTAATTAATGGCATGTAAAGAGGTTATTTATTGTATGTAGATGATTAGGATCAACACTTCTTTTGTATAAAATATTTACACTGAAACTTTGCTTATTTGAATTTGGGTTTACTTCTTGTGTCTCTTTTTATGGTAAATTACAAGGAACTTAGTGTTATTGTGAAACTGACTAGAGTTGTTTTGAAACAACTTTAGAAGGTATCGATAGAAGTACAGGGGAAGGGATACTTCAGCTAGTGACTTGAGTTGTTTACCAATGAAGTATCGGTAGAATGTCCAGAAGAAAGAAACTTTGGTTACTGACTTGGAAAGTTTCAGTAGTTACGTTTAAAGTGTCGATAGTACTCTAGTATTATCGGTAGTATAAAATGAGAGTATACGTAGAAGCTCCACTGTATTGTCTCTGGATACTGGAGTTGAATGTATCGGTAGTGCTCCCTATAGTTCTAGTAGAAAATGCCAAAGTATTGGCTGAACTATAATGTTTCGGTAGTAAACTACAGTGATTTCTAGTGTTTATTCCAAGGGTTCTACCGATACTACTTAAACTGAGTATCGGTAGAAGTACATCCTTATGAAAGATTTTGTCTATTTCAAATAAGATTTTAAATTATTTTCAGATTTGTACTGCATAAATAAATAAGAATATAATTACACATTCGTATGAGTGTAAAGGACTGGAAATGACTCCGAAGTGCTTTAAAAAAATGTTTAGACGTCCTCTTACCTGAGTCGGGTGATGAGATCGAGTAATTGGGTGTTACACATCAAGGTGGGAATTAACCCAAAATTGGTATGGACCATTCGTGAACATGATAACCCCGATTCGATTTGGACTGTGAGGTCGGAATATAAGTAGTCCCTGTCGACTCATTACCTTAGTGGACGTATCGAAATATCCTGCTAGGCTTATGATGAGTAAATTGAGGAGAAGCCTGAAGCAATAAAATATGAAGCATGCCGACGTGAGCTGATCTCCCATAACCAGATCTAAGCAACTCTTTCATCGTGTTTTTGCATTCGTTTATTTATTTCTTTTTCTTAGTATTTTTATTATTTTTATTAGAAGCCAAAATCTTTTACTTACATCTCGTACTATAACCTATCTAAAGTATTAATTAGATCCTGTTTGTGGAACAATTAGAATTAGTCTAGTACAACACCTCCCCTGGATACGATCCTTGAAGAACTCACATACCTCATTGTAACTATATTACAACCTGACCCGTATACTTGCGGAAGCCATGATTACACTTTGGACGTAAGTACATCAGGAGGTGGTCAGGAATAAATATTAAAGTATCCATCAGATTATTTTTAATTTTTATAATGCTCTATACTATGATAAGGATTTTTTTGATCAAATCGACTTCAAATATGTTTGGGACTTAGATATGAACAATATAATAAATTACCTAATAGAAGGTAGGGGTGAATGGAAATATCTCCCTGATACTAGTATCCCAACCTCTTTTAATCAAGCGATTATGTTCTCTAAAGCCAAAATGTGGATCCAATTTGTATACACTCATACTATTCTTGCTTTGAATATTTCTAATGCAAATAATTTTTTAGTTCTATTACTCTTTGCAATTTTGAAGAAAAATTAGGTTTGCATAGGTAAATGGACTCACCAAAATATGGGAATATGTGTTCGTGGACAGAAAGTGTGCGTGTTCATTCCCTATTTAGTAACAGTGTAACCCCTCAAACGAGGCATAGACATTACGGCTCAATCTAAGCAATTACATGGGCCATGAAGATGGCCAAAACGTCTTCATAAGAAAAATACATTTGTCCTTGAAATAAGACATTTTGAAAATATCATGTTCTGTTCAATAAAATTATTTGTTCCTTTTTATTTAAAATGCATGTGCTATAACTTAGATTTGAAAAACACATTTTATAGTGGATAATAAGTCTTAAAAATGTTTAATGGTCATCTAAAACTAAAATCCAACATAAACAACCCATACAATAATTCCAAAATATCAAAAAGCAAATTCCCCATGCCACATTCAACAATTTAAAACAAAAGTCCCAAAAAGTTATTAAAAAGAACCAAAATCAAAGTCCATAAAAACCAATAAAATGATGTAAAGTCCATAATTAAGAAGTTCATATTTGAGAGCATCACCGAGAATCTGCATCCGAGTCCAAATTACGAGGATTACTTGAAACATACACTTAAGATGGGTGAGCTTTGAAGCCTAATGTGAGATCAACAAAATTATATATCATGCATTTCAACACATCAGTTAGACACATCCTTTTCAATATATATCATTTTGAAAGAAATCTCAAATCATCAATGATGCACATACATGAATATATTGAGGCATGCTTATGCAACAATGCACATTATACACATACATGAATATATCGAGGCATGCTTATGCAGCATTGCACATTGTGGAGATTTTCCTACTTAATCTGCCATAATTCAACCTAGTAGATTAAACTAGTTTCCATACCTTCGAAGCTTGGAATTAAGCATTATTGTTAGATTTCACCTAGGATTTAGTAGTTTTCTCATAAAGTCAATAAAATGTGTAAAAAATGCATAATCAAGTCTTTTAGTGACCTCACAGCTGATTTAGGCCTAAAGGTTGACTAATCTACTTAGTGTGTGTGCAGGAGACTATTAAAAGGTGAACCATATCAAGACTGATCATTGTGTCGTGCCACTTAGCAGCAAATGTCGCAACATAAGGGCAACAACTGAGAAATCCTGAAGCTTCCTTGGACGTATCGACATAGCATAAGGATGTGGCCGTAAACCCTTGAAAACATCCCTGAAGGGGTGCATTGACTACCATGTCATGACACAGGTCCTGGGTGTCGAGACATTGACTCTTAGATGCAAAATTACACCAAGTGAGGGGCATTTTTGTCTTCAAAATGCAACTTTAAACTAAAGAATGGCAGTTAAACTAGGGGTGAGGAAGACGACCATCGAAAGGCTCCAAATAGACCCCTTGAGCACCCATTTTACACACATCATTTCATAGATTAGATTTCCTTTCTTAAATTTAGGTTTTAGTTTATTTCTTTCTTTGGTTTAGTTTGTTTTTGTTCTTTTTCTTTTGTTATTCAGAGATTCGATTTGTAGATGTGTGTAGACGCTGCAAAATTATTTTCAAACATAATACAAATTTGAAGTTTTTTTAATCCTTAGATCTTAAATTTGATCCTTATGTTTATTCTTTAAATTAAATTTATAACGCCTAGAAAAACCATGATGAACTAATACCTTTATAGGGGATTAGCAAGTGGAAGCATGATGATTTAACTATTGGGCAGGGTTTGTCAACGAATCAACTATTTTGGAAAGGAAGAACGTGAAACAAACCCTAGGCCTGATAACTCTAGGAAGTCATCAAGGTGGGAATTAACCCAAAATTGGTGAACAGCTTAATCCTGAGCTAGTTTGGATTGTGAGGTCGAAAGATAAGTATATCATGTTGACCCGTTACCTTAGTAAACATGTCCAAAGATCCTGCTAGGGTTATGACTAGATAATTGACGAGAAGCTCGAAACAATAGTTGATGAAGCATACCGAAGTGAGTTGATCTCTCATACCTAGATCTAAGCAACTCTTTAATCGTGTTTTCGCATTCGTTTATTTATTTATTTATCTTCCCTTAGTACTTTTATTATTTTTATTAAAACCTAAAATCTTGTACTATAACCTATCTAAAGTATTAATTAGGTCCTATTTGTGCAAGAACTGGAATTAGTCTAAATTATTAATTACTCACATACCTCATTGTAACTATATTACAACTTGTGGAAGTCGTGATTAAACTATAGACGTAAGTACGTCCTGAGGCGAGCAAGAATAAATGTTAAAGTAACCCCTCAAATTATTTTTAATTTTTATAATGCTCCATACTATGATCAGGATTTTATTGATCAAATCGACTTGAAATACTTTAGGGACACAAATATGAACAATATAATAAATTACTTAATAGAAGGTACAGTGAATGGAATATCGCCCCGATACTAGTATCCCAACCTCTTTTAATCAAGCGATCAGGGTTATAGGTATTCGAATAAGGGTTCCCACCCCTATTCCAATGTAGTTCACATCTTCGATTGGGTTGGTGATATAGTGACGGAGATGTTTATGTCCTCCTTGTGTCAGTGGCGCATTAGCTATGGACTCGATACGATTTAGTTTTTCAACTAGCTATTGATACTTGTCCTCTTCTTGGATAGCTTTAACTAATGCCGACTTCTAACCATAAGTAAACCCTTCAATAGGCCATTGGCAGGAATTCATTGCCATGTTCTCGATCAAAATATATGCATCATTATACATTCTATTCATCAAGGCTCCTCCTAAAGTTCCATCAAGTCCAAATCTCGTAGATGCATCTAACCTATTGTAAAATATTTGCAATTGCAACCACTCAGGTAAACGATGGTGCGGGTACTTTTGAAACAAGGTTTTAAAACATTCCCACGTTTCATGGAATCCTTCTCCCTTCAATTGTCAGAAAGTTGTGATTTCTATCCTTAGTTGAATTGTCTTACTGATGTGGAAAAATTTTTGCAAAAAAATTTCCACTAACTCGTCCCAAGTAGTGATGGAACTTGGTGTCTGTGAGTCTAACCAAGAAAAGGAATTATCAATCAATGAAAAAGGGAACTCCCAAAGATGAATAGCGTCATCAATGACCCCATTATATTTAAATGTATCACATAATTGAAGTAGTTGTTCTAGATGTTTTCTTGGATCCTCCGTCATAGTGCCTCTAAATAGAAAATTACTCTAGATCATTTTGATAATTATCGACTTGATTTTGAAATTATTTGATGTGATGGCTAGCCTAGCGATGCTTCCCTGCACCAGATCCAAATTATGTATGGCATACTCCCTCAAAGTTCTTTCCTTATGTACCATTAGGTGATTTGTAGGTAATTGTGGTGATGATATAACGTATTGTGGGTTGTCATCAATGTTATCAAATAAAGGATTATTATGCTGTATATTGTCTACAAGAGGTGGTGGATCCTGCATCTACTGCTATTGTTGTTGCTATTGTTGACGACGATTTCTCCTAATAATCTCTTCAAGATTATGGACTAGGTCTACTAAGGTTCCTTATCTTTGAGTCATACACTAAACCTAAGAAAAAAAAAATGTATCTATAACCTAAAAATTTTCAAATTATTCCTATAGAATGCAAAAATTAAATTAGCTAGAGACATTGCCTCCTCGGCAATGGCACTAACAACTTGACTATTGATAGCATTAGAAATGGCACTAAATTTCTCCCTAATTTAGTGTTTAAAGTGTTCCTTTTGTACCATATTTAGTATGTATTTTCAGCATTTCATACTTAGTATATACATTTTCTAACTCAATGTTGTATGTTCTTAGTTCTTTTCATTGTTTTCCTCTTTTATGCTACTAATGTCGCTGCATGTAGCATAAGTTTTGCGTCTAAAGTTCTAAGCGCATGAATCTACCTTGGAAGATTAGTGCAGAAAAGATGCAGCCATAAAGTTCATCTGGAGTTGCGGCCAAATATGTCATCACATGGATACCTCTACCTTGTACAAGGGAATTTAGGATGCAAAAACACTTGGAAGCACCAGCACAAGAGAATGCCAAGTTGTCGCAACAATTAAGTATAATAAATTGTGTCCAATGATGTTGTGACAACCTGCAAATGCATGATGAACACACTAGATCTATTGAGTGCACAGCTGGAGTAACAAACTTGTATAGCTGCTAAAAGAAGTTATATCTAAGAGGGGAGGAGATTTGCAATTTCCAAAGCTTATAAATAGAAGGGAGAGGAAAAGAATCGATATCAAGGAGTGAAGAATTTAAATCGAAAAAAATTTCTCAATCTTAAAGAATGATACCATTGAAGCTTGATTCCAAAGGAAGGTTATCTGACGCAACAAAGAAGTAGACTTTTGACAAGAAGTACTTATGTACGACGCAAGAGGAGCTATCATGAACGAGTTCTAGTAGCCTAAGAATAGCGTGCTTCAACTTTGTTTTTGATACCTCTTAATTGTGTTGAATTCTCTATTGGCTATCAATTGAGTATGGAAGTACCTTTTGAAGTTAGATCTAATTTGATTTTACTTTATTCTCTTTATTTGTTTATCTTTGGATTTAACTGTTTGATCACGAAAGTGAAATTGCAATCACAGTCACTGGAAGGTGTGGTGACAAGTTAGGTTAACAAGCAAGACAACGGAAGTTGCTTGAGGTAAAGAAGGAATTCTTGCCACTTGTTCTTAAGTACGAAGCATTACCAGCACTGGAAGATGTGGTAATTGTTAGCATTTGAGTCTTTGTTAAACAGAAGGAGTGATAGTAGTAAGATCTCATTAAAGCATAATTACAGCGACATTTCATCTATTTGTTACCTTGCAGTCACATTTAGTATTGCGATTTGTGAAGTCAGTAAGCCTCTCCACTTCTTTACACTTGATCACATCTTTTACTTTTCTGAATTTACATTTGCAACATCTCAACAACAAATCATTTTTATCTTAATTTGCTCTGACAATTTATTATATATTTGCATTGACATATTAACTCTTTTAGTTGTGCAAATCTAACTCAATTGCGCTGCATTCTTGTTAACAATTCTTCTCATTTTAACCTTAGTTGCTTCGACAATTTAACATCAAGATCTCTATCCTCGTGGGATCGATATCCGATAGATCACATTTTTCAACTATACTTGCATCGACAAGTGTCTGCTTGCACTTAAATGCTGTGACGTTTACAGGCCGATCAAATTTTGGCGCCATTGTCGGGGATGGCGTTTGTTTGATGTTTATTTTTTTAGTTGTAATTATTCTTTCTTATTTAACTTTTAATTACTACTAATCTGTTTAATTTCCTTTTGTTGATTCTTTTACATTCTTTAGGTGTTGCATGTCCACAAGGAGAAATCCTAACACCATTGTTCGTCTTGATCCAGAACTTGAAAGGACAATTCGAAGGAGGAAGCAAGAACAAAAGAAGATGGCTGGAAATAACAATGGTGTTCCTGTGCTCGATGATCTACAACCTAGGGGTTGTTAGGCCAGCAATACAAGCTAGGAATTTCGAATTGAAATCGGTGATGTTTCAAATGCTTAACTCGAATGTACAATATGTTGGTTTGCCTCACGAAGATGCGAGGGAGCATCTCAAATCATTTCTATTTATATGTGCTTCTTTCAGTAAACATGGTGTCCTTGATGATGCCCTAAAGATGCAACTATTTCCATACTCTCTGCAAGGAAGAGCACGTACATGGTTCTTTGGTTTACCAGTTGGATCCATTACATCATGGAATGCGCTAGCAACTTAGTTTGTTTTGTGATTCAATCCGCCCATAATGAATGCTAGACTGCAGAATGATATTACAGCCTACCATCAATTGGATGATGAAAACCTGCATACTACATGGGAACGTAACAAAACCTTGCTTAGACATTGCCTCATGCACGAAATTCAGGAAGAGACTCAGATCGAGATTTTTTACAATGGATTAATTGCTCAAACAAGAAACTTTGTCAATGCATTTGCGAATGGTCCCTTGTTGGATTGTACTTATGATGAGACCGTGCAAATCTTAGAAAGGATTGCGTAAATGACTATCAATACTCGATTTCTCGTTCTGCTCATGTAATAACCAATTCAGGTGTTCATGAGTTAGATGCAATATCAGCCTTAAGTGCACAGGTATCCTCTTTGGCTAATATTATAAAGAACATGAACGAGGCGAGTGACGTTGCTCCTATTTAAGTAGCCCAGCAGATGGATGTCCTGACATTTTCCTACGAAATTTGCGGCAACAACCACAGTTATGAGGATTGCCCAGAACATGCTGAGAATGCATTCTACGTCAACAATATCAAAGGGAATTCCTACGGTGTCTCATACAACAATTCTAATAGGACTCAACAACCTTGGGGGAATCAGAATGCGTCTATATACAGATGTGGAAATTCCTCAAATCAAGGGAACTTTCGACAAGGGAGTTACAACAACAATCAACAATGGTAGAACTATAATAACAATTCTTAGGTACATTCACATCCTAAACATATGCAGCCACATGCTTGTATTCAACCACAACAAACTGCAATGCCACATATGCAAGGACAGCATAAGTAACAGCAATAGCAGTTTTCTTAACCAAGATCAGACCCATTAGGTGCTCTTGAAGCATTGATACGAGAGCATATTATGAGGACGAAAGCAATAGTTAGGAAATTCTTCCATCCGCGCATTGGAATCACAACTAGGTCAATTGGCTTCCAACATGAGCACAAGGTCACCAGGTGCTTTGCCATGTGACACTCAAAACCCAACTCAGAAGGGAAAGAAACATTGCCTGGCTATCACGTTGCGAAGTGAAAAACAAACTACTGAACAAAGTAGTAGTTCCATTTAAGAACCTGTCGATGCAAACGAACTAAAGCAACAAAGAGAATTTGCATCTGAAGAAGACACCACCGAAGTGAATGAAGCTGAGCTACCTGTAGTCGCTCCTATGCCCACAATTCGACCACCAAAGTTGTCAATGCAACATCCCATGTCGCAACAACCAAGTATTTCACGACAACCCACTAACAACATACCTTTTCCATTTCCACAAAGATTCAAGGAGAAGGATCACAACAGAGATTATTAGAAGTTTGACTCTACCTTGAAGTAATTACACATTAATATACCTCTAGTTAATGCTCTTGTGCAAATCCCCAGCTATGGGAAATTCATGAAGGAGCTATTATTAAAGAAGAGAAAGCTATCCGACATCGAGACGATTGTGCTCAAAGAGGGGTAAAATGCTGTATTGACAAATAAGTTGACACCAAAGATGAAAGACCCTGGCAGTTTCACGATTCCATGCTCTATTAGAAACCACTGCTTAGGTAAAGCTTTATGTGATCTGGGAGCTAGTATTAACCTTATGCCTTTGTCCACTTTTAGGAAATTAGGAATTGGATTTATGAAGCCCACTACGGTGACATTACAACTTGCGGACAGATCTTTGGCACAACTTGTAGGACAAATTAAACATGTTCTCATCCAAATTGATAAGCTTGTGTTCCCAGCTGACTTTATCATCCTTGATTGCAAAGTAGATAAAGAGCTGCCCATCATTTTGGGATGCCCATTTTTAGCAACGGGACATACACTTATCGATGTTTTCAAGGGCGAGCTGATTATGCATCATAATGATGAGCATGTCACCTTCAGTGTGTTTGAAGCATCTCCGTTAAGAAGTAAGGCACAATGTCAGCACATTGATTTGCTGGACGAGATAATTACAGAGGAATTCAATGTACAAAGTTCAGCAATGCTAGAAGAATATGCAATGACATCTACCACCAATATCCTACCTGAATGCACCCACAAAGTTGAGGCTAATATCTGTGAATTGTGATATGGCTGGCCATTGGAATCTTTGGATCTGAACAATAGGACGATCCCTGTTTTTAAACCATCAATTGAACAAGCTCTAACTTTGGAGTTAAAGCCGTTGCCAACGCATCTGAAATATGTCTTTCTAGGTGACAACGATATACTACCCGTGATTGTCAGTGCAAGCCTTGACGTGAGACAAGAAGAAAAATTAATCACAAGTTTGCAGCAAAACAAGAGAGCCACTGCTTGGAGCATAGTAGACATCAGAGGCATTAGTCCCTCTTTCTGCATGCATAGAATCAGGTTAGAAGATGAAGGGAAACAATCAATTGATCAACAATGACGATTGAATGAGAAAATGAAGGAAGTAGTGTAGAAAGAGATCATTAAGTGGCTGGATGCAACAATCATCTACCCTATTTTGGACAGTACATGGGTGAGCTCGGTCCAATATGTGCCCAAGAAGAGCGGCATAACGGTGGTAAGTAACGATAAAACGGGTTAATCCCTACTCGCATTGTTACAAGTTGGCTAGTGTGTATGGATACGGTTCATTAATCAAATGCTAGATAGGCTAGTTGGCAAGGCCTATTATTTTTTCTAGATGGTTACTGTGGATACAACCAGATCACAATAGCGCCGGATGATCAAGCAAAGACGATGTTCACTTGCCTATTTTGAACCTTTGCTTTTCGACGTATACAATTTGGATTGTGCAATGCACCAGCTACATTCCAGATGTGCATGATGGCTATTTTCTCTGACATGATTGAAGATTCATTGGAGGTATTCATGGACGATTTCGCTATGTATGGGCACAATTTTGACCAATGCGCTGACAATCTGGCGAAAGTATTGAAAAGATGCGAGGACACAAATCTAGTGTTGAATTGGGAAAAATGCCATTTCATAGTAATTGAGGGCATTATCCTTGGCTATCTCATATCATGTCAAGGCATTGAAGTAGATAAAGCAAAGGTGAAAATCATTGAGAAGCTACCTCCACCCACAAATGTAAAAGGAATAAGGAGTTTTCTTGGTCATGTTAGATTTAATAGAAGATTCATCCGAGACTTCTCCAAGATAGCCAAACCACGATGCTATTTATTGGAGCAAAATAAATATTTTTTCTTCGATGACACGTGTTTGGATGCATTTGTTACAATCAAGAGACAGTTAGTGCAAGCTCCCATTGTCGTCACAGTAGATTGGTTGCAATCGTTTGAGGTGATGTGTGATGCAAGTGACATTGCTGTGTGGGCTGTGCTCGAACATTGCAAGGAAAAGGTATTTCACTCAATTTATTATGCTAGTAAAACCCTAACTAAAGCACCAGTGAATTATACGACTATTGAGAAGGAGTTACTAGCAGTAGTTTTTGCATTTGACAAGTTTTGCTTATATCTTGTCAGTGCAAAAATTACAGTTTACACAGATTACTCTGCTTTGAGATACCTTTTTATAAAGAAAGATGCCAAACCACTATTGATCAGATAGATCCTACTTTTACAAGAGTTTGAAATTGAAATTAGAGACAAGAAAGGATCCTAGAACCAAGTAGTAGACCACCTCTCTCATTTGGAAACTAAAAGTGAGGATGGGACTAAATCTTAAATTGTCGATGCATTTCTAGATGAGAAGTTATTCTTTTTCGACAGCATCTCCATGGTAAGTAGATGTCGTCAACTATCTAGTCTATGGGAAGCTACCATGGGGTGCCACTAGTCACAAGAAGGTTAGATTCATTAGGGATGCTGCAAAATATCACTGGAATGAGCCATACTTGTTTAAGGCATGCGCTGACAACAACATTTTTCGCTGCGTTCCTGAGGAAGAAATGTCTTCTATCTGAAGGAATTGCCACGATGCTCCTTATGGAGGCCATTTTGGTGATGTTAGGACTTCTACAAAGATCCTACAATCAAGATTTTACTGTCCTACATTGTTTCGAGATGCCCACAAATTTGTGTAACTACGTAATAAATGTCAACGCACAGGTTCCATATCTCGAAGCAATGAGATGCTCCAACAACCTATCATGGAGGTGGAGTTATTCGATGAGTGGGGTATAAACTTTATGGGACCATTCCTAAAATCCTTTGGGAATGTGTATATTTTGGTTGCTGTTGACTACGTCTCCAAGTGGATCGAAGCAATTGTTGTCCCAAAGGATGATGCTCAAACAGTGTTAAAGTTCTTCCACACGTATGTCCTTACAAGATTCGGAACACCTCAAGCATTGATAAGTGACCAAGGTATTCATTTTCATAATAATCAAGTGACGATAGCTTTGAAACTCTATGGTGTGAAGCATCGTATGGCGACCACATACCATCCACAAACAAATGGACAAGCGGACGTCTCCAATCGACAAATTAAAGGTATCCTTGAGAAGGTGGTTAACCTATCTCGTCGAGATTGGTCTTCGCAGTTACATGATACGTTGTGGGCACTTCACACTGCTTACAAAACCCAGTTAGGGATGTCGCCATATCAGTTAGTGTTTGGTAAATCATGTCACTTGTCGGTTGAACTTGAACATAAAGCCATGTGGGCGATCAAACAAGTGAACATGGATTATGATACTGTTGGATAGAAAAGGTTGTTGGACATTTCTGAGCTGGAAGAAATTCAACGTAACGCATATGAAAATGCTGCCATATACGAGGAAAAAACTAAGAGATGGCAGGACAATATCATTTTGCTACGACAAATTGCTCCTGATCAGTTGGTACTTTTATTCAACTCACGTTTGAAATTGCATCCAGAAAAATTGCGCTCAAGGTGGTCAAGCCCTTTTGAAGTTGTCGAAGCATTCCAACATGGTGCGATGATAATCAAGGTTCTAAATGATGGTCACCAGTTTAAAGTGAATGGCCAACGACTGAAGCACTACTTGAGCCCAGACGTCAGAGAACAAAGCGAGACCATTAATCTGGTCACATTTAATTAATGTCATTACAATTTTTATATTTACTTGTTGTCTTTTATTTTCATTCGCTTTCTTTAAGTTTTATGCAGGAATAAAAAAATCTCCTTTTTGTCGACACACTTGATAGCACAACTTGTCGACGCATTGCGGTGTTGACTCATCAACGCCTTTCAGGTAAGAATCGTGGCGGTTGATCTCCAATCAGCCCTAACCATTGGATCAATCCAAAAAGTACGATCTATGCTGTGACATTTATTAGTTGCAAGCACAATGTACTCCCATGCCAGTAGGGATAATCACGTCTCTTCACCTCTAAAGTTTATAAAACCCATCTTTTACCGACTCTACTCTCACACTCACAATCTCTATTGTTACTGTAGTCGTTCTCTTCTTTCACTTTCAGTTTTCTGCACAAATACTCTCACTTTCTTTTCTCAGATATCATGGCCAAAACTCGTGGGGCTAAAACTCCATCAAAGTCACCTACAGAATCATCAGCTGTTGTGGTTCGAAATGCTGAACAACCACCGCAAAAAGAGCTTTTCCTATTTCTCTTAAAGGTAATGAAGGATTGGTATCACGATGTGATGATAAAGAGGAATTCTCACCCTGAACAGGGTTTTTAGTTGTCCCCGCTTCAAACACTAGGGAAGCAAGTCGCCAGAACAATTTCTCGCTTGAGTTGGGAACAATTTTGTGACCATTCGGCCGGCTACTCCCCAACCATGGTAAGGAAATTTTATGCTAATCTAGTGGATTCTGAGCAGAAATTTATGTTTGTTCGCGAAGTTTGGTGTCCTGGAGTACCAATCATATCAATGCACTTTTCCATATTGCTGAGGGAGAAGGCACACATGCTGTGTTTTTGGAGAACCTAACTAAAGAAGGTATAGACCTTGTGTTGCAAGACCTATGTGTCGACGACGCAGTGTGGACTGGTAACAATTCGAATAACTACACTATGCATCGACGCTATCTCACTATATAAAGCAAGGTGTGGTTTCATTTCGTCAACTGTTGTCTTTTGCCATCAACCTACAGCACCATTGCAACGTTGGATCGCATGTGCCTTCTACATTCTATATTGAAAGAATGCCTCATTGATGTCGGCGCCATCCTGTTTGATGAAATTGCTGAAGCTACAAGTAAGCAAACAGGTATCTTACCTTTCCCTTCTCTAATAATGATGTTGTGCAAGCAGAGGGGCATTGTGCCCTATGATGGAGAAGAAGTTTTGGAGAACAAGGGGCCAATCAATGACATTTTTGTAGAAAGAATGACAAGGGGGCAAAAAACCCCTATGGTGAAGGAAGTGCCCAAAAAGAAGGAGAAATGAAAGGGAAAGAAGAAGGAAAAGCAACCCACTGCACCCACAAACCCTCAAATTTGGAGGAAGTTGTCTGAGATTGAACAAGTCACTGACCGCATGGCTGTGCGACAAATTAAGCTTGTTGCCACAGTAGAGGACATGGAAAAATGCCAAAGCTTATTCTACGCCTATACCAAGGCCTGAAATGTAGCCATTGTCAACACATAACGAAGTATGAGCCCACAACCGTTGCCCGAGTTCCCTGTGTTTCCTCCCATCATCAGGGCGGTTTCACCATCTACAGACCAACTTGTTTCAAATGAGAAGACTCGGTCACTCCAGTCCCCGTATTGGTTCCACATCTCTGATGTTGAGGATCAAGAGGTCTATTATAGGGATATGGAAGAGTGCTTCCGAAACATAGCTAGCCTCTTTGATGAATTTTCAAATAGCCTGGGAGCTTATATGGGGGAACGAGAGGCTGCTGCAATGGTAGCTGAACCTATACCAACTACCTCTATGGGTATTGCAAAGAAAGAAATGAGAGAAGAAGCAAGCAAAGAGGGGAAGGGGAATGAAGAAGAGGAAGAAGGACTAGAAGAGAAAGAAAACAACAAAGAAGATGATGTTGCCCCGACAAAATTGGAGGAGGAATTTGTCGACGCACCCATCACTTTGGGTGCATCAATTAAACACTCGGCAACACCTTGGGCAAGCCAAGCCGAGGTAGTCACACTCAGCACTAAGGATTCAAATCCTTTGGCTATTGTGCCATATGTGGCACCACTTGCTGAGATGCATCCTTCCAACGTGACTATCGGTGAAGCCACCATGTAACCGACCATGGAAGAACATTCTGTTGCACTGGTTGCCCACAAGGAAAAGAAGCGCAAGAGAAAGGAGAAGAAGAGGCAAAAGGAGGAGCGCCCAAAGAGAAAAAAGAAGACTAAGGCATCCACATCATTGGTTACAGAACACTAAGTTAGTTTACTTTTCAGTAGTTAGTTTAGTTGCCTGCATTGCATTTTTATTTGTCTCTGCATTTTAATTGTTAGTTATATGCATTGTCATTTCATTTTCATTCTTATTTGTATAATATTGTCAGTGCATTGGAGACAATGCAACCATTAAGTTTTGGGGGAATATGTATGAAATGGAAATGCAATTGCACCTACATGTTTGAGAATTTATTTTTTTCTTACATAAATGAAAGAATGCAAAGTTAAAACAAAAATGTGACCACAATTTTTATTTTATGCTTAAATCTTGAATTGTTTGGGATGTTATTAAGTGAATTGGATGAATGTGATTGAATATTGAATCCTTCTATTTTTGGATGAATCATTGAAATTGCATCAGTAATAAATAGCTAGTATCAATCTCTGAATCTTGAATTAACTTACCAATTACAGCGATATTTACTAATAAAAGACACTCCAATGTAGGTGTATTGTGACTTATCAAGGGAGAACACTCCTCTGCATGTGTTAGAAAATCATCTAGCCAAAGGCTGTCATTGCAAGAGTGTGTGTCGGCGTAATTACATACTTCCTAGGGGTTTGTTGCACCCCATTGTTACTACCTAGGAACAAGGGTATAATAATGCAATGACATTTCTCAGTCGCATATAGAAAAGAAAAAAGAAAGAAAAAGAGAAAAATGTTCTATATATATTTTGTTATTATACAATAAATTTTTCTTTGGTTAAAAAGATTTTAGATTTAAAGCATGATGCTAACATGAGTGAAGTTGCAGTCTTAATTATTCATACCTATAAATTGTCGACACATTATTCAATCTTATGAATGCAATTTATACATTAGGATTTCAAATAATTTAAGTTGCTAGAATGATGATTGTGGTGACAAAGATTTACGGATGACTTTGCTAACTTTTATTTACTTGAGGACAAGTAAAAACTCAAGTTTGGGGGTGTGATAGCGTTAGAAATGACACTCAATTTCTCCCTAATTTAGTGTTTGAAGTGTTCCTTTTGTACCATGTTTACTATGTATTTTTAGCATTTCATACTGAGTATCTACATTTTCTAACTCAATGTTGTATGTTCTTAGTTCTTTTCATTTTTTTCCTCTTTTGTTCTACTAATGCTGCTGCATGCGGCATAAGTTTTGCATCCAAAGTTGTTAGCGTAGGAATCCACCTCGAAAGATCAATGCAGAAAAGATACAGCCACAAAGTTCATCTAGAATTGCGGCCAAATATGTCATCACGTAGATACCTCTATCTTGTACAAGGGAATTTACGATGCAAACATGCCTAGAAGCACCAGTGCAGAAGAATGCCAAGTTGTCACAGCAATTAAGTACCATAAATTATGCCCAGAGATGTCGCAACAACCTGCAGACACCTGATGAACACACTAGATCTGTGTGAGTGCACAATTGGAGTAACAAACTTGAACAGTTGCTAGAAGAAGTTATATCTGAGACGGGAGGAGATTCGCAATTTCCAGAGCTTATGAATAGAAGGGAGAGGAAGGGAATCGATATCAAGGGGTGAAGAATTTAAATCGACAAAAGTCTCTCAATCTTAAAGCAAGTTGTCATGGAAGCTTGATTCCGAAGGAAGGTGATCTGACACAACAAAGAAGCAGACTTCTGACAAGAAGTACTTATGTGCAACGCAAGAGGAGCTATCACGGACGAGTTCTAGTAGACTAGGAATAGCATGCTTCAACTTTGTTTTCCATACCTCTTAATTGTGATGAATTCTATTAGCTATCAATTGAGTATACAAGTACATTTTGAAGTTAGATCTAATTTGATTTCTACTTTATTCTCTTTATCTGTTTATCTTTGGATTTAACTGTTTGATCACGGAAGTGCAATTGCAGTCACAATCACTGGAAGGTGTAGTGACAAGTTAGGTTAACAAGCAAGACAACGGAAGTTGCTTGAGGCAAAGAAGGAATTCTAGCCACTTGTTCTTAAGTGTGAAGCATTACCAGCACTGGAAGATGTGGTAATTGTTAGCATTTGAGTCTTTGTTAAACAGAAGGATTGATAGTTGTAAGATCTCATTAAAGCATAATTGCGGCGATATTTCATCTATTTGTTACCTTGCAGTCACATTTAGTATTGCGATTTGTGAAGTCAGTGAACGTCTCCACTTCTGTACACTTGATCACATCTTTTATTTTTCTGAATTTACATTTGCAACCTCTCAACAACAAATCATTTTTATCTTAATTTGCTCTGACAATTTATTTTATATTTGCATTGACATATTAACTCTTTTAGTTGTGCAGATCTAACTCAATTGCGCTGACATTCTTGTTAACAATTCTTCTCATTTTAACCTTTGTTGCTCCGACAATTTAACATTAAGAGCTCTTTCCTTATGGGATCGATATTTGATAGATCACATCTATCAACTATGCTTGCATCGACAAGTGTCCACTTGCACTTAAATGCTGTGACGTTTATAGGTCGATCAACTACCTCTGGATGCTCTAACATCTAGAGTGTACTTACGGGTTTTGCAAGTATATGGGTCAGGTTGTAATATAGTTACAACCAGGTATGTGAGTACTTTGACGATCGTACCCAAGGGAGGTGCCGAGCTAGATTGACTCTAATTCTTGCAAAAAATAAGATCTAATTAGTACTTTAAGTCAGGTTATAGTATGAGATATAAATAAAGGCTTTTGGGTTTTGATAACAAATAATAAAAAGACTAAATTGAAATAAATGAATAAATAAATAAGTAAAGAAATCTAAAAATGCGATTGAAGAGTTGCTAGATCCGGGCATGGGAAATCAGCTCGCTTCGACATGCTTTATTAACTATTGCTTTGGGTTTCTCGTTAACCAACTAGTCATTATCCTAGCAGGATCTTTCGATAAGTCCACTATAGTAATGAGTCGATAGAGACTACATATCTTCCGACCTCACAATCCAAATCGTCTCGAGGTTAAGGTATTCACGAATTGACCATCCCAATTTTGTGTTAATTCTCACCTCGATGAATTTCTCTGGTTGTCCTCAAGCAATAAAAATTAAAACTAAAGAAAAACATTACTTGAGTAATTATCATATAAGTATTGAATTCAGAGCATATAACTTAGGTATTTTATATTCACTAATAATTTTAGCATGATAAATAAGTATTTACCGTTTCTGACCACAAACATCTAAGTTCATTATGTTACAAAGCATACAAGTATTAGGGGTCTCATCTGTAGGAATCCATTAATAATTGATATAAGTACTTTAATTATCCTAGTTGAATACAAATGGTCTTTTATGAGAATGTTCAATATGATATCCATTCATTCATAGAATTATTCTGGTCACATAAGTCTTTTCGGCTTGTAACTTTCTAAAGCTTATGACAGGTATGAAATTCGGGAGAATAGTAAGCATCAAGAGGTTACAAATAAGAAAATAGTTCGACATATTGTATCGATCCCTATTCTTCTCCTTTAGTAACCCTTTCCCGCTCACAGACTTCTCCTTCTCTCACCTTCCTTATTTCCCCACAAAGGAACTCTCAACATGGCATAGTCCCTCTAGTTAGCCTACGAGTCTTTATGCACTATTGAACAAGTTTTTTCTACCTTTGTGACTTTGTCACCTTTTCATTCTTTTCTCACTCAAGAATGCTTTTAACTGTTCATATATTTTTTCTATTCGTCCTTTTCTCATTGGATTTTTTTTCTTTTGTTTTGCATTTTTTAGGCTAATCTAAAGTCCCCAAACCACATTGATATTCTTATTTCTCTCTGACTTTACAAACTCCACCTTGATGTATCTACTTACGTTCAATAAACATGGCCATACATGTATAATCGTGCAAATCATGACCAAAGAAAAGGGTTCAAATTGACATTTTTTCAAGCTTATAGTTTGTAATTAGGTTCATCAAGAAGTGTCAATAGGCTTAAATTTTGGTACTAAAGGTAACATAAGAATAGATCAGACTTTTGGCTATAAATATGTTCCAAACAATGCCTTTGGTCATTGCTAAATATCTCAATATGCATGAATTTAATGAATCAAACAAACTCAAAATCAACCATTTATTATACATACTAGTGTCACGAGCTAGAGTTCAAAGCTCGTGACCAGCATACAAAATGAGTTCCATGGAGGTCTACCATTGACATTAAGATCATTTAGCCCACATGAGTTGGCCCGATTCAAATAGATGTTGATCAAGCCTATCACATCGAAGCTTGGGTGGCCCAACGATGAAGATATGACAACATAGGCTATCTTGAAAAATATGGGAACTAATCTTAGAAGATTGAGGAGAATCATATCTTTAAGATTAAATTGGATTTAATTATGTAATTGAATGTAAATCTCATGATTTAAGGGATAAGCTAATCTCGTCTGTCGATGTAACTTGTTCTTGACTGTTGGTTATAGGGGAGCTCAACTATAAATAAAGAGCCTCCCCTTATTTGTAAATCACTTCATTCTTTTCATTGTTTTATTTTAAATACAATTGAGAACATTTACTCAAACACCTCTTGTGCATAGTTTTTCTGTGCTTTCTATTTTTTTTAGCCTTCTTTTGGTTAAGTTACTTTCCCTATACAAATTGGTGCCTTGGAGGAATTCCCTTTTTGAATCCGTAATCAAGGTGGTTAGGTCGACTTAGGCGGCTTTTCATGAAAGGAACACCTAAGGCTACACGTAACGCGAGATTAAAGTTCTAGTCCCGTGACAAGTGGTATCCAAGCTAAGGTTACGAAGGCACCGTTCGTGATGTCGAAAGAATTGGGCCAAAAAATCATTGAGGGATATGTTGTTAACTATAGAGGATCGAGTGGAAAAACTCAAGGATTTCATGGGGGCACAAAGGAGTCCATTGATGGAGCTCAAGAACACATAGATGACTTGAGGGGACAATAGAGGGATTTTGTGATCATGAGTCTCAATGACACCAGGGAAGAGGTAAAAGAGTTGTCAAATTCCCACAAGTCTAAGTTGATGGAGACGAGTGATGCTTTTGAGGCTATGGTGATGGTATTGAAGGAAGAAACAATGACCACGATGAGGGCTTTGAGCACAAGAGTAGAGGAGCTCAAGGAAGAGCTTCCCTTGTGATAGTACTAGAAAGAACATATGTTTTCTCCCCACTTATTGGTTAATTTTTCCCCATTTAGTTATCTTTAGCACATATTTTAGCATTTTATAACTCAGTGGACCTTAGCCTATTTATCCTTAATATTGTCATGTTCTGGTACTGATGTCACTATATAAGTATTTCCAGATTAAGCCCAGGACTGTCGCTGCACCCGACAGCTATCAAAGAAGCTTCCAATGCGGATAAGAACAAAAATGTGTGAGCTATCCAGTCTGGTATAACCAACTTGTAAGGATAGAGGCAGCATGATTCTTATGAAAGGACACCTGTACAATTTGGAAGAATATAAATATTCACGAGGAAAGAGAAAAGGGTGTGCATTATCTTCTTAAACTTATCTTTTGAAGCTTTTCGGCTATGGTGGCTTAAGTCTTTTACGAGTGAACCAACATGAAAGGGATGCAGGTATGCTCTTGATGAGGAGCCTTGAGTGTAACATAAGAGGGAATTGAGAGATCAAGTTGAGATTGTCTAGGAATAGTATTCCCCACTTGTTTCTTTTATATTTCTTTTCTAAATGCTAGTAATTACTCTCTATTTCATATTTTTATCAAAGTACATATGATTTCTAAGTTAAATGTTATTTTATTTAACTTTTCTTCTACTGTTTAGTCTTTGGGTTTGAATGCTTTTAGCATGGAAATGTTATTAAGGTCACTGCCACTGGAAAGTGAAGCGACAATTCAAGCCAACAAGCATTACAATAGAAGTTGCTTGAGGATTAGAGGGATTTAATCCACTTGTTCTTAATTGTGTTCCATTGAAATTATAGAAAGGTGTGGTTAATGTGCATGTTTAAGTCTTCGATCAAATATAGAAGTTAAGCTTGGTAAGATATTCATTGTAAATTATTCCATCGACAATCACCTATCCTTTTATATCTTGTGAGCACTTAGTATTCTGTTGAATATTCACTTTCGGGATCCCATTTTATCATTATCATATTTCATCTTTATTTTCATGTTATTGCTCCGACAACTATTCTCACAAGTTATCTGCTTATTGAACTGACATTGATAGACAAAAGACAACCATCCTCGTGGGATCGATATCAGATAGACTCATATCTGTCTACTATACTTGCATCAACAATGTACGCTTTCACAATATTGCAGTAACGTTAAACAGCCGATAAAGTTTTAGCGCTGTTACCGGGGATGACATTCGTTTGATGTTTATTTTTGTTTTTGCATTTTATTTTTATTATATAATATTTAGTTGTTACTAACTTGTTTTCTTATTGTCACTATTTTCACATTTTTTTAGGTGCTTTATAACTCGAAGCAATTCGGAGTTTATTGCTGATTTTGATCCAGAAATTGAAAGAACCGTTTGGAGGAGACTTCAAGAACAAAGGAATATGACTTTTCCAAGAAACAATGAAGCCATACCCCCAATGCAGCAACAAAATGCTGATGACCCACTGTTGCTGCAAGACGTTCAAATACAAAACAAAACTATATGAGATTTTGTAGTACCTGTCTTGAAGGACTTACAATCGAGAATTTGTTGCACGAAAACATCTTAAATCATTTTTATTGATTTGTTCTTCCTTTAGTCAACAAGGCGTTCCTAATGATGCTTTGAAAATGCAATTATTTCCTTATTCCTTGTAGGGAAGAGCTCATACTTGGTTCCTTGGGCTACCTGTCGGCTCAATTACTTCTTGGAATGCACTAGCAACACTGTTTGTTTTGCACTTTAACCCGTCGACAATGAATGCTCGTCTCTAAAATGATGATGATGAAAATCTTCACACTACATGGGAACATTATAAATCTTTGCTTCGATGTTCGCCCATACACGACATTCAACAGGAAACACAAATTGATATTTTCTATAATGGGCTAAATTCAAAAACGAGGAATCTTGTCGACGCATTAGCCAATGGTCCTTTGCTGGATTGTACTTATAATGATACTATTAGAATTCTTGAGAGAATTGATCAGAATGATTATCAATATCCTATCTCTAGAGTTGCACAAGCAAAAACTACTTCAGGAGTTATTGAATTAGACGCAATATTTGCACTTAGTGCTTAAGTTTCTGCTCTTGCAAATATGATAAAAAAATATGCAACGGACTAGTGACGTTGCACCTATACAATTCGCTCAACAAGTTGATGTTCCTTCCTTTTGTTGTGAGATTTGCGATGACAACCATAGCTATGAAGATTGTCCACAACATGCAGAGAATGACTTCTATGTCAGTAACATCCGCAACAATTCTTATGGCAACTCTTATAATAATTCTGCATGCAATCAATAGTCTTGAGAACTCAGAATGCTGGGCAAAATGCTATGACATTTCGATATGGGAATACATCTACTCAAGGCAATTATAATCCAAGACAAGGGAGTTACAATCAACAATACCAGAACTACAATTAGCACACTCAGATGCATCCACAACAAAGCCAGATGCATCCACACCAAAATCAGACGCAACAACAACATTCTTCAATGCAGAATCAACATGTTAAAGGACATCGAAAACAACAATACAAGCAAGCTTCTCCTTTTGATCCGTTAGCAGCTCTTGAGGCTTTAATGCGGGAGCATATTACTCACACGTAAGCTATTATGCAAGGGAATTCATCTTCTATTCTGGCGTTAGAGGCACAATTAGGATAACTTGCTTCAAATCTTAATACTCGACCACTGAGCACACTACCTAGTGACACGAAAAATCCCAATTCAAGGGGGAACGAACACTGCAAGGCTATCACTCTTAGGAGTGGTAAACAAACTGGCGAGCCAACTATAGACTTTACTGTAACACCTTAAGATACTAGTGAAGTGATGCCTGATGAGAAAGTTGATTCTGAAGAGCTTGTCAATGTACCAGACAAAAAAGTTCCACAAATTGTCACTCATATGCCTAATGTCCGACCCTCAAAACTATTGACGCAATCAAAGGTGTCGGTGCAATCTGATGTATTTCCACCTTTTCCTTTTCCATAAAGATTCAGGGAGAATGAGCATGATAAGCAGTATCAGTAGTTGTTGGTTACACTAAAGCAACTTCATGTCAATATTCCTTTAGTGGATGCTCTTGTCCAAATTCCAAATTATGAGAAATTTATGAAGGAGCTCTTGTCCAAGAAGAAAAAGCTCACTGATATTGAAAATATTACACTCACAAAAGGCTGTGGTGCTATTTTGACAAATAAGTTACCCCTTAAAATGAAAGATCTTGGGAGCTTTACTATCCTATGTTCAATTGGCAACCATTATTTGGGCAAGGCTTTATGCGATTTGAGAGCTAGCATAAACATAGTACCACTATCTACTTTCAGAAAATTGGGAATTGGTCACATGAAACCTACTGCAATGACATTGCAACTAGCATATCAATCCTAGGCTCAACCTGTAGGGCAAATCAAAGATATCTTAGTTTGTGTGGATAAATTTATTTTTCGACTGATTTTATCATACTTAATTGCGAGGCAAACAAGGAGGTTCTCATAATCTTGGGACGATAATTTTTAACCTCCGAATGAACTCTTATTGATGTTTACAAAGGCGAATTGACCATGCGACTTAAAGATGAGCATGTTACATTTAGTGTTTTCGAATCTATTCAATGCAAGGATAAAGAAGAATCTCATATTGTCAATGTGCTAGATGATCTAATTAAGGAAGAATTCAATGACCAAAACACACTACTTTCTGAGGAGTTTGCATTGACATCTGATGATGAATTCTTAGATGATTATGACAACATGGTTGAAGCTAATAATATTGAACTCAAGCATGGGATGGAAAATTGAATCCTTAGACTTAGCCAACATAATGGCTCCTATTTTCAAGAAGCTCCTACTCATGAATTGAAACCACTACCTACTCATCTTAAATATGTGTTTCTTGGTGATAACAATACTCTCCCAGTTATTGTCTCCGCAACACTGGATTTGACTTAAGAAGAGAAATTGGTCCATATTCTTAAGCAACATAAACGAGCTATTGCTTGGAGTATTGTCGATATTCAAGGCATTAGTCTATCTTTTTGGATGCACAAGATCAAGTTGGAAAATGAAGGCAAACAATTAATTAAGCAACAAAGAAGATTAAATAAGAAGATGAAATAAGTTGTTAAGAAGGAAATTATAAAATGGCTTGATACTGGAATTATTTACCCTATTTCATATAGCAATTAGGTAAGTCTAGTGCAATGCATACCTAAAAAGAGTGGCATCATTGTGGTTAGCAACGACAAAGATGAGTTAATTCGTACACACATTCTTATGGGATGACGAGTTTGTATGGATTATCGCAAACTTAATGCTATCATAAGGAAGGACCACTTCCCACTTCCTTTCATTGACCAAATGTTGGATAGGCTTGCTGGAAGAGCCTATTATTGCTTTTTAGACAGCTATTATGGGTACAATCAAATTACTATTGCGATAGAGGATCAGAGGAAAATAACTTTCACCTGCCCATTTGGTACTTTTGCTTTTCATCGTATGCCTTTTGATCTTGGCAATGTACCAGCCACATTTTAAAGGTTCATGATGACATTATTCTTGGATATGAATTAAGATTCTTTAAATGTTTTTATGGATGATTTCTCAGTCTATGAGAATGATTTTGATCTTTGTGCTGACAATTTGGATAAAGTATTGAAGCGATGTGAAGACACACATCTTGTTCTAAATTGGGAAAAATGTCATTTAATGGCAACTGAAGGCATTGTGTTAGGCCATTGCATCTCTAGTCAAGGCAGTGAAGTAGACAAAGCTAAAGTGGAAATCATTGAGAAATTACCTCTACCGACAAATGTGAAAGGCATTCGTAGTTTTCTTGCGCATGCAGGGTTTTACCAAAGATTTATTATAGACTTTTTGAAAATTGCAAAACCCTAATGCTCATTGCTGGAACAGAATAAAAAAATCCTCTTTAACAATGCATGTTTGGATACATTCATTCAAATAAAGAAGTAGCTAGTAAATGCACCTATTGTCATTACACCATATTGGTCTTAACCTTTTGAAGTTTTGTACGATGCAAGCGACTTTGTTGTGGGTGTTGTTCTAGGACAACACAAAGGAAAAATATTTCACACCATCTATTATGCTAGCAAAACTCTTACAGAGGCTCAAATAAATTATACTACTACAGAGAAAGAATTGTTGGCTATAATCTTTGCTTTCGATAAGTTTTGTTCATATTTTTTCGGCGCAAAGGCTACTGTATTTACTGATCACTCAGCATTAAGATATCTTTTTGTGAAGATGGATGCAAAACCAAGACTGATACGCTAGATCTTACTATTGCAAGAATTCAACATCAAGATAAAAGATCGCAAAGGTTCAAAGAATCAAGTTGCAAACCATCTGTCTCGATTGGAAGTTGCCAACGAAGATGGAAACATACATCAAATTATTGATGCACTCTTAGATGAGAAGTTATTTCCTGTAGATGCAACCCATTGGTATGCAGATTTAGTTAATTATCTAGTATGTGGAAAACTCTCATTGGGTGTCACAAGCCATAAAAAAGAAAGATTTATTCGTGAAGTAGTGAAGTACCATTGGAACGAGTCGTTTTTATTCAAGATATGCAATGATAACATCATTCAGCATTGTGTTCTAGACAAGGAGATGCTTTCAATCCTAAAGCACTATCATGATGCTCCTTATGGAGGTCATTCAGTGGCATGAGAATTGTTGCTACGATTCTCTAATAAGGATTCTACTGACCTTCACTATTCAAGGACGCTCACAATTTTGTGAATCAATGCGATGGTATCAGCGCATGGGTTCTATATCCCAATGCAATGAAATGATGCAATAGCCAATTATGGAGATTAAATTATTTGATGTTTGGGGTGTGGATTAAATTGAACCATTTCCAAGTTCATTTGGAAATCTTTATATATTAGTAGCTGTTGACTACATCTCGAAGTAGGTTGAAGCTGTTGCAATCCCAAAGGATGATCCAAAGACAGTGCTTAAATTTTTTCACAAGCATATACTCACCCGCTTTGACACACCAAAAGCATTGATTAGTGTTCAAGGTACACACTTTCATTGCAACCAAGTGGCAGCCTCATTGAAGAGATATGGAGTTAATCATAGAATGGCTACTACTTATTATTCGTAAACCAATGGACAAGCCAAAGTATCCAATCAACAAATTAAGAACATTCTTGAGAAGGTTGTGAACCCTTTGAGGAAAGATTGGTCTTCTAGACTAGATGATGCTTTATGGGCATTGCGGACAGCATTCAAAACTCCATTAGGGATGTCGTCGTATCAGTTGGTTTTTGGGAAAGCATGATACTTGCCAATTGAACTGAAGCACAAAGCATTGTGGGCAATTAAGCATGTGAACATGGACTATGAACCTGCTGGAAAGAAAAGGCTGTTAGATATCACTGAACTAGAGGAGATTAGGCTAAATGCCTATGAAAACGCTGCAATTTACAAGGAAAAGACCAAACGATGGCATGAAAGAATTATTTTGCAGCAACAATTTATCGCGAGTCAACAAGTTTTATTATTCAATTCTAGACTGGAATTGCACCCGGGTAAATTACGCTCACGTTGGTCTGGACCTTTCGAAGTTGTTGAAGTATTTCCTCATGGTATGGTCACAATTAGAGATTTACATGATGGATATCAATTCAAAGTGAATGGACATCAATTATAGATTTTATTTTTGTTTTAGTTCAAGTTTGTTTTACTTATTGTTTTTTCAGAATAATTAGGTACCATCATTAATGTACTTGGACTTTATTGTCAACGCAGTTTGTACGATTGTACTACCACTTATGACTCATAATGAATGAGGGCATATCAGGGATTTCAGATCCCACCGTTTGATCAAAAGTAACCTAGCCGTCTGATTTGTCTCAGTGGGCGTAATTTTCATTGGACACATTTATTCCCACCAACTTTATGTCCCTTCGATTTATCATAAAAAATCAGGCCTTTCCATCTTTTTCTTTCACTAGCTATAAACCTCCCCTCTAGAGTGCCGACTTTCACAAATACAAAGATGCCATTTTTATTCAATTTCTTTTTCCCAAGCTCGTACCTTTACAACTTCATACCTTCTTCACTCAAAAAAATATGGCAAGAATGAGAGGATCAGCCAAGAAAGCCTCAAAGTCTACTGAAGAACATTATTCTCAGCAATAGCAGTTCGTGAATCGAAATCCTCCATACCAATAGGGAAAAAGGACCAGGTGATCTTTTTAACGAAAGCAGCCAAGGACTGGTTTCAAGACAACATTTTGAAGCAAAACTTCCACCCAGATCAGGGCATTCTCCTTTCGCAACAGCAAGACTTGGAAAGCAAGTCTACAACACCATCTCTAAGCTGAAGTGGGAGACTTTTTGCACTTATCCTGGAAGCTATTCTCCTTCAATGGTACGTGAGTTTTACGCTAACCTTTATGACCATGAGTTAAAGTTCATCTTTGTTCGAGAAGGCTTAATCAAATGGGATGCTAAAAAAATCAATGAGTTGTGCAACACTAAAGTGGATGTAGATGAACACTTCGAGTTTATTAAGGATATCACAGACGACAAAAGACACTCCGAGTTTATTAAGGATATCACAGACGACAAAAGATACTTGCTGGTAAAGGATTTATTTGTCGAGGGAGTAGTGTGGATGGGTTCACATCAAAAGAATTATACGAAGCACCGACTCTTCCAAACATTACAAAGCAAAATATAGTTTCATTTTGTCAACTGAAGGCTAAAGCCTTCTAATCACAGTGCCACAATAACCCGTGATAGAATGTACCTGATACATTCAATTGTCAAGGGTAGAAAGATTGATGTCGGCATAATACTCCACCAGGAAATTACTAAATGTGCTACAAGGCAAGTTGGAATTTTTGTCTTTCCCATCATTAGTGATGCTACTGTGCCAGCAAAAAGGGATCGTGCCCCATGATGATGATGAAGTCCTGGATAATAAGGGCTCGATCAATGAAGCCTCTATTGAATGAATGACTGGTGGAAAAGATATGCCGATAGTGAAGGAGGCAGAGACAAGCAAGACGAGGATGGGCAAAGCCAAGGTAGAAAGCAAGGGAACAAACCTAATTGCAGAGACATCCTTGTTGCATAAAATGAAGGATATTGAGAAGTTGGCCAATTCCATCAACAATGAGCAGATCAAGCTTGTTGCTACAATGGAGGATATGGAAAAATCACAAAATTTGTTCTATGCTTATATCAAGGCTTGGAACAACTCTATTGTAGCCCTATTAAGACAATTAAGCCCAACCCCGCACCCTGAATTTCCAGTGATTCCATCAATCATCTGAGATTATGAACTCTCATCAGTGGATGTTGACTTAAGGGACCAAGATGAACTCTCATCAGTGGATGTTGACTTAAGGGACCAAGATAGATCTATGGCATCCCTTCTTATTGTGTATGTCTTTGATGATGAGAAAGAAGAGGAATTAAGGGACGTTGAGGAGTGCATATGATGATAGCTTGTTCGAGGGTGATTTCATTGCTAATCAAGAGGAACCTGCTATTGAGGAGGAAGTCCTTGTTGAAGATGTGAACGAGAAGGATGAGGAAGAAGTTGCTGAGAAAGAATATGCTAAGAAAGAATCTACTGAGAACATTGTCACTACACCCGAGTTTGTGGGTGCAACTACTGATAATTTGGAGCAAGATGGAGCTAGATCAACGAAAGCTACAGAGGTAACCAGTAAGGAGCACCACAACTCATTGGCAATAGTGGTCTACACCAAACCACTCAAGGTGACCCCTCCTGCACATGAGGCAGCCGACGATGTTGGGGCAAAGCTGGAAACTAAGGAGCGATCTGATGACCGTACGAAGCCCAAAAAAAAGAATAGAAAGTGCTTCAAAGACAAAAAGCGCAAGAAGGAGGAGAAAAAAGGAGGAAGAAGAAGAATCGTGCAGCCACATCTGTGGTTGTTGAAAACTAAGTTAGTTTACTTGAAGTTTTTTTTAGTTGTAGTGTTCATGTATTACATGTAGTTATAATTTTTATTTTGTTAGTGCACATTGTCGTTGCATTTCTATTGTCATTACATTTTTCTGATCAAAAACAGGCCTAAAGGCCAACCTCAAATTTTATTCAACCGAATCCTTAATCACATTGTTTTGGATTTCACTAGGAAAATCCAAATCAAAAAAGAAATTACAAAAACTGTTAAGGCTTAACTTGCTAAGGGAGTCGGCTACCTTATTACAAACTCTATTACACCACGCCACTTGTATATTAGGCCCAACACAGGATCCCGATCGCACCCCTTGAGTTCAATGATGGTAATGGGGGTAAGGAAGTCTTGACAGTTCGATGCAAACAACACAGAGCCTGCCAATACACACAACCAAAACACAACTCATATTTTGCTTCGAACTAGTGGTAGAACCCACAGACACCGGTCTACAATCTACCCGACCAACAAATTGATAGGGGAGAGAAAAATAATGAACGAGGGCACACCACAACCGCTTGGCACGAGAACCCACTCGAACCTTGATCAAGCCAAGACCGAGCCTACAATCTCAACTTACACCCTCAACGAGTCATTGGCATTGAATGGACTTGGTGTTGGGGTCACGGGTAGCATAGATTGGAGGCTCGGTCTTAGCAAGGCCAAGGAGTCGAGTGGTTGTTGACTTGGCAAGCATAAGGCTCCCCTATGATGATGGGAACGAGCAAACATATGGGCACGAAATAGGGAACTTGGTCCTAGAGTCGTTAGCTACATTTCTATGGGCACGAGCTTGGCCAGCCGAAAAATCGCCTCCACCACCGGCGCCGACGATCCACTTGCTACCAATCCATACCCACGTAGCCATTCACACCCCCATGGGGGCAAGGGATGCCTCCACGTCGGTAGGTCAGGGGCGGCCGAGGGGCAGCGGATCATTACCCCTTAAAGAGCTAAAAAAACTTTTTCAGTGTGCTACTAGGAGACATTAGCTTGTCTGAAACAAGGACACTTTTTTTTTAGCCCAAAACTCTCGCACATCCATGGCATTAAGGTGTCAATGCTGTCCGATGCTCCCGCACATCCAAGGCACCAAAGTGCCGGTGGTGTCCGAGGCTCTCAGACATCCAAGGCAGCAAGGTTCTGATGATATCCGATACTGCCACACATCCAAGGCACCAAGGTGTCGATGCTTCTCGATGCTCCCGCACATCCAAGGTACCAAGGTGTCGGTGGTGTCTAATGCTCCTGCACATCCAAGGCACTAAGGTGTCGGTGGTTTTCAATGCTCCCGCACATTCGAGGCACCAAGGTGTCGATGCTTCTCGATGCTCCTGCACATCCAAGCATGAAAATTTTTGTTACATTCGATGCTTAACTCTTGAATCATGTGAATTATCAATGAATGAGTTGGCTAAATTTGACTGAATGTTATATCTTCAATTCTTTGATGAATGATTTAGGTTGCATTAGTAATGGATGACTAGTAGTATTCCTTGAATCTTGAATGTATCTACCTTTTTACAGTTGCTTATATATATATATAGTTATAAATAAGAGAGACTCCAATGTGGGTGTATTGTGAATTGTTAAAGAGGGAACACTCCAATGCAAGCGTTAGAAAAATGAATCTGGCCAAAGGCTATCACTGCATGAGTTTGTGTCGGTGCAATTACGTACTCCCTAGGGGTTTGTTGCACTCCATCGTTACTTCTCAGGTACAGTAATACAACGATATCCCTTATAAAAAAATAAATATATATTTATGATCTTCATAGATACTTAGTATTGTATAATAAATGCTATATTGGTATATAGAATTTAGGATTTGAGGCATGATACTGGCTTTGATGAAGTTACAATTTTATTCATTCGTACTTATGTATTGTCGATGCAATATTCTGTCATCTGAATGTGACTCATTCATTGGGATGTTAGGTGATTCAAGTTGCTAGAATGATCATTTGTCTTGGTGAATTCTTGTGTAGCATTGCTAGTTTCTGTTTTACTTGAGAACAAGTACAAACTCAAGTTTGGGGGTGTGATAGTACTAGAAAGAACATATGTTTTCCCCCTACTTATTGGTTAATTTGTCCCCATTTAGTTATCTTTAGCACATATTTTATCATTTTCTATTTAGTAAAGTGTATTTTATAACTAAGTTGACCTTTGCCTATTTATCCTTAATTTTGTCATGTTTTGGTACAGATATTGCAATATGAGTATTACTAGATTGTGCCCAGGACTGTCGCTGCACCTGACAGTTGTCAAAGAAGCTTCAAATGCTGATAAGAACAAAAATGTGTGAGCTGTCCAGTCTGATATAACCAACTTGTACGGACAGAGGCAGAATGATTCTTATGAAAGGACACCTGTACAATTTAGAAAAATATAAATATTCATGAGGAAAGAGAAAAGGGTGTGCATTATCTTCTTCAACTTATCTTTTGAAGCATTTCAGCTATGGCAGCTTAAGTCTTTTACGGGTGAACCAATGTGAAAGGGATGCAGATCAGCTCTTGACGAGGAGCCCTGAGTGCGACATAAGAGGGAATTGAGAGATCAAGTAAAGATTATCTAGGAATAGTATTCTCCACTTGTTTCTTTTATATTTCTTTTCCAAACACTAGTGATTACTCTGTATTTCATATTTGTATGGAAGTACATATGATTTTTGGGCTAAATGTTATTTTATTCAACTTTTCTTCTACTGTTTAATCTTCGGGTTTGAATGTTTTTATCATGGAAATGTTATTACGATCACTGCCACTGGAAAGTATAGCTACAGTTCAAGCCAACAAGCATGACAATGGAAGTTGATTAAGGATTATAGGAATTTAATCCATTTGTTATTAATTGTGTTCCATTGCCACAATTGGAAGGTGTGGGTAATGTGCATGTTTAAGTGTCTTAGATCAAATATAGAAATTAAGCTTGGTAAAATATTCATTGCAATTTATTGCATCGACAATCACCTATCCATTTATATCTTGTGAGCACTTAGTATTCTGTTGAAGATTCAGTTTGGGGATTCCATTTTATCATTATCACATTTCATCTTTATTTTTAAGTTATTGCTTTGACAAAAATTCTCACAATTTATCGCGTATTTATCTACTTATTGTACTGACATTGATAGACAAATGACAACAATCCTCGTGACATCGATATTCGACAGACTCATAACTGTCTATTATACTTGCATCGATAGTGTACGCTTGCACAATATTGCGGTGACGTTAAACAATCGATCATCTTGTGTTGAGCAGCGTGTGGAATGGAGGAGTGTCAAGTGCAGCACTCAATTGTGATGATGTCCCAAAGCCGAAAGAGTTTGTGGGGATAAGGTCTACATGCGATGTGGAAAATTTCTTTTAAAGAATGGAGCATTACTTCTATGCCAAGAGAATCATGGAGGATGCGAGTAAGGTAAATATTGCTTCAATGTTTCTTACTAATAGTGTACTTTTATGCTGGCAAGGGAGGTCCATAGATAAAAGGCATAGTGAGATTGGAATGTGGCAAGAGTTCCAAGATGATTTGAAGGGACAATTTTACCAAGAATTTTGCCATGGAAGAAGCTTGGGCCATATTACAATGGCTAACACAATAGGGAACAGTTGGGGAGTATGTTCAAGAGTTCAAGGAACTCATGCTCTAAGTTAAAGATTTGATTGAGAAAAAGGTATTGCTTGTCTTCAAGAATGGATTAAAGCCGTGGGTCAGACAGGAAGTGCAATAAGGAGGTGTCCAAGAGCTATCGAAAGCCATGACGGTAGCAGAGTCCATGATCAAGCTTGGTCTAGGGAAAGACAAGCTTGGATCTTCCAAGTCCAAGGAAAGGGGCGTATGTGAAAGGAATCACGAGGAAGACTATTATGGGGGTGGTAATGGCAACAATAGTGGTAATGGGAAACCACGAGTTAAGAAGAAGAAACCCAATAAAAAGAGGGGCAAGTTGAAATTATTTATTTATGATGGCTCACATATGTTGAAGAAATGTCCAAGGAAATCTATGTTGTCTAAGAAGGGTAAGCCGGAAGGTAAAACATCTAGATTTGGTTTGAGCACAAGGAGTGTTGAAGCGAAGGAGGCCTTAAGCAAGATAAAGCTAGTGGAGTGCTTTTGTGTCATGGTCCATATAGGTTACGGAAGTGTCCAAAGAAGTCTATCATGGTAGGGGACGATGGGGTAGAAAAAGCTCCCAAGAAGCTTGGTTCAAGCGAGGAAAAAATCGTAGCCAAAGGGGTAAAGAGGAGAAAAAAGAAGCGAGTTATGTGCTTCTTGTGTCGTGGTTTGCATGAGTTGCGGAACTATCCAAAACAAACAACCGTAGGGGTCAAAGAAAAGGTAAAATCAAAGCTTATTGAGTCATTGGAGGGGCTTCTACCAAAGGAAGAGGTGAGTTTATCATCGAATTTAATGGAGTAAGAGCTGGGACGAATGAGGCTCAATTCGAGGAAAGCGGAGTTGGCCAAGTCATTGACCCGGCTTCCACCAATTGAAGAGGTGGGTTTGGCATCAGACTTAGGGGAAGAAGCCACGATGAAAACTTCGAAGCTAGGTTCAATAAGTCTCATTTCTCTTGACACATCGAAGGAGCTTTCACTTATGTGAAAAGTGGGTGGTGCAACAAAATTTGTGAAAGTAATGGTTCAAGATGGACAGTTAGACCGAGTAAATGTCACGAGTAAGGTACATTCTGAACACTTTGATAGTGTTTTGCATTCTAACTTTGTTGCTAGGTAAGAGAGTAAGGGCCCTTTCAGAGTTCTTAAGCAAGGAGGCCAAGGGACTGCGGATGATTCGAAGACAAGTGGTGCAAATTAAAAGGATTTCGGTTGAAGCCAGACAAAACATGTGCAAGTGAGAGCAGAGACTTCTTGCCAACAAGATGTACCAATGAGTGAGACGGTTCAAGTTAAGAGGTGACGAAAGCTGAAGCGAAAATTTCGAAGGAAGGGATGACCCGATAGTAAGACTAGTTGGGAAGAAACTGAGGCAACAAAACGAGATCGAGGCGAATCAAGTCTGTATCATCACATAGAATGAGTCCCATGGAGGTCTATCATTAAAATTAGGATCATTTAGCCCACATGAGCTAGCCCGATTCAAAGTTATTGGTCAAGCCTATCAGATCGAAGCTTGGATGGCTCAATGATGAAGACATGACAATATAGGCTATCTTGGAAAATATGTGAAGTAATCTTAGAAGATTGAGAAGAATCATATCTTTAAGATTAGATTGGATTTAATTATGTAAATGATTATGTAATTATAACGTGTAGGTTTGTGCACGTGTCCACAGGGACTTATATGTTAATTAATAAATTGTAAAATTAAATTAAACAACTTGGTAGAAACACAATATACTTGAGAGAGGTTTTGATTAAAATTAATTAATTATATCTAAATGCAATTGATCCCTAAATGCAACTAAACCTAAGATGATATTTAACCACTAATATCGTATATAAAGTAAGACACTCAAATTAATTAATTTAATTCATTCATAACATGCTTATTAATATTCAGAAAACATTCCATGGAAACTAGATCTTTCATGGGTTTGGAAACCAAATTCAATGCTTTCAAAATCTTTTACTTAGTTAAACATGCATTTTACTAATCATATTAAATTAAGGGTTTCTTAGTATTCATGCGAAGTAACAGGGACTAGGTTAATTTGAAACAATTTAATCTCATTAATGTAAAAGCCATGCAAGGTATTTCATTCTGGTTATTATGATCCTTCAATTCATTCTGAGACAGATATGAATTAAGCAGGCACATTTCATTTATTGTGTCTATTAGCCAATATCTGGTTTGGATCACTCAACTAATTCTAATGCATCCAATCACGTATGAATAAAATAAATACTTGAATTTAATTGAAAGCATGATCGATTGAGGCACAAATATCAAAAGCATGAATCGAATAAACTTCTTTAAAATAATGCAGTCATCCTAGCTTAAATAAAATTAAGCTATCATTGTTTATGACAAGATTGAAGAACACATAGCAAACATTATAAAATTAAATAATAAGAAAAGAAAGAATAAACCCTATCGGAGTTGCTTTCACCCAAACTCTGATTGAAGATGACTCCTTCGAATCTTTTCTTTGCTCTTTTGCTGATGTCTGTTTAAGGTGGCCGACCAAGGGACCTTTCAGAGGCTTTTCTTGGCTAAAATATGGAGGAAAGAAAGGAGAAGTTGGGCGTCAGAATGAAGACAAAATTTAGAGAATAGAAAAAATGATTGAATGATGAATGAAGGGATGCTTGAGAAGTGAGGTTGAGGGGTGAGTTCATTAAAAATAGGGTGGTTGAATCCCCCATTCTTCTCTCATGCATGGCCGATCATGAAGTGAGAAATCAAGCTTTGTTGTTTGCTTGTTTGAAGCATTCAACCATGCTAAATCAAGCAGGGATCAAGACCTAGTCAACTACAATCTTCTGGGCTCAATTCTGATTTTTTCTCAATTATAAGGACTCCTTGAAATTATCCCGAAACTCTTTATTGGGCAGCCAATGTGTGTGCTGAAATTGGGCTCTTTATTCACTTGGGTTGGACGGTTTTGTGACCCAGCAAGTAACAAGACCTGTCCAAAACACATATAATTAATTTGGGTCAAATTAAATAATTAATTTACCCATTTTATAATATTTAACCAATCCAATTAATGAAATAATACATGTCAATTAAATAATATAATTGCATGCTTTAATTAATTTAATTTGCATCGCCCACTTTACTTATTAAAATATAACATGTTAAATAAAATCATAAAACAAGACATTTTGTGCATAAAAACTATAGAATAAAGCATAAAATCACATCTTTATAATTTTCATGTCCCAATTTAATATTTAAGCAAATTTAATTAATTTATTAAACAATTACTCGGATTAATATAATTTTTAAGTAAAAAGGTGATGAAAATCTATAGGAAAAACTATATATTTTCGAGTTTACACACCTCCAAACTTAAACCATTGTTTGTCCCGAGTAATGTTCATGCACAACAAAGTTTTGGCTAAGGCAATATTGCAAAATGTGTAAGCAACATCAATCTTTGGCACATAATCACACATCAATAAAATCATGTTCATAGACTTTCTTTATTATTAAGTAGCTCACATGCAAACATTATTCAAAATTTTCATACTTAACTTCAAGATATGCCAACATGAGTTATAATTTTGTATGCATCTCAAAATCATATGCAACATTCACCATTCAACATAATTTCCTATCGATCTAAATAAAACAATCATAAGGTTTATTTTGCGGTCTTCATATGTTGAACTTAGTAATTCCTCTCCACTAATGTGGTTGACATAATCATCAAATCAATAGGTCTTTTGTAAGGTTGTAATGGGGCTAGGCTAAAGGTAGGGATTAAAGAGAAGTGAATTTTTTGGTTTCAATAATCTTAACCCTTAACTTTGTCTTAGATCTTTTGCAACACAACATTCTTTTGAATGGATCTTTGAAACACCCCCAAGCTTATTTTGAATTCATGCTCATAAATTTGCAATACGGCTTATGATGTAGGTAATTTGCAATTAACAAGCCATAAGCTCAAAATTTAAGTTTCAAGGGTTTAATATCATAAGGTGGACTTGAAAGGCTCAAATGATCCAAAGAAATTGCCTCTATATCATATTTAGACTTTTATGTCTCATAGGATTTTGCCTCAAGAAAGTTACTAAGTTAATTCTACTAACATAAACCTTCATGCATGTCTAATCTCAAGGAAAACTAAATTTTCATAGAAAACATCACCTAAGGCAGAACAGGATCGGAGCACTAAGTAGTAGACCACCTATCTCATTTGGAATCTATAAGTGAAAATGGGAATAAATCATAAATTGTCGACACATTTCCAGATGAGAAATTATTCTTTGTGGACACTTCTCCATGGTATGTAGATGTAGTCAATTATCTAGTCTGTGGAAAGCTACCGTTGAGTGCAATTGGTCACTGGAAGGTCTTTATTTGAGACGCTGTAAAATACTATTGGAATGACCCATACCTATTTAAGGTATGCGCTAACAACATCACTCGTCGTTCCGTTCCTGAGGAAGAAATGTTTTCTATCCTGAAGCATTTCCACGATACTCCTTATGAGGCCATCTTGGTTGTGTTAGGACTACTGAAAAGGTCCTACAATCAGAATTTTACTTGCCTACATTGTTTTGAGACTCCCACACTTTTGCTCAACAATGTGACAAATGTCAGCGCACCGATTCCATATCTCGACTCAACAAGATGCTCCAACAACCTATCATGTAGGTTGAGCTCTTTGATGTTTGAGGTATAGACTTCATGGGACCATTTCCAAATTCCTTTGGAAACGTTTACATTTTGGTTGCTGTTGACTATGTTTAAAAGTAGATCGAAGCAATAGCTGTTCTGAAGGATGATGCTCAGACGATGTTAAAGTTCTTTTGCACATACATCCTTACACGATTCAGAACACCTCGAGCATTAATAAGCTGCCAAGGCACTCACTTCCATTATAATCAAGTACCGATAGCTTTAAAACGTTATGGTGTGAAGCATCTCATGGCAAACACATATCATCCGCAAACAAATGATCAAGTGAAAGTATCCAATCGACAAATCAAATGTATTCTTGAAAAGGTGGTTAATCCATTGAGACGTGATTGGTCTTCGCAATTGAATGATGCATTGTGGGTGCTTCATACCACATACAAAACACCGTTAGGGATGTCGCCATATTAGTTGGTTTTTATCAAATCATGTCACTTGCTAGTTGAACATGAACATAAGGCCATGTGGGCAATCAAGTAAGTGAACATGGACTATGATACTGCTGGACATAAAAGATTGTTGGATATTTCAGAACTTGAGGAAATTCAACACAACGCTTACGAAAATACTGCCATTTACAAAGAAAAAACTAAGCGATGGCATGACAACATCATTTCGCAACGATAATTTTCTCCTAGTTAGTTAGTACTTTTATTTAATTCGCCATTAAAATTACATCCAGGGAAATTGCGCCCGAGATGGTCAGGCCCTTTTGAAGTTGTCGAAGCATTTCCTCATGGTGCGATGACAATTAAGGACTTAAACGATGGACACCAATTTGAAGTGAATGGCCAACGATTGAAGCATTATCTAAGCCCATATATCACCGAACATACTAAGACCATTAACCTGGTCACTTTTTCGCAACAGTAATCATAACGCCTCTTCACCTCCATCTTCTTTAAAAACCCTATTTGTGTTGACTATACTTCACAGTCACATTTACCATTGTTACTATAATGTTTCTCTTCTTCAACCTTTAGTTTTTCTGTCAAATATTCTTATTTCCCTTATATCAGTTCACTATGGCAATAACTCAAGGTGCTAAAACTTCGTCCAAACCAATTGCTCAAACATCGGTAGCAATAGTTCAAAACATCGACCAGCCACATCAAAGGAGCTTGTCTTGTTCTTAACAAAGGCAGCGAAGGATCATTTTCATGGCGTAATGCTCAAGCGTAACTGTCATCCTAAGCAAGGATTTCAGTTATCCCTACTACGGATGTTGGGCAAGCAAGTGGCAAGTACAATCTCGCGTTTGGGCTGGGAATAGTTTTGTGATCATCCGACAGGTTACTCTCCATCCATGGTAAGAGAGTTTTATGTTAACTTAGTTGATTCGGAGTAGAAGTTCGTTTTTGTCCGTGAAGGTCTAGTGCCATGGGGTGCAGATCACATTAATGCCTTTTTCAACATTGCTGAGGAAGAAGATGACCATGTCAAGTTTTTAGAAAACCTGACAGAGGAAGGAGCTAAGATATTAATACAAGATTTATGCGTCGATGGCGCTATTTGGACTGGCAATAATCCAAACAACTACATGATGCGCCACCGTTACCTCACCGTTCAAAGCAAAGTGTGGTTTCATTTTATCAACTATCGTCTCCTACCATCCATGCATAGTATCACAATAATGATGGACAAGACGTGTCTGATCCATTCTATTATCAAGGGGCGCCGAGTTCATGTTGGGCAATTTTTCATCAAGGAATTACTGATGCTGCAGCAAAACAAATAGGTATCTTGCCTTTCCCTTCACTGATCATGCTATTGTGTAAACAAAAGGGCATTGTGCCCCGAGAAGGGGAAGAGTTTTTGGAGAACAAAGGCCCAATAAATGATATTTCGATAGAATGAATGACGAAGGAGTAGGATACCCCTATTATGAAGGAAGTTCCCCCAAAGATGGAAAAAGGAAAGGGAAAGAATAAGGAAAAACAAACCAATGCGCCCACATACCCTCAGATTTGGAGGATACTGACTGAGATTGAATAGATCACTGACCGCATGTCTATACGACAAATTAAACTTGTCACTATAGTGGATGACATGGAGAAATGCCAGAGCTTATTCTATGCCTATACCAAGGCCTGGAACGCAGCTATTGTCAGCGGATTAAGAAGTATGAGCAAACATTTGTTGTCGGAGTTCCCCATGTTTCCTCCATCATCAGGGCGATTACACCATCTACAGACCAGGCTGTTTCAAACGAGAAGACTCAGTCAATCCAGTCCCCGCATAGAATCCACATCTTTGACGATGAGGATCAAGAGGTCCACTCTAGGGATATGAAAGATTGCTTCCGTAACATAGCTAACCTCTTTAAGGATGAATGTTCAAACAGTTTGGGGGCCAATATGGCGGAATGAGAGGTTGCTACAGTGGAAGAGGAGCACACCACAATTTCCTCTAGGGGTATTGCAGGAGAAGAGACGAGAGAACAAGAAGGAAGAGAAGAGAAGGAGAAGGAAAAAGAAGAAGAAGCTATTCCAACAAATTTATCGGAGAAATTTGTCGACACACCTGCTAGTGTGGGTGCATCTGTTGAACACCTGGCACCATCTAGGGAGAGCCAGGCTGAGGTCGTCACATCCAGCAATGAGTATTCTAATCCTCTGGCTATTGTGTCATATGTGGCGCCACTTGTTGAGATTCATCCATTGGATGTAATTGTCAATGAAGCCACCATCCAACCGACCATGGAGGAGCAAGCCACTGCACCGGTTGACCCCAAGGAGACAAAGTGCAAATGAAAGGAAAAGAAGAAGCGTAAAGAGGAGCGCCCTAAAAAGAAAAAAAGTCCAAAGCAACCACATCCTCAGCTACAACACACTGAGTTAGTTTTACTTTTCAGTAGTTAGTTTAGTTGCATGCATCTCATCTAGTTTTCATTGCAGTTTATTTGTCTCTACATTTTACTTGTTAGTTTATTTGCACTATCGTTGTATTTCCATTAATATCTATATAGTATTGTCAGTGCATTAGGGACAATGCAGACATTAAGTTTTGGGGGAAATAAGTATGAAATAGAAATTCAATTACACCCACATGTTTAAGAATTTATTTGTCTTTTCAGTTAAATGAAAGTATTATAAAAAATGTGACCACAATTTTTATTTTTTGCTTCAATCTTGAATTATTTGAGATGCTAATGCGTGAATTGGATGAATGTGATTGAATATTTAATCCCACTATTTTTGGATGAATGGTCGAAATTACATTAGTAATAAATGGGTTGTATCAATCTCTGAATATTGAATTAACTTATCAAGGGAGAACATGTGTTAGAAAAATTATCTAGCCAAAGGCTGTCACTATAAGAGTGTGTGTCAGCACAATTGCATAATTCCTGGGGGTTTGTTGCACCCTATCATTATTTCCTAGGACAAGAGTATATTTATGCAATGACATCTCTCAGTCGCATAAAGAAAAGAAGAAAAAGAAAGAAAAAGAGAAAAGAAGAAAAATATATATATATACATATATATATATATTCTTATTATACAATAAATGTTGTATTGATTGAAAAGGTTTAAGATTTAAAGCATGATGCTAATATTAGTGAAGTTGTAGTTTTGATTATTCATGCCTATATATTGTCGGTGCAATATTCTATCATATGAATGCAATTTATACATTAGGATTCCAAATAATTTAAGTTTCTAGAATGATGATTGTGGTGACAAGAATTTAGTTATGACTTTGCTAACTTTTATTTACTTGAGGACAAGTAAAAACTCAAGTTTGGGGGTGTGATAGCATTAGGAATGACACTTAATTTCTCCCTAAATTAGTGTATAAATTATTCCTTTTGTATCATTTTTAGCATACATTTTTAGCATTTCATACTTAATATTTGCATTTTCTAAATCAGTGTTGTATGGTCTTAATTCTTTTCATTTTATCCCTTTTTGTGCTACTAATGTCATTATATTCAGTATCAATTTTGCGTCTAAAGTTGTCAGCGCAAAAATCCACCTTAAAAGATCGGAGTAGGAAAATGTTCAAAGTTGCAGCCACAAGTTTAATCTAGAATTGTGGTCAAATATGTCACCACATGAATACTTCTACATCATACAAGGGATTTTATGCTGCAAACATACATAGAAGCACCAGCGTAGGAGAATGTCAAGTTGTCGTAGTGAATAAAAATCATAATTTGCATCAAAAGATGTCGTAATAACCTGCTGATACCTAATGCACAATCAAGATCTGCATGAGTGCAAAGCTGGAAATAACAAACTTGTACAGCTACCAAAAGAAGTTAGATCTGAGAAAGGGTGATGATCTATAATTTTCAATGAGTATAAATAGAGGGGAGAGAGAGAAGATCATCATCAAGCTCGTGAAGAATTCAATTTCGTTTTCCATTTATCTCCCAAGTAAGCTGCCATGGAAGCTTAACTTCCTTGGAAGGTGATCTGATGTGACAAGGAGGAGACTACTTTTGACGAGAAGTGCCTAACTACGATACAACAGGAGCCGTTATGGAAGGATTTAGTAGACTAGGAACAACATGCTTCAATTTCTTCTTTAATTCCTCTTGAATGTTGATGAATTCTATTGACTTTGATGGTGTATGGAAGTACCTATTAATGTTAGATCTAATTTGATATCTATTGATTTCTTCTTATCTATTTATCTTCGGATTTACCTGTTTTGGACACAGAAGTGCGATTACAGTCACAGTCACTAGAAGGTGCAGTGACAAGGTTAGATTAACAAGCAAGACAACGGAAGTTGCTTGGGGCAAGAAGGAATTCTGGCCACTTGTTATTAAATACAAAACATTACCAACACTGGAAAGTGTGGTAATTGTGAGTGTTCGGGTCTTTAATAAACAGAAAAGTTGAAGATAGTGAGATTTCATGAGAGTTTAATTGTATCGACAATTGATCTACCAATTACCTTGTAGTCACATTTAGCGCTGTCATCTTGCCAAGTCAGGGATTCCCCCCCCCAACTTCTTCACACTTGTTCTACTTCTTTAATTATCTAAATTTACATTTACAAACATCCTCAACAAATAGTTCCTTTTCTATTAATTTGCTCTGACAATTTATGTTATATTTGCATTGATAGATTTAACTCTTCTATTTGTGCAGACTTAACTGAATTGTGTTGACATTAATCTTAACAATTCTTTTCAATTTAACTTTAATTGCTTCGGCAATTTTAGGCAACAAGAACTTCATCCTCGTGGGATCGATATCCAATAGATTCACATCTATCTACTATACTTGCATCGACAGTGTCCGCTTGCACCTTATTACTGTGACGTTTACAGGCCATTCATTTGCACATTGCTTAAACAAAAATAGATCTTCCCAAAAATAATATGAACTATCAAGAAGGAATTTCTTCCTTTGTTGGCATGTTATTTCTCGAGGAATTATTCCAAATGATAAATAATTTGAAAAATCGACGAACCAAGGTGTTTCATGATGTGACACCCTAAACCCGATTGGGACAGACCGACTCAAATTCAAAGCGTTACATTAGCCACTAAAGTGACTCTCCAGCTAACGAACACTCGATGCACACCCAAACTTATAACACCTCATTTCTAATTAATTAACTATCATTTATTAATGAAGAAGCACTTTGGGAACAATTTTTAAACTTTTTCTAAGTATTTAACCTAAAGGTATTTTGTTCATTATACCATCTAAGCTTAAACTATCATGATTTTATTTCTAACTAGTTATCACCTTATTTTAGTCAAATTATGCAAGCCTTAAAAATTTCAGCTTAATTCATGTTCATTTACTATGCCTAATTCATGTTTTACTATTAAGGACCAAATCATAACTTCTACAAACTTTTAGTACATTTTTCCTAATTAAAATTAAGAGTGTTTCTACCAAATATTAACAATTACAAGTCAAATACTAAAATATTACCAAGTTTCCCTATCATTAAAGGTTTCAATGAATCTAATCAAGTTTTAGGACTAAATTATAAATTACGCAAATTAGAATACTTGATTACAAAAAAAAATCAAAACCCTAAAAATCCCACACGCCCGTGTGCAAACTGCTACACCTATTTTGTCAAATTTTCGTTTGAATTACCCAATTTTACATATTTTACTTACTCACTAAAGTTGAAATACCTACAATTAATCAACATAAACATCCATACATCTCCAATATAATTTATGTACAACAAATATACAACAATTAATCAAAATTTAACACTCAATTACATGCTTAGCAAACACCATTTAATTCTCACAAGCAACATACCTTAGTGGCAACCAATTCACTCCATAGTAAGCTTCAATTAAACATTGTTAGTATAAAATACTGCCTCATACAACGTGTTATCAATCGCCATACGAACACTCATCAACATATCATAAATTAAACATTAATTATACATAAAATCATGTACTAAAGCAATCATAAAATCACAAAAATTAAAGTCCAGAATCCAATGCTCATTACAATTGAATTAAAACTAGTCCAAGTAAGTGCCACAGTGCCCCCTATTGTTTCAAATGAAGAATCCTTAACCTACTACCGAGCCATAATCTTGGATCAGCCTTACGCTTGCTCCCTCAACTCCTCAAGCCGAAAGAGTCTTTGCACAAAGGTGTGAGGCTATGAGCCTAAAAAGCTCAGTGAATGATCGTAAAAACAATAAGTAAATTGCACCCAATTCATGCATAAATCCAGGCAAATTAACCATTAAAATTTGAGTCTCTATATCACATATTATAATCATAATAGCATATGCTATTCCATGAATAAAACTCCAATTTAATATGGCATATGAAATCATTATTTAACTTATAAACACACACTTATATTTGCATAATACATCCATGACGATATTTAAACGTGTGATCATACATTGGATAAACGGATCTCCAAACTCTTACATATCAAAACAGTCCTAAGTTGAGCAGGCCAAACCCACACACTCCCATTGAGTGGAGACACAAGCTCAACACTCCGTTATTTACACAAAAAATAAGAACTTCTTAAGCCATATGCTCACAAATAACACATATAATAGTGAGTACTCACAATCCTGTGGCATCCAACTATCTCTAATGGATCCACCATGGAATGTTGTCAATATAATCATACATAAAGGCATAAAATATGATGTTTAGCACTTAATTTAATACGTAAAAATGCAATCAAAAGCATGTAGCTTAAAAATTCCAACATCAATATAATTAAGCACAACAAATGCCTTTATCCATGAATCTTAAACCAATCATAACACCAACATCAAGTGCTAAAAAATTCAGTAACTCATGCTCCAATTAACAATCTATTCTATCTAAATTATTCATGCCAAAAGCTTAACACAATTTTTTTCCCAAAAGCCAATTGCAATAATGCTCTTGTAAAATAAAATTAATTTTTGCAAATCCAACCAAATAAAATGCGATTAAGTCATTAAAAACACTATATTAAAACTTTAATTTAACACATAACCAGGCAAATTTACCAATAGCCTTTAAAATCACTCACCTCCACTCTTTATTTTTCAAATAAAAATGTGTTCAAGTAGGTAAATTTGAGCCTCAAATTTGATTAGCATCATCCTCATCTCGTTGTGAAGCTTTAACAAAGACAAAATATGCATTACAAACTAACATTAACATCAAGAAAGTCAAAATTTCATAAACTATACGGATCTAAATCGTTTCTCTAATTTGTCATACCAAAAGTGTACAATTAAGCCGAAACATAAAATTCATCAACTAAACGACCTTTTCAGCACCACACACATCTAAACTTCATTCCTAGTCATTTAACCTAAAAGCTAAGTGGTAATTTCATCTATTAAATCGTTTTAAATTTTTTTGAAAAATCAACTCATCTTCTTGATTAAAAACAAATTTATCAAAACTGTTCAACCAAACGAGTTTGATCTCTTGTTTTATGATTAAAAACCACTTAGTAAACATGTTTTGAGCTTAAAAATCCATTAAAACTTCTGTTCCAACTCAAAATCATGGATTCACCATTGTTGAATTCCATGTTCAAGAAAGAAGAAATCAAAACCTAAAAATCCATTTTAATCAATTTAAATAGCAAATGATGATTGAAAACAACTTAAAAATTCATTTAGAGTTTAGAATTACCTTCAATTAATCCCAAATCATCAATTTAGAAGATTGAATCAAGATCCTTGAAGAAATTTAGATGACTTTTTCTCAACTTTGGAAAACTTTTATGGAGATTTTGGAGAGAATTTTGAGAGAGTAAAATTTTAGATCTATTCTCTAGTATGTGGTCTATGAAAATGAGCAAAAAAAAAGAGAAAAAAACTCTTAATTTGGGTGAAAATGGTGTGCAAAGTGAGGTAGTTGCAATGTTTTTGAAACTGAAAACCCCACCTGGTTTTCAAATATTTAGGGAAATTATCGTTAGGCCACTCCCACATTTCCTTTCTTTTTCAAAATACTCCTCTCCCTCCAAAATTCCAAAAATAAGGATAATTTGCTATAAAACCACTCTTGCATTTCCCTTGTTTTGTAAAATGGTAATATTTAGTTAATATTTTAAATTCTCTTAATTAAACTCCATTTTAGTTTATTTTTCAATTCTAATTAGACCCAAAATATTTATTTTACCCAAAAATTATTTAAAACCATAAAATTAATTTTTCTAAAAATATTTTTATTTTTTTGAATATTATTTACCAATTTTTAAATGAAATTAAGCTAACAAAATTTTTAAAAAAAATCACTAATAAACCTAATTAACTCCTAATTTTTACTCGGAACCCGGCAAACTTACCCGAAACTACTAGACCTATTTTTAGGGCCTTACAACTCACCCCCTCTTAAAAAAATTTCATCATTGAAATTTACCTAATTCGATCAAATACAGATATTGACGCCTCATGATATCTTCTGACTTCCAAGTGGCTTCCTCAGTCTTTTGTTTGCACCACAAAACTTTCACCAATGGAACTGTCTTTTTGCGTAGAACCTTGACCTCATGGTCTAAGATCACAACCAGTTCCTCCTCAAACAAAAGATCATATCGAACTTCAATCTCCTCAACAGGAAAAACATGAGAAGGATCTGATCTATACTTCCGAAGCATGGAAACATGGAAGACATCATTAATGTGCTCAAGCTCATGCAGCAATAGAAAACGATAAGCAATTGGTCCAATCTGCTCAATTACATCGTAAGGCCCAATGAACCTCGAACTAAGCTTACCCTTCCGTCGAACCTCAAAACCCAACCAACGACAAATGTCGATCCCAATTGCCACCAAAATCAATAGCACAACTTTGAAGCATATCCTCGAGAATCTGGATCACCCTCTTAGACTAACCATTTGACTGCAGATGATACGTTGTACTAAAGTGAAGCTTCAAACATAAAGCCTCATGCAACGTCTTCAAGAACCTCGACGTAAACCGTGGATCTCTGTCCGATATGACAGATACTGGTACTCCATGTAACCTGACAATCTCCCCGACATAAAACTCGACCAACTACTTAAAATTGTAAGTCATACTTACAGGCAAGAAATGAGCACACTTCCTAAACCGATCCATTATCACCCAAACTAAGTCCTTTCGAGATGGAGTCAACGGCTAACCCGAAACAAAATTCATCATGATCCACTCCCATTTCCACTCTAAAATCCTGATCGGTTGATGTAACCCAGATGGTCGCTGATGCTTAGCTTTAACCCTCTGGCAAACTAAACATCTACCAACAAAATTAGCTATGTCCTTCTTCAACCTAGGCCACCAACACAAAACCCGAAGATCCTGATAAATCTTATTCCCACCAGGATGTGTAGCATATGGACTACTCTAAGCCTAGGTAAGGATCATATGTCTTAGATCCTCGTCTATCGAAAAACACATCCAATCTCTAAAACAAAGGGAACCTTAAGCATTAAGACCAAAATCTCCAAGAACAACCAACTCAAGTTGATGGATACGACGTGCCAAACTCTCGTCGAATGATTGTCTCTCTCGAATCTACTGCTTAAGGGTTGGCTTCACCTGAAGATCAGGCAGTAAACCACCATCCTCGAAAATCGACAACTTCGCGAACATTGCCCTCAATTCAACCAAAGACTTCCTACTCAAGGCATCAACAACAACATACGCCTTTCTCGGATGATATTCAATCACACAACTGTAGTCTTTCAATAGCTCTATCGAACACCTTTGTCTCAAGTTCAACTCCTTCTCGGTAAGGTGATACTTAAGACTCTTGTGATCAGTATAAATCACACACCTCTCACCATATAGGTAATGACGCCAAATCTTGAGTGCAAAGACTACAACAGCCAAATCTAGAACATGGATCAGATAGTTACACTCATGCAGCCTCAACTGCCTCGACACATAAGTAACTACCTTTCACTCCTACATCAGCACACAGCCCAATCCCGTGTAAGAAGCATCACTAAAAACAACATACTTCTTACCAGATCCTAGCTATGTCAATACAAGTGCTTCAGCCAAAATCGACTTCAGTTTCTCAAAACTCTTTTGCCTCGCATCAGTCCACTCAAAAATAGTATTATTTTGGAGCAACTTCGTCAACGGAGCAACAATACCTAAAAATCCCTTGACAAAACAGCGATAATAACCAGATGAGCCTAATAAACTTCTAACCTTAGAAAGCTTCCAATCCAAGATCACCTTAACCTTCTTCAGATCAACCCGAATATCCTCAACTAAAACGACATGACCAAGACAAACCACTTCTCGAAGCTAGAACTCAAAGTTGCTCAACTTGGCATACAATTTCTTCTCCATCAAAATTTAAAGAACCACTCTTAAATGCTCGTCATGCTCATCCTCTGATAGAGAATACACCAAATAACATCTATGAAAACCACAACAAACCGATCCAAGTAGGAATGGAACGCACAGTTCATCATGTCCATATATGTGGCAGGTGCGTTCGTCAACTCGAATGGCATGACAAGAAACTCAAAATGCCCAAAACGAGTCCTAAACGTCATCTCCATAACATCTGTATCCTTCACCTTTAACTGATAGTACCCAAATCTCAGATCAATCTTCGAGAAAACTGAAGCTCTCTGAAACTAGTCAAACAAATCATCGATCCTCGAAAGTGGGCACTTATTCTTGACAGTCAACTTATCCAGCTGGTGATAATCAATGTACAACCTCAAAGTCACATCCTTCTTCTTCACAAACAAAACTGACACTCCTCACTTTGACACACTTGGTTGAATGAAACCCCGATCCAACAAGTCTTGTAATTGAAGCTTCAACTCTTTCAATTCCTTAGGTGCCATGCGATAGAGCGCAACTGACACTAGAGCTGTACCGGGATAGAGCTCAATACCGAACTTAACTTCTTTATCCAACGGCAAATCAGGTAAGTCCTTAAGAAACACATCTAAAAAATCACAGGCACCTCGAATCTCATCCAACTTCAACTCCTTACTATCAGTATTCAAGACATATGCTAGATAAGTTTTGCAACCTTTCTAGACCAACTTTTGGCTTTAAGCGAAGAAATCACATTAGATAGCAACTCGAACTTCTCTCTAACAACAACTTCGAAACCATCAGCAGAATACAAAGTCACTATCTTCGCCTCACGAACAACCTTCGCTCGATGCTAGGTCAATAAATCCATCCCAAAGATAACATCGAACCTCCAGAATGGCAATTATAAAAGATCTACAGGAAACACTTGTTCGTGAACCATCAGAGGACAACGATGGTAAACCTGACCCACCACTACACTATCACCTAGAGGGCTCTTAATAGTAACACCCAACCTAGATGTCTCTACAGAAATCCCTAACTCTTTAGCTACATCTCTAAAAAAAAACGATCTCGTAGCACTCGAATCTATGAAAGCTAGAAGAGGAAAAGGCTATAGTGTGAAAGTACCTACGATGACATTTGTTGCCTCCCAAGTCTAAAGCTCCCTAACTGTATAAGCTCTAGTTGGACCTCCATTTCCACCTCGAGTAGCTCCGCGCTAACCAACTCCTCTACCACCACCACCTCTACCATGGCCCCTCCCTCGAGCCAGAGCAAGTATAGCAACAACGATAGTAGCAGCTGCAAAAGGTTGGTCTCTAACCACAACTGCTCTCCTAGGATAATCACTAACATGATGCTTCATCGATCCACAAGCAAAATAGGCACTAGTCATCCTCCCACACTCTCCAAGATGTCGACGGTTACAATGCTCACACAAAATCCGCGTAGTACGTCCCTGATCACCCGTACCAGTCTTAGCTCTTGCGGCTTGCCTAACCTCACCCGAACCTATAGCAACTCGTTGTCCAAACCTCCCAAAATGACCTTTCTTTCCCTTCTGGCCAGATCCACTAGTAGCCTCAGACGACCACTTAGTTGTACTAGTGGCGACAACTTTAGGCTCCTCTCCCAAAGTATCCTCTAAAGCACAGGCCTTCTCAACCAACTCGTCGAAGACGTTAGCAGACTGCGCAACAATATCCCAGTTTAGTCCAAACCTGAACCTTTTATTACAACTCGCGTCATGAGCCACCAACTCAAGCACATATTGGCTCAAACGCACAAACTCTGCCTCATACTCGTCCACAAACAAAGTACCCTAGAGTAAATCTATGAACTCGTGCCTCCTCGCCTCCAAATATTGATCTCCAACAAACTTCCTTCGAAAAGACTCTAGGAAAAGTCCCAATTCACTCTTTCCAGTGTAGTACCATCGACTGTCCTCCACTAGCGATGAACTTCATCAACAAGCAATGACATGGCGCACCCAAGTTTATCCTCATTAGAATAACCCATCTAACCAAGGATATGGGTAGCTCCTTCCAACCAGTATTCAACACGAGTAGGGCCTCCACCCCTAACTCCTCGAAATTCCTTACAACCTAGAGCTCGCAAACGCTTTAATGGTAATCCCTGACGAATAGAAGCAGCAATGACACCAACAATATGTTGCAATGCCCCGATCATCTCATACATAAAGTGCTCAACTCCACTCATATGAGCATCATCATGTGGTTACGATGGTGTGTCCTCATCTTAACTAAGTATAATTTCCTATAGGGCATTGTGTTCCCAATTCCTACACCATAAAACAATTTACAAAACAAAGAACACGCAAAGGTAAAACATGCAATTTCAAGCAGTATTATCAGATAAGCTAGACTTCAGCATTACAAAATCCACGACCTCTTTTGTTTAACAAAACCTAGCTCAAATACCACCAAATGTGACAACCTAAACTCGACCAGGATGAACCGACCCAAATTCGAAGCATTACATTAGCCATCGAAATGACTCTTCGGTTAATGACCACCTGACGACACCCTAACCAATAACACTTCATTTATGACTAATTAACTATCATATATAAATGAAGAAGCAATTTGTGAACAATTTTTAAATTTTTCGTAAGTATTTAAAATAAGGGTATTTTGGTCTTTCTACCACCTAAGGTTAAACTATCTTGATTTTATTTATAACTAGTTACCGACCTTCTTTTAGTCAAATTATGCAAGCCCTAAAAATTTTAGCTTAAATCGAGTTCATTTACTTTGTCTAAATTAAGTTTTATTGTTATAGACTAAATCATAACTTTTACAAACTTTAAGTATATTTTTCTAAATTAAAAATTAAGTGTTTCTACCAAATATTAACAGTTATAAGTACAATCCTAAAATATTACCAAGTTTCCCTATCATTAAAGGCTTCAATTAATCTAATCAAGTTTTAGGACTAAATTATAAATTAAGCAAATTAGAATACTAGATTACAAAAACCAAAAATAAAACCTCCAAAAATCTCACATGCCCATGTGAAAGACACACACCCGTGTGCAAACCGCTACACCTATATTTTTAAAAATTCATTTTAATTACCCGATTTTACATATTTTACTTACTCACTAAACTAGAAATAGCTACATTAATCACCATAAACATCCACACATCTCCACTTTAATTTATGTACAACAAATATGCAACAATTAATCAAAATTTAACACCCAAATACACGCTTAGCAAACACCAATAAATTCACACAAGCTACATACCTTAGTCGCAAGCAATCCACTCCATGTTAAGCTTCAATTAAACATTGTTAGTATAAAATACATGCCTCATACACCGTGTTATCAACCATTGTATGAACACTCATCAACATACCATAAATCAAATATCAATTATACATAAAATCATACAAAAGCAATTATAAATTCACCAAAATTAAAGTCAAAAATTCAATATTCATTACAATTAAATTAAAACTAGTCCCAATAAGTGCCACAATGCCCCCTATTATTTCTAAAGAATAATCCTTAAGCTACTACTGAGCCTTAGTCTTGGATCGGCCTTGTGCTCGCTCCTCAACTCCTCAAGCTGGAAAAGTCTCTACACAAAGGTACGAGGGTGTGAGCCTAAAAAGTTCAATGAGTGATCGTAAAAACAATAAGTAAATCACACCTAATTCATGCATAAATTCAGGCAATTTAACCTTTAAAATTTCAGTCACAATATCACATATTATAATCATAATAACATATGCTTTTTTCCATGAATAAAACTCCAATTTAATACGACATATGAAATAATAATTTAACTTATAGACATGCACTTATATTGGCATAAAACATCCTTGGAAATATTTAAACTTGTGATCATACATTGGATAAATGGATCTCTAGACTCCTACATATCAAAACAATCTCGGGTTGAGCGGGCCAAAGCTACATGCTCCCATATATCGCCTCACAGTCCCGTTGAGTGGAGACACAAGCTCAACACTCTCTTATTTACTCCAAAAATCAGAACTCTTGAGCCATATGCTCATAAATAACACATACAATGGTGAGTACTCACAAATGCTATAGCATGCCAACTATATCCAATTGATGCACCGTGCAATGTTGCCAATATAATCATACATACAAGGACTAAAATCTATTGTTTAGCACTCAATTTAAGATGTAAAAATGCAATCAAAAGCATGTAGCTTAACAATTCCAACATCAATATAATAAAGCACAACAAATGCATTTCTCCATGAATCTTAAACCAATCATAACAAGACATTAAGTGCTCAAAAATTCAGTAACTCATGCTCTTGTAAAATAAAATTAATTTTTGCAAATCCAACCAAAAAAATGCCATTAAGTCATTAAAAACACTATATTAAAACTTCAATTTAACATATAACGAGGAAAATTTACCAATAGCCTTTAAAATCACTCACCTCCTAACTTCGTTTTTCAAACAAAAGTGTGTTCAAGTAGGTAAGTTTGAGCCTCAAATCTGATTAGCATCTTCCTCATCTCGATCTGGAGATTTAATACAGACAAAATACGCATTACAAACTAACATTAAATTCAAGAAAGTCGAAATTTCATAAACTATACGGATCTAAATCATTTATCTAATCTACCTTACCAAAATTGCACAATTAAGTCGAAACATAAAATTCATCAACTTAACGACCTTTTTAGCACCACAAATCACTTCTAAACTTCATTCCTAGTCAATTAAGATAAAACCTATCAATTTCATCTATTAAATCGTTTTAAAAGTTTATGAAAAATCGACTCATCTTCTTAAATAAAAATGAATTTATCAAAATTGATCAACCAAACAAGTTTGATCTCTTGTTTTATGATTAAAAACCTCTTAATAAACATATTGTTTAGTTTAGACATTCATTAAAACTTGGATTCCAACTCAAATCATGGATTCACCATTGTTGAGTTCCATGTTCAAGAAAGAACAAATCAAAACTTGAAAATCTATTTTAATTAATTTAAATAGCAAATGATGACTAAAAACAACTTAAAAATGAATTTAGAGTTGAGAATTACCTTCAATTGATCCGAAATCACCAAATTAGAAGATTGAATCAAGATCCTTAAAGATATTTTGGGTGACTTTTACACAACTTTGGAAAACTTTTTTGGAGAGAATTTTGAGAGAGTAAAAGTTTAGATTTATTCTCTAGTATGTGGTCTATGAAAATTAGGAAAACAAAGAGAGAAAAATATCTTAATTAGGGTGAAAATGGTGTCCAAAGTGAGGTAGTTGCAGTGTTTTTAAAACTGAAAACCCCCCACCTGATTTCCAAAAAATTGGGGAAATTGAGGCTACTCCCACATTTTCTTGTTTTTCAAAATACTCCTTTCCCTCCAAAATTCCGAAAATAAGGATAATTTTCTAAAAAACCATTCTTTTATATCCCTTATTTTGCAAAATGGTCCTATTTTGTTAATATTTTAAATTCTCTCAATTAAACCCCCATTTTAATTTATTTTTCAATTCTAATTAGACCCAAAAAATTTATTTTACCCAAAAATTATTTAAAACCATAAAATTAATTTTTATAAAAATATTTTTATTTTTCAGAATATTATTTACCGATTTTTAAATGAAACCAAGCTAACAAAATTAAAAAATCACTAATAAACCCGATTAACTCCTAATTTTTACTCGGAACCCAGTAAACTTACTCGAAACTACTAGACCTATTTTCAGGGCCTTATACATTAATTCGACTTACCTCGAAGATATGTTCATCTGGAAAATTCTCATTGATAGGAACAAGTGAAAGAGTTACCTCATTTTGTTCCAACCTCGATAGATGGTCAACTACTTGATTTTCGACACCCTTTTTATCTTGGATATCAAGCTCAAATTCTTGGAGTAAGAGTATTCGTCGAATTAGCCTCAGGTTAACATCTTTCTTGGTAAGTATTTAATGGTCGCATGGTCAGTAAACACTGTAACATTGGTACCTATAAGATATGAATGAAACTTGTCAAAAGCAAAAACTATAGCGAAGAGTTCTTTTTCAATTACTGTATAATTGAGTTAGGCTCCTATCAAAGTTCTGCTTGCATAGTAGATAGGGTGAAACGTTTTGTTACTTCTTTGACCCATCACAGCTCCAACAGTAAAATCGTAGGCATCACACATCAACTCAAAAGGAGAGTTTCAATTTGGTGTAACAATTATTGGGCTGAGATTAACTGACTCCTTAACTCCTCAAAAGCTTCCAAGCATGCTTTATTGAAATCAAAAACTATATCTTTCTCTAACAATAAACACAAAGGCTTAGAAATTTTTGAAAAATCCTTGATAAATCTTCGGTAAAAATCGGCATGGCCTAAGAAACTTCTGACTCCTTTCACACTAACTAGAGGCGATAATCTTTCAATTACGTCCACTTTTATTTTGTCAAATTTAATTCCTTTTTTGGAAATTTTATGTCCTAAGACAATCTCTTCCTTAACCATAAAATGACACTTCTCCCAATTAAGGACAAGATTTATCTCCTTGCATCTCTTGAGTACCTTAGCCAAAATACTCAAACAAACATCATAAGTATTACCAAACACAGAAAAATCACCCATGAAAACCTCAACAAAATTTTCAACCATATCAGTAAATATTGTCATCATGCATCATTGAATTTTTGTATGTGTATTGCATAAACTAAAAGGCATTCGTCTAAAAGCAAACATAACGTAAGGACAAGTAAAGGTCGTCTCATGTTGGTCTTCTGAGGCTACAACTATTTGGTTATATCCTGAATAGCCATCTAAGAAACAGTAAAATTTGTTACCTGCTAGTTGATTTACATTTGGTCCAATAAAGGCAACAAAAAATGGTCCTTCCAAGTTGCTTTATTCAACTCTCTATAGTCAATACAAATTCTCCAACTCGTAATAGTCCTTGTCGAAATTAACCTGTTACGTTCATTTTCAACAATCGTGATTCCACTTTTTTCGGTACACATTGCACTGGACTACCCATGAACTATCTAAGATGGGGTAAATAATTCCTGCATCTAACCACTTGATCACTTCCTTTCTCACTACCTCTTTCATGGTAAGGTTGAGCCTCCTTCGCCCATCGATTCGAGTTCGTTCACCCTCCTCTAAGATGGTCTTATGCATGCAGAAGAAAGGGTTTACTCCTCGAATATCAACTATGGTCAAACCGATTGCTTTTTTAAATTTCTTTAGAACAACAATTAGTTGCTCCTCTTGATACGTCGTTAGTTCTGCTGAAATTATCATAGGGAAAGTAGAACAATTACCTAAATAAACTTATTTCAAATGGGAAGTAAGTTCCTAAAGTTCAAGTTTAGGTAGTTCCTCAATTGACTACTTAGATTGCACATATTCATGAGCTTCTAACTCCAATGGTTCATACTGTGCTGATTGAACATAATCTCTCAGATTGGCTTCCATCAAAGCCATGTTTTTTTCACCTTCTTCATCGTCCAAAGGGTCAAACTCTAAAGCATTCTCCAATAGATCTTCCATAAAATTACTTTCCATAGAAACCAAAGTTTCTATCTCTTCCAAACTGAATAGTCTTCTGTCTAATCCAGAAATTTTCACAGCTTTAAGAATGTTAAATGTTGCCTGATCGTCTTGAACTCACATGGTGAGTTTGCCTTTCTGCACATCAATTAATGTTCTTCCTGTGGCTAGGAATGGTCTTCCAATGATGATTGACACTTTCTTATCTGCTTCAAAATCTAGGACAATAAACTCAACAGGAAAAATAAACTTATCTACTCTTACCAAAACATCCTTATCTTTCCTTCAGGACATGCTAAAGGTCGACTTGCTAGTTAAAGCGTCACAGTCGTGGGTCATACTTCACCTATTTTGAATAGCTTGAAAATAGATTTGGGCTTCAAGTTGGTGCTTGCTCCTAAGTTGCATGAAGCTTTACCACAGTAAGATTCTTTGATGTTAAAGGGTATAGTTAAAGCTTTCAGGATCCTTCAGTTTCAATAGCAGCTTGTTCTACGGGAACGCACTGCACTCCTTTGTTAAAGCAACAGTATCGTACTCACTAAGTCACTTCTTCTTGGACAAAATATCCTCCATAAACTTCACATAATTCGACATTTGTTCTAAAGCCTCCACCAACAGGATATTGATGTGTAATTCCTTAAGAACATCCAAAAATGTCTTGAATTACAGCTCTTGTTTTTGCTTATGTTGCTGCTATCTTTGAGGATGGTGGTGATGGAACTTTTGGTTGAATCAAACAAATTTTCTGAGGTAAATCTACATCTACAGAAGATGTTAAATTATCAGAATTTACAGGGTTAGGGTTTACCTTATTTGACTTTGCAGATTTTGACTCTTCTGATGTAAAATTTTCAATGGTTGATTGACTTTCCTCTTTCTCAATGGGCTTATCCTCAACGTTAATCATTTGGGGTTCCAAAGTCTTACCACTTTGTAAAACCACTACCTTGCAATGTTCTTTACAAAAATTTCTTGGATTTTCTATATTGCTCAGCAAGGTTCCTTGTGGTCTATTACGAAGCTTCGTAGCTAATTGACCCATTTGGTTCTCCAAATTTTTTAGTGTTGTTGCTTGGCTTTGGATCAAGGAGTTATTCTTCACCATGTACACCTTCAACGAGTTCTCCAAAATATTTGATGACTCGGCTTTGGGTGGTTTTGGAGCTTGTTGATTAAGCCCTTGGGATTGGTTGGGTCTATGCAGCATGAAGTTGTTGTTTAGTTCATTTCCTTGGTTGCTCCAAAAAGTACGGATGGTTTCACCATGAAGGTTTATAGAAGTTGGACTGAGGTCCTTGTCCACTTCTATTCAGATGTTGTTTCCCCACATAATAAACCAACTCGAGATTTGATGGACAATTTTAGAAGGAATGGCCATCCCTACAATACACACAGGAAACAACTTCAAACTGACTCAATGATTGAGCTGCAAAATTATTCACAGCATTAGCTGTAAATTATTTTAACATAGAGGAGACAAACATGCCTAAGCTGAAAGTGAAGTAAGGGCGTCAACTTCATGAACTCCGACTATTCGTCTTCCTAAAGCTGCTTGATTTGTTAGCCATTGATAGTTGTTTCTAGCAATTCTCTCGATTATCTCATAAGCCTCGTTATAAGACTTAGACAAAATAACACCATTCGTAGAAGCATCTACCATCAATCATGTATGTGCATTGAGTCCATTATAAAACATCTCTAACTTGATACAGTAAGGAATCCCATGATGAGGCACTTACGAAGTAACTCCTTGAATCGCTCCCACTCCTTCTAGAAGGACTCATCATCCAATTATTGGAAAGTTGTAATCTGGCTTCGTAACTTAGCATTCTTGCTAGGTGGAAAGTACTTAACCAAAAACCTTTCTACTAATTCTTACCATAGAAATTGAACTTGGTGGCAATGACTTAAGCCATGCTCATGCTTGATTTCGCAATGAGTATTAAAACAACATCAATCTCATTGCGGCTTCAATCACATCGACAATTTTAAATGAATCACTCAGCTCCATGAACAATTGAAGGTGAAGATGTGGATCTTCCATAGGCATACCACTAAATTGGACCACCGTTTGTAGCATTTGAAACATCACTGGTTTCAACTCAAATTAGGGTGCCTCAATATCCAGCCTCTTAATTCATGGATTTAACTCATTAAAGACTGGCACAGCATACTGTCTGATACAACGATCCCTATCATCGGCAATGAGGATGGGATTGCGCACATGATCAGCTTCGTTACCTTGGCCATTATTTTGATTTCCAAAGTCCATCTCGCCTTGTCTTTAGCCTAATCATTCACATCTTCCCTGTTTGAGTGTTTGCTCAATTTCAAAGTCTCTAGGCAGTAAACTGATGATTCGATCTATGCTCATAAACACATGAAAAGAAATTCAAAAAAATAAAAGAATACATTAGTAAGGTTAAAAATAAAATAAAAACCAAATTTCAAATAAATAATTCCATAAAAATGATTAAGGTAACAGTCTCTGGCAACAGCACCAAAAACTTGTAATGCGTAGATTTGTGCAAGTGTACATAATTGTTATCAAGTAATAAGTAAGTCCCTAAATGCAATAAATTTATCCCTAAATGCAACTAAACCAAAGATGATATTTAACTAAATGAATGGAATAATTTTAGTTGTAAAAAAACACAATCACAATAATTATTAGTATTCGGAAAACATCACACGGCAACTCGATCTTTCATGGGCTCAAAAACCAAATTAAGTCCTTTCAAAATCTTTTACTTAAAGATGCATTTTGCTAATCATATTAAACTAAGGGTTTCTTAGTATTCATGCGAAGTAATAAGGACTAGGTCGGTTTGAAACATTTTAATCTCATTAATCTAAAAGTCATGCAAGGCAATAGAGCTCAGTCAAGTTACTACAAACCTTCAATTCATTTTGGGTCAGATATGAATTAAGCATGCACATTTCATTTACTGTGTCTATTAGTCGATGTCTGGCTCGAATCGCTCAACTAATTCTAATGCATCCAATCACGTATGAATGAAATACGTACTTGAATTTAATTGAAATTATGATCGATTGAAGGATAAATGTCAAAAGCATGAACCAAATGAACTTTATTAGAATAATGCAATTATCTTAGCCAACGAGTGAGGCCTAAAGGTTAGCTAACGAACTTTGTGAGTGTGCAGGAGATCGTTAGAAGATGAACAAGTATGAAGCTGATCACTATGTCACTAAACAGACTGATTTGTGTCGCAACAAAAGCTATCTTTTATGTCGCAACATAGGCACAGCATGTCGCGACAACGATTGGGAAACCTACCAAGGAGCGGACTGTCTTCTACGTCGTGACACAACTCCTATATGTCGAGACATCACCTCCTGAATGTGGAATTTACATCGAGTAAAGGGAGTTTCGATCTTTACAATGCCATTTAAACACGAAGAACGACAACTGACCTATAATTAAGGAAAATTTTCGCCCAAAGGCAATAAATAGGGCCATATATCACTTAGGTTTACACATCTTCTGCTTAGTATTTAGTTTCATTGTAATTTACATTTTAGTTGTTTTTCATTTTTCTTATTATTTTATTTATGTTCTAAGTAGAAACGAGATTTGTAACTAGCATAAACAATTGTGGATATTTCCCAACAAATTGTTATACAAGTCTTTAGTTTCTTTTTAATTCATATTTTCATGTCTACTTTTATAATTGATTTTATGATGTCTAAAGAAGCCATGGGGAACTAATCCCATTGTGGGGGATTAGGGAGTGGAAGTATGATAATTTGATCATAGTATAAAGGGATTTTCAAATGGATCAATTGTTCCTAAAAAGGAAGAAGGTGAAATGGACCTTGGGCCTTACAACCCCAGGAAGTCATTTAGATGGGAATTAATGCAAAATTGGTATTGCCCATTTGTGAACTCCTTTACCCCAAATCAGTCTAGACTATGACATCAAGAGATAAGTAGTCTTTATTGACTAGTTATGTTAGCGGAAGATCGGAAGATCTTTCTACGGTAGCAACTAGTTAATTGAGAAAAAACCCTAAAAACGATAATTAAAGAATTCATATTGAAGCAAGCTAATCCCCCATACATCTGTTCATCGAGTTTTTCTATCTCTTTTCCCTTTACTTTATTTTCTTTTCAGGTTTTTAAATTTAAACCCAAATTCTTTTATTTTCTTTTTGTACTATAAAACCAAAAACTATTACTAATTACTTCTTTTCTTTGTAGGGATTTAAATGACTATCGCTCATCCTCCCTTGGGTACGACCCTTGAAGTACTCATACTTCGTTGTAACTATATTACAATTATACATGTATACTTGCGAAAGCCTAAAAATGCACACCAAACGGGAGTACGCTCTGAGGTAGTCAAGTTGTTGGCACCGTTGACGGGGAGGCAACGTTTTTAATGATTTTTGTTTTTGCATTGTTATTAAGAATAATTGAGAAATTTTTAGGATATAGTTACGGTTACTCCTTAACAGTACTAACAGTCTTTGTTTTTCAGAATAAATACTCTCAACAATATTCCTAAAATACTTGCAAGCCATGGATGATTACTATTCTATGTGGTTAGATGAGGAATACAATTATGATAATGAAATTTATGAGGATGGATATTATGAAGATTGGGAAATACAGTAAAAAAAAACAAGAACAAGAGGAGAAGCCATCTATTTCTCAGGATAAATGAATAAAAAATTTTGAGAAACCTGTCGGCAAAACCAAAGAGCATTTAAACAAAAAATCATTGTAAGAGGAAATTGAGCATATATTAATCGAAAGTGAGCCTCAATCTAGTGGTGAATTGATTTCTTGGAATAATAATGATAATCTTCACTTGCAAAATATGGGTCGTCAATTAATATCTAGTGTGAACAAAGGTACAAAAGAAGCATTAGAAATTGAAGAATCCATCGATCAGGGGTTCGGCTTTGAGTGGGAAATGGCCATAATATGCAACATCTCCTTCTTAATGCAAATTCCCAAGGAAATCAATAATATCAAGATCTTTCACACACTTCAGGTGATAGGGAAAATATTCGTCCAGGAACTGTCACATTACTCTGTGAATGATGAAGTCATGGTAGGCTCGATGAAAAGAGAAAAATATCCATGGAGATATCAAACCATTCATTGGTTCCCAGCACCAGATACAGAGATAATATTTACCCCGGTGGAAATATGTACCAATATTTGGGAATTGAATTTTAAAAAATTTACAGTTGCACCAATATTAGACCATTCACCTGAGCACTCATTAAGAAAACCATTTTGGTTGGATGAGGTAATTGAGCAACTATTAGGGCACCATGATCAAACCTATAGTTCTCATATTTAGTGCCACAAAGGAAATAATCACAGGATCGAGTGTTGGCATTGATTATACCCGTTATTAACAAAAACGACCGACGTAAGGAGATATCAGTGATTAGTGAAGGACGAAAGGGTAAATTTCGAGAAAGAGACAAGTGCGAGAGGATAGCATGCCATGACGGATGCTGAACTAATAGCGACAGAATGTGTAATCCTCTTTACATGGCCTAGAAGATATGGCCAAATTCAGAAGGTCACAATTTTTAATTTCACCCTCGAGGAAACCATTTAAAACTTAAATACATTATAGTTTGAAATAAGCAACGGTAAAATAGTTTAACTTCCAAAATTACAAAAAGAGTCACAAAGATTTATAAGTACAAACATAATACAATTTATTAAAATAATTTGAATCAAAACTATGCTTGCAAGAAAAAGAAAATCCAAAATCTCAAAATCTTAATTTCGCATTTACATCACAGTTCCCAATACTATGAAAACCAAAATAGTTTGAAAATCATAAAATAACCCATGCTGAAAATAAACGAATAAAACTGAGAGATTCTCCGAGTACCAAGTCGCCTTTAAAAAAGCATACAACATATCACAACACAAATGCAATAAAATCACAAGCACAATGCAATAAAATCACAAGCACAATGCAATGCACCTAATCTCTGGCACACCAACACAGTGGAGACGTTCCCTAGAACCCCTCCCCATCTAATCGTCACTAATTGCAGTGTGATTTTACTATCACCCGTTTGAAGGCGTGATAACCACATCTTCCACCGTATAGCCCAACCCATGTACACACAGTAGCATGATGTCACATGGGTTGGGCTATACGGTGGAGGTCCTCATTACTGGGTGATAGTGAATCTGCAATTAGTGACGATTGAGTGGGAGAGTTCTGTGGGAACGTCTGCTGTAGATTAGGTGCATTGCATTGTGCTTGTGCATTTTATTGCATTGTGTTGTAGTTTATTGCATTTGTGTTGTGATATGTTGTATGCTTTTTTTAAAGCAACTTGGGTATTCGGAGAATCTCTCACGTTTACTCGTTTTGTTTCAGCATGGTTATTTTATGATTTTCAAACTATTTTGGTTTTGCCAATATATGGATTTGTGATGTAAATGCGAAATTAAGATTTTGAGGATCTTTTGGATTTTCTTTTTCTTGCAAGCATAGTTTTGATTGGAATTTATTTGAGATAAAATTGTATTATGTTTGTCTATAAATCTTTGTGAGACTCTTTTTGTAGTTTCCGTAACTTGTTACCATTGCTTTTACTGCAAACTTGTAGATGCCAAAATCTGAAATTAAAGATCAAACATTTTTCTTAGTAATCAGACATACACATTCAAGCATACATCCCAAGTTCAACAAGCAAACATTCGAAGGTATTTTTGTTTTTTTTATTTAATCTAAACTAACATGAAATATAAAACTTGTGATTCGAAACTAAAATAAAAAAAAGAGAGAAATTTTAGGTGTTTTTTTACCTTTACGTCGTTTACCCTTCCTCGCCGTCGTGGGCATCCGTCGGAGGAGTCATCAAAGGAGAGAGGCTTAGATCCAAATGGTCTTCGCATGTTTGAGGTTTGTTGAAGTCAATTTTGGTGAAAAAGGTAGCAAATCTAGACTCGGGAGACTCAGAAAGGTAAAAGGGAGACTTTTCAAATTTTTAACCACCATGGACAGTGGTCGCCAGGACCGGCACAAGGCGGACCCATGGTGGGGACACATCGGAGCATTAAGATCGGCCGACACCCCTTGAGAGAAAAAGAAAGAGAGTTGCTTTGGGTTTTTTATTAAAGACAAACCTCAAATTGATTTTTTTTTTTTTACAAATGGTGGCATTTATACAAGCATAAAACGACGCTGTTTTGTGCCTAATACAATAGGCATCAAAACGACGTCGTTTTGATTAAAGACCCGACAACCCAACCCATTCCAAGCTTAGATCCGCGCATTTTTAAACACATGGGCTAATTGCCTGTTTGGTCCTTTCGCAATTTTGTGCGTTTTGATTTAATCCTCTTTGCTTGTTTTAAAAGTTTTAATTTAGCCTTTCAAGTTGTTTTCGATTACGATTCAGTCCCTAATTCAATATATAACTTTAACCCCTATAACTTTAATTCTTATTCTATTTGGTCCCTCTTTCATTTTTATTTTTTTTTATTTTTTTTACTTATCAATTATTTATTTGTGATTTATTTCTTTACTAACTTTATTTTTTTTATAGGTATTTTATTTGCCCTAAATTTCCATGATTAATCACTATAATTTTATTGTCTATAATTGATTGATTTTTTTTGGTTTTTGCTATTATTATGATTTTCTATTTTCACATTAATTTGATTATTATTTTCCATAATTTGAGAATATTTTTAATTGATTAAAATTTAATTCTATAATTACCATGATTATATTATTATTGTGTTATTAATTATATTCATTTATGCATGTTTTATTCTTGCTATTATTAAATTATGTACATATTCATTTTTGCATGGCATATTAATTCATTTGAAAAAATCATGCCCTAACTCATTGGGTGTGGTTTCTTTTCTTAGGATCGGGATAATTGAGTATCATTTTTAAAATTAAAATACGAGATTTTGGGATAATAATTAAGAATGCTTGTTATTTTTTAATAGTCGAATTGTTATGTCCTAAATTACTAGATGTGGCTTTTTCTCGATTAATTCAAAATAACGAGTTTTCTTTGTAAAAATATTTTTTTCAAAATAAAATAAACATGACCTTCATGCATTTAAGGATCATAATATAATTTTTTCACGAGTTTTTAATTTTCAACAACTAAGACTTTACATAATCGATTAGGTACCAATTTTTGGGCGTATGAGGGTGTTAATCCTTCCTTATGCGTAACCAACTCCCGAACCCATTTTATGGTTTCAAAGACCAAAATTTGTTTTGATGATTTTAAAATATTTTTAAGGTTTTCTAGTCACCCCTATTAAAAAAAAAAAGGTTGGTGGAGATTCCATTTTTTGTTTTCCAAAATTTAATTTGAGACTTGTTTTTTTTAAAAAATGGTTTCGACAACTTGGCGACTCCACTGGGGACTTTTTTTTAGAGAGTCAAGCCATAAGTCGATTATTTTTAGTCTTTTTGTTGAAAATTTAAAATTCGATTTAATTTAATTTGTGATCCTTTGCATTTTTTGTTGCTTTGCATTTTATTTTTGTTTTGTATATGTTGTATTTATTTTGTAATGTTTTCGCATACATTTGCATGTGTTACTATACCTTCTATGTGGAAGTAAGAAGCTACTCCTTCATAAGGTTTTCGCCTCCATGCAGGATAGTGGATTGCTTTCGGGATATATTCAGACCTATGTTTTCATGAGGTTTTCACTTCCATGCAAACATATGTGAAATGTCTCCCCCTGAACCGAACTCATCCGTATGAGCCTATAATGGGTGAGGACTGAGGAATTTGCTTGTTTGGGTACCTTTACTCTAGAACTCAAACTACATATAGTGAACCTTAAGTGCCTATCCTAAGTAGAGTCATGCCGAACTTTTGGTGATTACCTGAAATAGATGTGTAGGTTCTTTGATTATGCGTTTAATTTGTTGTTAAATTTTTTATAATGATTATACTAACTTGTTTTATTTTTGTCTCAATTGCATTTCATCTTCATATTAGGAAAGGTATTGATTTAGGTTCGATTTCTAGTGGATAGCTAGTCATGGAAAAGGGGTATCTTGATAAGGTGGAGGACAATGTGGCTGTGTGCATGTGATCAGAGGCTAAGCAACTTGAGAAGAGTGATAGCTTGGCTGATGGACATGTATCAAATTACTGGGATTTTACTTCGATTAGTGTGACTGAGAATAATCTACAGGAGCTGAAAGAGATGTGGGATCAGTGGGATGATAGAATGAAGCAGACTTTCTACTGTGAGTATGGGGATTTACCATATTTACTTAATGTTAAGATAGATAAGCATCTCTTTCGTGCCCTTTCACAGCACTGGAATTCGGCTTACGGTTGTTTCACCTTCGGGAACATGGACATGGTGCCTATGGTCAAGGAGTACACCGCTGATCACGTTTGAAACGTCACAGTTATTATGCAAGCGAACACACGTCAATGCAAGTATAGTTGATAGACATTTCTACCAGAGATCGATCCCACGAGGAATGGGTTCTTGATATTTAGATGTCGAAGCAAATAATACTAAAATTAGGTAAAATGTGAGTAGGGATGTCAATGCAATTACGTCAGATCTGCACACTAAAAGAGTCAATATTTTTGTCAACGTAATTAGAGTTAAATGTTAGAGGTTAAATGTTAGAACAACTTAAAGTAAATCAAAATGTGTTGAGTTTTGAAACTGAATATTTAAATGCATGAAATGTAAATATGACCAAGTGGAAAGGATTGGAGTGGATCCTGATTTCGCTAAGTCGCAATGCTGGATGCGCCAATAAGGTATTGTATAGATGAATTATCGCAGCAATAATGCACCAATGAACTCTTACCAATAACTGTCTTTCGTCTACTCAAGACTCAACTCCACCTCTCGGTGCGAGCAACGTTGTGCATCTAAGAACAAGTAACTAGAATCTCTTCTAGTCCCAAGCAACTCTCGTTGTCTTACTTGTTAACCTAACTTGTCACCGCATCTCTCGATGTCGGTAGACTACAAAGCCACTCTAGTGTTTGATGCGGTTAGATCCAGGAATAAATAGATAAAAAGCATTAAATAATAATCAAAGTGATCTAACAAAGAAAGATACTCTCTTATTCATTCAAGTGTCATTAGAATTCATCAGCATATAAGAGGGATTAACAAATACAATCAAAGCTTACTATCTCTAGACTACTAGGACTATTTCTTAATCGCTCCTCTTGCACAGCATCGAGCACTCCTCGTCAGAATTGGTTGCTCCCTTGCTCCACCAGTTCACCGTTCCAACTTAACTCCCATAACTAAACAAAAATTGCAGAATTTAATCCTCTACCTTTGATGATTTCTTCATTCTTCATTCTTCTATTTATAGCCTTCAAAAGTTACAAGTTTCAACATCCCATTCTCAGATCCAGATCTAGATTTTGCAATTGTAAAAATTAGTTAGAGTACAGCTGTGCACTCACGTAGATTTAATGTTTTCTTCAGAGATCTATAGGTTGTCGCTGCTTTGTTGAGCATAATCTGAAATCATAATTGTGGCGACACATGTGATATTCGTATGCTGGTGCTTCAAAATGTGAATTCAGCTTGAGTTTACTCATTCGAAGTTTAGGTTTAGTGCGGCGACATTGCTGGTCGCAATTCCAAGCTAATCCTGTGGCTGCATTCTTCTTCCAACATTTATCTTCTAGGCTGAGTTTCTGCGCTGACAATTCTAAGGCGCAATATATCGACTGCTTGCGTCGACATTAGTACAAAAAGAAATAAAAATAACAAGAATTTAAACTAACTAGCAAAGAGTTGGAAAATATAAAAACTAAGTATAAAATGCCTATGATACATGCTAAATGAGATATAAGAGAGACAATTAAAACACTAATTTAGGGAGAATATGTCATTTGTAATACTATCACACCCCCAAACTTGAGTTTTTACTTGTCCCCAAGTAAACAAAAATTAGCGAAGTCACAACTAGAATTGTCACCGCAATCATTATTCACACAACTTGAATTTTCTGAAATTCTAATGTACAAATGGAATTCATATGATAGAATAAGGCACTGACAATTTATAGGCTTGAACAATTAAAACTGCAACTTCATTAATGCTAGTATATGCAGTGAATCTTAATCTCCCTGAACCAATTCAGGAATTATAGCAAATATAATTTTTTTCTTCTTTTTCTCATTTTTGTTTTTCAAGTGACTGAGAGATGCCAATACATTACTCTACCTTTATTACTGGGGAGTAATGATAGGGTGCAACAAACCCCCAGGAGGCATGTACTTGCATTGACACACACTCTTGCAGTTACAGCCTTTGGCTAGATGATTTTTTCCTAAACCTACAGCGGAGTGTTCTCCCTTATAAAGTCACAATGCACTCACATTGGAGTGTCTTTTATTAATACAATGTTATTGCAACTGGTCAGTTAGTTCAAGATTCAAACATCAACAATATTCATTCATTATTAAAGCAATTCCAATCATTCATTCAAAAATAGCAAACTCATCATTCATTCATATTCATTCAATTATCACATCAGCATTCAAACAATTGAAGGATTAAATATCAAAATAAAAATTGTGGGCACATTTCTATTTGAAATTTTGTAAATTCTCATTAACCAAAGAAACAAATAGAATTCAAATATGTAAGTGCAATTGCATTTCCATTTCACAGTTTCTGCCCCCAAATTTAATGTCTGCATTGTCTCCTATGCACTGACAATATTATATAGAAATAATGAAAATGCAACGACAATGCAACTTAGTTAACAAAAGGAATGCAATAACAAAATAAAATGCAAGGATAATAAAAATGAAAGAAATTATCTAAAAGAAATGTACCAACTTATTCGTCAGCAAGCGATGCAAAGCTTACCTTTGTTTTCTTCTTCTTCTTCTTTGGGCACTCACCTTCGTCGTGGTGCTTCTTCTTCTTCTTGTCTTTGTGCCTCTTCCTATTTTTATCTATCGTACCAACCGACTCAGGGGATTGCTCCTTCTCACTGGGTTGGGTGGTGGCATCAGTTGTCACTTTTGATGGGTGGATTTTAGCGACCGGTGCCACATAGGGCACGATGGCGAGAGGATTCAATTCCTCAATCTCGCTCATAACAACCTTAGCCTGGCTCGAATCAAGTAAAGTATCGTCAGAACTTGATGCCCCCACACTCTCTAGTATGCCAAGAACATCCTTAACGATCATTGTCAGGGCATCCTTTTCTTTCTCTTCCTGCACCTCGACAGGGTCTTTCTCTTCATTCTTTTCTTCCTTCTCTTCTTCCACCTGTTCCTTCAGCTGGTCATCTCCCTGGTCCATACCTTCATATGTATGTTGCTTTGGTTCGTGTGGGCTAATGTTAGCGCATTCCATTGTGTCGACATCTTCCTCCATAATAGCCTCACGTTCAGCCATACACCAAGGCTGTTAGAAAACTTATCCTCAAACAAATAGGCATTGGTGAGATAACAATCCTTCTCAGCTTATGAGTGCCCTTCATCCTTTTCATCATTCGAGATGTGGTTTGTGTTGTTGCAAGGGTAGCTCTATCATTAAGGGTAGGTTGATCGAAGGAAGAGTATTGCATCTGGTGGAAGATGGATGGAAAGGCTGGAAATTTGGTAGTGGATTGGAGCTAATTTGGCATAGTGCGACAACAATGGCCTCATTCTAGGCCTTCGTGGAAGCATAAAATTTATGCTGCCTATAATCCATGTCATCCACTATGCCGTCAGTGTGTATGGAGCGCATGTCGATGCGATCAAGATTCACTTCCATTAGAGCCAGCTTCTTCGCCACTTGTGAAGTTGTGCGCGCATCAATTTGTTCTGCCTTCTTTTTCCCCTTGCTTCTATACTTCTTCTTCGAAGCTTCATTGGCCACTGGCGTCTCCTGGCCACAAGTCATCCTCTCAAAGGAGATGTCATTGATCGGGCTTTTGTTTTCTAAGACCTCCTCACCATCCTTGGGCACAATGCCCTTTTGTTTACAAAGCAACATAATTAAATAGGGGAATGGGAGTATATCAGTTTGTTTGCCAGCAGCCTCCATGATTTGGTCGTAGATGATTTCTCCGATGTCGACGTGTCGGTAATGTAGGATAGAGTGCAGTAGACACATACGATCTAGTGTCGCAGTAGTGCTATGTGTCGAAGGCATGATGCGGCTATTGATGAAGTGAAACCACACTTTACTTAAAGTTGTGGGATACTTTCTATGCATGGTGTAGTTGTGAAACCCATTACCGGTCCATGTGGCTCCATCGACACAAAGGTCCTTCATCATCTAAGCAGTGATTTCATTGTCTAGGCGGTGCATAAAAGGTGAATGGTCGTCCACCAACTTAGGAATCCTCAATAGCATATTGACTTGAGCGGCGTTCCATGGGATGAGCCCTTCCCTTACAAAAATGAATTCTTCCTCAGGATCCATAAGATTGGCATAGAACTTCCTAACCAATGTAGGGGAGTAACCAGAAGGATGTTTGCAAAATAACTCCCACCCAAGGCGATTGATAGTACGGGCAACATGCTTCCCCAAGGTCTGATGCGGGGACAGTTGCAAATCTTGTTCAAGATGGAGGTTTCGTTTCAACATAATATTTTGGTAACAGTCCTTGACTGCAATCATCAAGAATAGGACCAAACTTATAGATGCAGATAGTGTTGTGGACAGAGCCACAATAGTTGATATTGTTAGGGTGTTTTTGGAAGGAATTTTTGATGGGTTTTTTATGCTCGTGTTTTTGTCATTGTTACAGAAGAAGAAGGTTAGAGAAGTTTGCAGAAAAGAAGAGAGCTTGTAAACGGAAGAGAAATATAGAGGCAATGGATGGGACAAGTTGTAGGAATAATGAAGGATGTGAGGAAAAAATAAAATTACAAGAGAGAGGTTTTATAACCTAGGCGTGATGATTGAAAAAATTACGGGGAAATGTTACATCTGTAGCCATTAATTACTAGGCTACAGATCGTACTGTTTCGTTTGATCCAATAGCTAGGAGAGAAGAGAGATCAATCGGCGGGATTCTTGCTGAAAAATCTATGCTAACTCATCACAGAATACGCTGACAATTCGTGCTTCGATGCTTCGACAAAAAGACGATTTTTATTTTTGCAAGGAATTTGAAACAACACAAGTAAAAGTGAAACAAATAAAATTAAATAGAAAAATGCGTTGACATTATTTAAATGTGACCAGATCGACTACTTCGTTTGGTTATCTAACATCTGGGCTCACATAGTGTTTTAGATGTTGTCCATTCACTTTGAATTGTTGTCCATCCTTTAGGTTTTCAATTGTCATCGCACCACTTTGGAATGCCTCGACAACTTTGAAAGGGCCTGACCATCTTGATCACAATTTTCCTAGATGCAATTTAAACGTGAGTTAAATAAAAGCACTAACTGAACAGGGCTAAATTGTCGATGCAAAATGATGTTGTCGTGCAATCTTTGTCTTTTTCTTGTATATTGTGGCATTCTCATAAGCATGGCATCGGATTTCTTCTAACTGAGTGATGTCCAACAATAGTTTTCTTCTGGCAGCATCACAGTCCATGTTTACCTGCTTGATTGCCCACAAGCCTTATGTTCAAGCTCAACTGGCAGGTGGCAAGAGTTACCAAACACTAACTAATACGGTAACATTCCCAATGGGGTCTTGTATGCAGTGCAAAGCGCCCACAATGCGTCGTGTAACCGCGAAGACCAATCCTTCCTAGATGGATTAACCTTCTTTTCAAGGATTTTTTTTATTTGACGGTTGGATACCTTGGCTTGACCATTGGTTTGTGGGTGATACGTAGTAGTCATACGATGCTTCACACCATATCTCTTTAATGTAGTCGCCACGTGGTTGTTATAAAAATTAGTGCCTTGGTAACTTATTAATGCTCTCGATGTTCCAAACCTTGTGATAATGTATGTGTGAAAGAATTTTAACACCGTCTGAGCGTAAACTTTTGGCACCACAATTGCCTAGATCCACTTCGAGACATAGTCAACAGAAACTAAGATGTACATATTTCCAAAAGAATTAGGGAATGGTCCCATGAAGCCTATACCCCACACATCGGAAAGCTCAACCTCCATGATAGGTTGTTGGAGCATCTCGTTGTGCCGAGATATGGACTCGTGCATTAACATCGATCACATTATTGTGTGAAGTTATGGGCGTCTTGAAACAATGTAGGCCAATAAAATCCTAAATATAGGACCTTTGTAACAGTCCTTGTACCACCAAAATGGCCTCCACAAGGGGCATCATGGAAATGTTGCAGGATTGAAGTCATTTCTTCTTCAGGTACACAATGACGGATAATATTTTCGGTGCAAACCTTAAATAGGTATGGCTCGTTCCAGTGATTTTTTGCAGCATCACATATAAACCTAATCTTCTTGTAACCAATAGCACTCAGGAGTAGCTTTCCATAGATAAGGTAATTGACGACATCGGCATACCAGGGCGATGCGTCGACAAAGAATAATTGCTCGTCTAGAAATGCTTCAAAAATTTGGGACGTCTATCCATCTTCACTTCTAACTTCCAATCGAGACAAGTGATCAACTACTTGATTTTCAGATCCTTTAATATCCCTGATTTCAATGCCAAACTCTTGAAGGAGTACGATCCATCTGATAATTAGGTTTGGTATCTTTCTTCGTGAAAAGGTACCTCAATGCAGAATGGTCTGTGTATACTATAATCTTTGTGCCGACAAGATATGAACGAAACTTGTCGAATGCGAAGACTACTACTAGTAACTCCTTCTCAATTGTTGTGTAACTAACCCGCGCTTTAGTTTGAGTTTTACTAGCATAGTAAACAATATGAAATACCTTCTGTTTTCCTTGGCCTAGTACAGCTCCCACAGTAAAATCACTTGTGTCGTACATTAGTTCAAACGATTGCGTCTAGCCCGATGCTACAACAATTGAAGCTTGTACCAGCTGCTTCTTTATTGTTATGAATGCGTCCAAACAGCTGTCATCTAACACAAAATTTTTATTCTGCTCAAGTAGTGAGCATAATGGTTTAGCAATCTTTGAAAAATCACAGATGAATCTCTTATAAAAGCCAACGTGTCCAAGAAAGCTTCTTAGCTTTGACATTGGTGGCAGTGGTAGTTTTTCGATGATTTCTACCTTTGCTTTATCAACCTCAATGCCTTGACAAGATATGTGATGGCTAAGAACAATGCCTTCAGTCGCCATGAAGTGGCATTTCTCCCAATTCAGAACTAGATTTGTGTCCTCGCATCTCTTCAAAACTCTCGCCAGATTGTCAATGCATTGGTCAAAATTTTGTCCACAGACAAAGAAATCATCCATGAATACCTTTAAGGAATCCTAGACCATGTCCGAGAAGATCGCCATCATACACCTTTGGAATGTTACTGGCGCATTGCACAGCCCAAACGACATACGTCGAAAAGCAAAGGTTCCAAAAGGGCATGTGAACGTGGTATTTGCTTGATCTTCCGGCTCAATGGCAATTTGGCTGTACCTAGAGTAGCCGTCTAAGAAGAAATAATAGGCTTTACCAGCTAGCCTATCTAGAATCTGATCAATGAAAGGTAGTGGGAAATTATCTTTCTTTGTGGTCGTATTCAGTCGATGACAATCCTTGCATACTCACCAACCAGTCATAATGCTAGTAGGGATCAAATCATTCTTACCGTTAGCCACAATTATGAAACCACTTTTCTTAGGCACACATTGGATGATGCTCACCCAATTACTATTAGAAATAGGGTATATGATGCCCGCATCTAACCATATGATAATTTCGTTCTTTACCACTTCTTTCATTTTCTCATTAAGTCTTCTTTATTGCTCAATTGATTGCTTCCCTTCATCTTCTAGCCTTATCTTATGCATGCAAAAAGAGGGACTGATGCCTCTGATATCTGCAATGCTCTAGGCCATGGCTCTTTTGTGTTCCTTTAAAATCGCAATGAGCTTATCTTTCTGTGTTGCGTCGAGGGATGTGTTGACAATAATAGGTAGTGTTTCGTTGTCACCAAGAAAGACGTACTTTAAATGCGTTGACAATGGCTTCAACTCCAAGGTAGGAGCTTGCTTAATAGATGGTTTAAACACTAGGATTATCCTATTAGACAAATCCAAAGACTCCAATTGCCAATTCTAACTCAGCTCACAATTATTAACCTCCTCTTTATCGACACAGTCATCTAGGATTTCATCGGTGGATGTCACCGCATCTTCATTTGTTAATGCTGAACTTCTTGCATTAAATTCTTCCATAATTATCTCGTCCAACACGTCGATGTGGTGATATTGCTCTTTAGTGCCTGACGGAGATGCTTCAAACACACTAAAGGTCACATGCCCATCATTATGACGCATGATAAGTTCTCCCTTGAACACGTCGATAAGTGTACGTCTCGTTGCTAAAAATGGTCTCCCCAAGATAATGGGCACCTCCTTAGTTGCTTCGTTGTCTAGGATTATGAAAGGAACACGAGCTACTTATCAACTTGGACAAGAACGTCTTTGATTTGGCATTCAGGTTGTGCTAAGGATCTGTCCGCAAGTTGTAATGCCACTGTAGTAGGCTTCATCGAACCTATTCCTAATTTCTTAAAAGTAGACAAAGGCATAAGGTTAATACTTGCTTCCAAATCACATAAAGCCTTACCGAAATAATGATTCCCGATGGAGCATGGGATTGTAAAGCTGTCAGGGTCTTTCATCTTGGTTGGCAACTTATTTGTAAGCACAGCACTGTACCCCTTTGTGAGCGTAATCGTCTCAATTTCGGACAATTTCTTTTTCTTTGATAGTAACTCCTTCATAAATTTCCCATAGCTAGGTATCTGCACAAGAGCATGTACAAGAGGTATGTTAATGTGTAATTATTTCAAAGTAGAAACAAACTTTTGATATTCCTTATCATGGACTTTCTCTTTAAATCGATGCGAAAATGGAAAAGGTATTGTAGCGGTGGGTTGTTGCGGGAAACTTGGTGGTGTCGACATTGGCAATTGCGTTGACAACTTTGTTGGGCAAACTACAGGCATAGACAGTGCTACAATTGGTTCTTCTTCATTTGCTTCTGCTTGATTTCCTTCTGCTGCATCCTCTTCTTGTTGCTACGAGTTAGATGAGTCGACATGGTCTTGGCCAAAACTGCTTGGTTCAGCCGTCTGCTTTCCACTCCTCAGCATGATAGCCTTGCAATGCTCCTTCCCCCTATGTGTTAGATTTTTAGTATCACTAGGCAAAGTACCTGGTGATCTTGTGTTGAGATTAGAAGCCAACTGCCCTAGCTGGGCTTCCAATGCTCGGATGGAAGAAGAGTTGCCTTGCACTATTTCTTCAGTTCTTGTGATATGCTCGCACATCAATGCTTCAAGAGCAGCCATAGGATTTGCCTTTGGTTGAGAAAATTACTGCTGTTGATGTTGATGATGTTGTCCTTTCATATGTGGTAACGTAGACTGTTGTGGCTGTAATCGATATTGTGGTTGCATCTCGCTGTGTGACTGCATCTGTTCAGAACGTGAATTTACCTGTGAATTCTGATTATATTTCTGCTATTGGTTGTTATTATAAGTCCCTTGATTTGAGGAATTTCCATGTCTGTATGTGGAAGTATTTTGATTAATCCAAGGTTTTTGAGTTCGGTTGTTGTATGAGTTACCAAATGAACCCCCTATGATGTTGTTGACGTAGAAAGCATTTCCTGCATGTTGTGGACAGTCCTCATAGCTATGGTTTTCGCCGAAAGTTTCACAGGAAAATATCGGCGCTTCCAATTGCTGGGCCACTTGAATAGGGGCAACGTCACTTGTCCCCTTCATATTCTTTATGATATTGGCCAATGAGGATACCTACGCTGACAAAGCAGAAATAGCATCTAACTCAAGGACTCCAAGGTTAGTTTTTACCTGTGCAGAACGAGAGATTGGATATTGATAGTCGTTTTGAGCAATCCTCTCTAGAATTCCTATAGCTTCATTATAGGTACAATCCAACAAAGGACCATTAGCAGATTCGTCGACAAGATTCCATGTCTGAGCATTCAATCCATTATAAAAGATCTCTATCTAGGTCTAATGTTGAATTTTATACATTGGGCAGCGTCGGAGCAATGTTTTATAACGCTCTCATGTTGTATGTAAATTCTCATCATCTAGCTGATGATATGCAGTAATGTCATTACGCAACCTCGCATTCATTGTCGATGGATTGAAACACAAAACAAGCTATGTTGCTAGTGCATTCCAAGATGTAATGGATCCTGTCGGCAATCCCAATAACCATGTTCTCGCTTTACCCTACAACGAATAAGAAAATAAATGCATTTTCAAGGCATCATCAGGGATACCATGTTGACTGAAACATGCACAAATAAGCAAAAATGATTTTAAGTGATCTCTTCTGTCTTCATAAGGAAAACTAGAATATTGCCCATTTGAATTGAGCATCTGAAACATCACCGGTTTTAGTTTGAAATTACTAGCTTGAATAGCCGGTCTCACAACCCCTAGTTGTAAAGTATGAGAAAGCTTACACTCGAAATTTAGAGTACAGGTTTAGGCTACTTTTAAACCTTCAAACTACACAAAACTACTCAATTCATGGTATCAAAATTTTTCGACATACTATGGAAATTTTCACTAAAATTCATTAAATTCTTAGAATTCTTTAATGAAACTTTAAATTAAGTTTAGAAACCATCTAATCACATCAAAACTAATTGAAAAACACTTTGAAACCATGTTTTTAATCAAAATCCTAAAATCCACCATTAACGATCCAATTTTCGACTTTTATTCAAAACATGTGATTTAATGGGTAGAAACTCTATTTAAAAGACTATATTACATCCAAAAACTAATAAGGAATCGATTTGTTACATTCGACAGAAGAAAAACGAGCGTTTTGATTGAAAACTTGAAAAATCCACAAGCTTGAGAGATGACAAAATCAATGGTGTTTTGGGTGTTTATCTTGAAATTCTATGGAGATTTATGTGATGATAGAAATCAAAGGAATTAAGGTTTGTAAAATAAAATTTAGTGGTGACTGCTTAGGGAAGCAATGGACGACAAAAAAAATAAAAGGGGAAAGGGTTTCATGAGTTTGATGTAGGTGGGGAAGGTTAATTTTAAAATTTGGGAAAATTGCTTTATAACTACTCCTAATTTAAACCCTATTACAAAATAGTCCTTATTTTAAAATTGGAAGTCTTTTTAGCATTATTTTCAAAAATTGATATAATTTTTTAAAAGCAATAGATGAAAACATTTTTTATTTATCATGCCACGAAATTTCGAAGACATTTGAACTGAAATTTTTAAATTACCCTCAAAACTTCTAGTCTCAATTTTGGAGTGTGACATAAAATGCTCTACTTAAATACAATTAACAAGCATAACTTCTCAATTAATAATAGATTAATATATTTAGCTTTTAAAAATCAGTATACGTCATATTTGTCCATATACTATAATGTGTGATTCTTTATTCAAATGTTGGACTACGGGATTTTTGCCATCTCTAATACTGCACAAACTTGATTACTCGGTGCATGGGTTTCCTTATTTTTCCATAACTAAAAATCTTTAAAGCAGTGGGGAGCCTGAAATTGAGATCAAATTTTTATCAGGGTCAAAGAGAAATTTTATTATTATTAATTTAAAATTTTATAAATTATAAAAAACTTAAATTAATTTTTTTTAATTTCAGTAAGGGCCATGACTCCCCTAAGTCTCCATTAGGCTCCACGATGGAAAAAAAAGTATCTAAAAATATGAATTCCTTATTTATGTGAAAACTAAATATATTATCTAGTGCCAATTGTAATGTGCTATTATTATACAAAGAGCATTGTGCTTCTATGGTTTACTTTGCTGGATAAGATGGAAACATATCGAGCAATTTGACCTTAAGGAACCCAATCAGAAGATTTGTTTCTTCTTTTTGGATCAAGTTTAACTTGTTCACTTCGTCATATGTGATTACCCCTATTTAGTTACTTGTTGTTGGATCAACCTTTTGGACAGCATTTTTAACAAATTAGCATAGTATAAATCTTCTTATCAGCATATACACACTTGAAAGCATAATTTTTTTTTCATGAATTTTTATAAAGACTTATCAGTATCATTATGAATTACAAGTTTTGAATTGTACTTTTCAGGTTCTTAAACAAAATGGTACTGCTCATAAATTTTGTACCAAGACAATAAGATAGACCTTGATATGTTAAATATCAATGAAGTCTTAATATGTTCATTGCAGGTTGGTTTAGTTGAAGCTTCTTTGCTTGGTTAAAGTAATTTTAAGTTATATTGGATAAATATACAATCTAACCTCATTCTCAACCTTTAACAGTTAGAATTAACTTGAATATATCTGAATTTCCTTATAATTTAAAGATAAATTCTCAGTGATGGTAGAATTTATTTTGCTTATAGAATGCAAGGTATCCTAGTCTGTAGTTCATTATGTACATACAAGGTTACTAGGGAATGGATGATACAACGTTAAACGCTGAAGTTAAATTTTTAAGGAGAAGATAGCTGATCAATCCAATCGGGAAGCAAGTTTTAGGCTCTGTTGTATAAGGCGTGCAATGGACATAGAAGAAAAGGAAACATATGGACCTCTTCCATGTCTTTCTCCATTTCCTTGAACTTCTTTTCCAGCATCAGGTGATTATGAGATCATTGGAAATTGTAATAGTGGACTCATCTCCCTGATGATGCAAACATCTTACCCACAGACTTCATCACAGCAACCATGAAAGAGCATGGAATGATAAGCACATCTGGTAAATCACTGATCCGACATGTGATGTCATTGCTTAGAGTAATGCACTATTTAGGGTTCCACAACACATGCACTGAATCATTTTTCTAATGACTTGAAGAACTAGTCTTAGTTTGACAGGAAGAAAATGACCATTGTTATGTCAAAGGAATGGGCTGTGGTACCCTGAGAGTCGCAAAACATCATATTTATAGGCAGTGATAGATCTTGGGATAAAATTTTGCTAGCTCTAGGAAAATTTCAAAAATAAAACTGGGGTCTAATTGTAATTTGTAATTTTTTATGAGATTAATAAGAATTTTCAAAAATTTTAAGAGATTTTAATAAAAATTTAAAAAAAAAAATAGTAAGAATTTTTCAAAAACTTAATCGGGCTAATTAAATTTTTTTTAAAACTTTTAAGGAAAAATCAAAATTTTGAGGGCCTATCAGGCAAAAACATCGCATTTTTTTTACCAAAAAGATAGAGACAACCATGAATGGTAAGGTGCGTCTATTAGGCAACTTTTGTTGTATGTCCTTTTGAGCCAAGTATGTCAGATTTATTTCCAAATATTTTATTCTCACAAGATCTGCATCCTTAAATGGAAAGATTTCATTTGTAAAATATACATTATTACAAAAAAAACTCATTTTTTTACTCTAAAGATAAAGGCAACCATGAATGGTAAGGTGCGTCTATTAGGAAACTTTTGCTGTATATCCTTTTCTGCCAAGTATTGCAGATTTATTTCCAAATATTTTATTCTCAGAAGAACATTATCTGCATCCTTACATGGAAAGATTTCATATGAGAAATATATATTATTACTAAAAAAACTCCATTTTTTTACTCTAAAGATAGAGACAACCATGAATAGTAGGATCCCTCTATCTTTTATGCCACATATGGCATGTTTGTAATAGTGGTAGAATTGAATATTCTTAGTATGGAATGTATGTATGCATTTGGTGCCATATGGTATGTCAATCTAGACCACTATAAACTAGCCGTATGACAAGAAAAATATATATACAAACTATATTTAAAATATAAGTATTACGTAAAAAAATAAAATATAATAAAATTATTTTAAAAAATAGACATTGCTATCACATTTAATTATATAAATTTACTAGACAGCTAAAATATTTAAGCATGGCATAAAAATATATGACAAATAGCCGGTATAACCAAGTTGAGTTATCATGATAATTTCTATGTGCTAATTTCACTTTATCTAGTCCTAGAAGGTCCACATCATTTGATTCCTTTTTTGATTTTATTCAATTGTTGAGCATTTTTTATCTAGACTTGTTATTCAAGCTTGAAAGTTTGTTTGAAATTTGAGAAAGTTTAAAAAAAATAGACATGAAAAATAAATTTAAACAAAAAAATTCGTTTAAAATATGGGTCATGTAACACCTTAAAAAAATTTGTTGGACCTAATTGGGAAATTTTGAGAATTTGGGGGCCTTTTCATAATTTTTGGTAATTAAGGACTTAATTGAGCATGGGGTTAATCTTTGGGGGCCAATTTGCAATTTTAGGGACTAAATTGAGGTGTGTGTAAAGTGTTAGGGTTGGTGTAGAAACCCTAGAATTCTTTAGGGACCTCCGTGAAAATGTCCCTTTTTCTTGAGATATTTAAGCACCTTAAACCTTCTTTTAGTCTTTTCTGCTTCCATTTTTACAATCCGCTATGCCGTTTACCTCCTATCTTCCCTCCTCTCCCTTATTTTTCTGACATATCTCCGATCAAGCCTCTTCTACTGTCCGTGTTCCACACTGCTCCTACCAAAACCTCCCTTGACGTTTTGTGATCAAAACCCCCTGCTCCAACTGCCCTTTGACGTTTTCGTTCGAGTGAAACGGAGGGGAAAAGATTTCGGCTTTGTGCTATTGGTCCTTTACCTTTCTTTTGTTGTTGTGTTCGTGGTTTCGCCACGTAAGTAAGTAGTTGGGAAGCCTTGTTTTGCTCGATTGATGGTGTTGTACCGCCGTGCGTGGTGGTTATATTGACGGTACCAATTGGGGAAACAAACCCTAATTTTCCCTTGTTGATTATGGATGTGAATTGGGTCATTAAGCAACCCAAATCTGGTGGCCTCAATCTTTGCAAACCCAATAAACTCTTTGACTCAAACCCCAAACCCTAACCCATTTTGTGACCCAAACCCTTAGCCATTTTTAACCCAAACCTTTCTACCCAACACCCAAACCCAATGAACCAAGCCCCATCGGTTTAACCTAAAAACCCAAGCCCGACCCGTTGACCGTTGATCGTTGACCATTGACCGTTGACTTTTTCTTTGACTGTTGACCATTGATCGATTGTTGACCATTGACTTTTTGTTAACTTTGACTGTTGACTTTTTCCAACAAACCCTGCCCTTTTACATCTTGAGTTTGATTCCGCTATTCGTTTTGCCAAATTCAAACCCAAAAGCCTCATTTTGATCGGTTTACCTTTAATTCTATACTTTTGAGTTTTTTAGAGATTTAGTTTGGGAAGTCTAATGTGAGATTTTGTGTTTAGGTGATCAAGACTCCGAGGCTGATGATTTACCTCCTCCTCCGACTGTGCAACTTACTCTTGCATCGATTCCGAGAGCTACATGTGAGTTATTAGTTAGTTTTGTGTTAAGTTGGTGGCTTAGGAATGATACTAATGTTTAGCTATGTTTATAGGATCGAATCTTGTTAGACCGGATACTTGATCAGTGCGTGGTGGACGACCCCCTTGTCGTTAGAGTGCTACTTGCTTGAGGTGTGTTTCTAACTGTATTATGACCAAATGTTTAAGGTGTATGTCGTATGTGATTGTATGTTGTGTTGTGGTCTTTTGTTAAATGTGATAATTTTATTGAGATAAGAAAATGCTATGATTGTTGTTGAGTTGTGAATTATATGTTGATAATGTCATGAATATATATATATATATATCGAGCATGTGGCTGAATTACTATTGTGATTATTCTACTGTGAATTGTAATATATGAGAAATACAATGAGATTGAGACTGAGATTAATTGTGATAATCATATAATCATACCATTGTGTGTTCATGGGGTGGGATTGTACTGTGGAAGAAGTGGTCATCATTCCATTATGTGATTGATACTAAAACCACACTGCGATTAGTGACGTTTGGTTGGAAAAGGGTTTTGGGGAACCATTTCACTATGTTGGTGTGTTGAAGTATGGGTGCATTGCATTGCGTATGTGTTTGTAATATGATTTGTGGTTTCTTTTTGAGCTATAAATTGTTGTGATAATATGTGCTCATTTCCCTACAGTTTCCCTTACAGATACTTGAGACATAGGAGACTTGGTACTCAGAGGCATAATTATAACCATATTTTCATTTTATTTTATCTTATTAGTTTACTTTTGGGTTTATATTATATTTAGTTAATTATTATTATAATTTTTGGATTGTAAGTACATTCTATTTTGGGGATTTTGGTATTTTATTTTGGGAGATTAATTATTTTTACTTTAATTAGAGACTATATATATATATATATTTATATTTAGTGAATGTATGTGAATGAATGTTAATTATCTGTTTGCGTGTGGGTATAATTACATAAATAACCTTCTGGATAAGATCATATCTCGTGAATCGGGTAAAGGGGGTTACATTTAGTGGTATCAGATCTGAGTTCAACCCACAGACTATGAGGCTCTCCAGACTTGGTTTTAAAAATTTTTGGGATTAAATGGGGATTTTTAAATAAATTAATATATTATAAATAATTTTGTTATATATATATATATATATGTTATAAATCTCTGATACCAATTCTTACCTTAGTACTCCTTACTTATGTAGATAGATAGTATGTCATCACGTAGGAGTGCTAGACTTACGATTGGTAGCGGCCAAGTTCGAGGCTTAGGCCGTACTACTAGGGCCATTAGTGACCCTACTCCTGTGTTTGAGCCTGAGGTGAATGTGGATGAATTGCCACATGTTGAGGAGGATGAGCTGCCCATAGGTGCTGAGGGTCAGCAAGTTGGACGAGACATACTTGTTGAGGAAGCTCCTATTGAGGATATGCTTGACACTGGGGATAGCGAGACTGTAGAGTTGGATAGTGATACGATTAGTCTGGAATTATTGAGATTACTCCGTGGATTTGCTGGGATTCAGTTTGAGGGTATGAGGAGGCACATTTCTATTGATTTTATAGCTGTTGGGATGAAGGTCTTCGGGGGTAGGACTGGTACGGATCCTTCTATTATTGAGTATTAGTTGAAGGATCTGCAGAGATTGTTTGTGGAGATGAATTATCCTGCCGGTCAAAAGGTTAAGGCAGTTGTTTCTTTATTAAGGGGTGAGGCCCAAAATTGGTGAGATACTATGGAAGAGTCTACTCTTGCTGGCCAGATCACTTGGGATTATTTTAGAGAGGTTTTCCAGGATTGTTATGTGGGGATGAGTTCCTTGATAAGTGTAGGGATGACTTCATGAATTTAAGGAAGGGAGACATGTCTGTAAATGACTATGAGATTGAGTTCCTGAGATTAGTTCGTTATGCATCTAGGTTGGTTACTAATGAGAAAGAGAAGTGCAATTGGTTTAGGAAGGGACTATGACTTTCGCTCCAGGCTAGGGTTAATATGCACCATGATTGAGTATTCAGTGACTTGGTTAGTCGAGGTAGATCTGCTGAGAGTTTGGAGGCTCGTACTAAGGCTCAAAGAGCTCAAGATAGAGAGCATAGTAAGAAGCCAGCGGGTGCACTAGTTCAGCCTGTTTCTGGTGGTCCTTCTGCTAAGAGGCCTAGAGAGGAGGTAGTTCAGCCTAGTTATCCGAGGGTGAGTCTTGCAGTTTCGATAGCTCCTGTGGGTAATGTTAGTGGTTCCACTGGTCCTCATCCTTTACATCTCTATTCTTACTGTAATAAAAGGCATGGGGACGAGTGTTGGAGGAAGGTTGAGCCATGTTTTAAGTACGGTTTGCAGGATCACTTCTTTAGAGATTATCCCCATCCTCCTATTGGTTCTTCTGTATAGAGTTAGTCTCAAACTTTAGTTCAGGCTCCTACTGGGGGCAGAGGGCAAGTGAGACCAATTGCTTTGGGTTCTGCTACTAGAGGTAGGCCGGTTCAAAGTGGTGGAGCAGCTAGATTTGGGGCGAGACAACCTACGTTACTATATGCTACTAGGAGGCATAAGGATCGTAATGAGCCTGATATCATAGCAGGAACTTTCTCTATTCACTCTATCCCTTATTTTGCTTTGCTCGATAATGGTTCGACACATTCTTATGTGGCGAGTGCTGTGTCTTGGGGTCTTAAGATTGCTGCTAAAAATGTTGAGTATGTGGTTACTATTCAAAGTCTTATGGGTATTACTGTAGAGGTTAATAAGATGTACCGTAATTGTCCCTTAGAGATCTAAGAGGAAATTTTTCTTGCCAATTTATTGGAGTTAGCATTCTGTGAGTTTGATCTCATACTTGGAATGGATTGACTTTCTAAGCACCGAGTTAATTTGGACTGTGAGAAAAAGAGGGCAATTTTGAGAACTCTTAATAATCGAGAGATAACCCTAATTGGTGAACATAAAGGGTTTTTATCTAATGTGATCTCAGCCCTTAAAGCCCAAAAAATGATTAGAAAGGGTCCATGGCTTATCTGGCTTACATCTTTGATCCAAGGCAATTGGACTTTGGGATTGAAAAGATTCGAGTAGTGAGGGACTATCCTGATGTATTCCCAGAAGATTTGCTTGGTATGCCACTTAAACGTGATAAGGTTGAGTTTGGCATTGAAGTTTATCCCGATACGACTCATGTGTTCATGACACCTTATCGAATGGCACCTAAGGAACTCAAGGAGTTGAAGGTGCAGTTGCAAGAGTTGTTGGATAGGGGTTTTATCCGACCTAGTGTTTCACCTTGGGGAGCACTAGTTCTATTTGTAAAGAAGAAAGATGAGACACTTCGATTGTGCATTGATTATCGAAAGCTGAATAAGTTGACAATTAAGAATAAATACCCCTTGCCTTGTATTGATGACTTATTCGATTAGTTTCAAAGAGCTACTATGTTTTCGAAGATTGACCTGAGATCTGAGTATTATTAGCTTAAGGTGAAAGATACTGATGTGTTCAAGATGACTTTTCGAACTCGTTATGGGCACTATGAATTTTTGGTGATGCCCTTTGGGTTAACGAATGCTTCTGCTACTTTCATGGACATGATGAATAGGGTGTTTCAACCCTACTTGGATCAGTTTCTGGTGGTGTTTATAGATGATATATTGGTTTACTCTAAGTTTGAGGCTGAGCATGAGGGGCATCTTAGAGTCATTCTGCAAACCTTAAGAGAGAAGCAGCTTTATGCTAAGTTTAGCAAGTGTGAATTTTGGCTATCTGAGGTTATGTTTTTGGGACATATAGTTTTTTTTGAAGGTATTCATGTGGATCCCAAAAAGATTGAGGCTATTATGGGGTGGACGCAACCTAAGAATGTTTCTAAGATTCGTAGTTTCTTGGGTTTAGTTGGCTATTATCGGAGGTTTGTCGAGGGTTTTTTTATTATAGCGGTACCTTTAACTAAGCTTCTAAGGAAGAACATCTCATTTGTTTGGACCGAGGCTCAAGAGTCTAGTTTTGAGAAGTTAAAGTTTGTATTGACTCAAGCACCAGTTTTGATCCAACCTGAGCTTGGGAATGCTTATACTATCTACATTGATGTTTCTCACACTAGATTGGGATGTGTGCTAATGCAAGAGTGAAAATTTGTGGCTTATGTGTCTCATTAGTTGAAATCGCATGAGATTAATTACCCTACTCATGATCTTGAGCTTGTTGCGGTAGTCTTCACTCTTAAAATTTGGAGACACTATCTTTATAGGGAGAAGTGCTATATTTTCACTGATCATAAGAGTTTGAAGTATTTGCTTACTCAGAAGGAGCTTAATTTAAGACAATGTAGTTGGTTGGAGCTACTTAAGGACTACAACTTTGAGTTGAGTATCACCCTAGTAAGGCTAATGTTGTTGATAACGCCTTAAGTCGTAGTGCTGTGATTGAGTTGAAGGCATTGTTTGCCAGAATGAGCTTATTTGAGGATGATAGTCTTTTAGCTGAACTCTGAGTTATTCCCACTTTACTCTCGGAGATTAAGGCTAAGCAGGCTAATGATTCGTATCTTGAGCATCGTAGGAAAGAAGTTAAGGAAGGTACATATGTGGACTTTTCTATGGATCAGAATAGTACACTATGCTTTCGAGGTCGATATTGTGTTCAGAGCGATTCTGGAATTAAGCAGACTATTCTCTGTGAGGCGTATGATAACCCTTATTTCATGCACCCTGGTAGAGATAAGATGCATAAGAATCTTCGTGACAGGTACTGTTGGAAGGGTATGAAAATAGATGTTGTTAACTTTGTGTCCAAGTGTTTGACTTGTCAAAAAGTCAAGGCGGAGCATCACTGTCCTTCTGGGTTACTGCAACCGATTGAGATTCCGCAGTGAAAGTGGGAACGTGTGACTATGGATTTTGTGAGTGGTCTTCCCTTAACCCCGTCTAAGAAAGATTTAGTTTGGGTGATTGTGAATCGACTCACTAAGTCTGTACATTTCATTTCGATTAGGGTTGACTATCCTTTGAGCAAGTTAGCTCGACTCTACATTTTTAAGATAGTTCGCCTTCATGGGTGCCTTTGTCTATCATTTTTTATCGAGATCCGAGGTTTACATCGAGATTTTAGGAATCTTTGCACCGTGCCTTGGGTACTCGGTTGAACTTTAGTACTGCTTACCATCTGCAGATTGATGGTCAATCTGAGCATGTGATTTAGGTTTTGGAAGACATGTTCAGGGGTTGTGTGATTGAGTATCAAGGTAGTTGGGAGGACTTTTTACCACTGGCAAAGTTCGCTTACTATAACAGTTATCAAGTCAGTATTAAGATGGCTCCTTACAAGGCTTTGTATGGACGCAAGTGTCGTACCCTGATTGGTTTGACTGAGTTGACTGAGCATCGGTTGTTAGGACCAGATATTGTTCACGAGTCTGAGGAGATTGTTAGATTGATTCATAATAGGCTTAAGGTTGCCTTTGATAGGCAGAAGTCTTATGTCGAGCTGAAGTGTCGGGATATTGAGTTTAGTGTGGGTGATGAGGTCTTTTTGAAGGTGTCTCCGTGGAAAAGGTGCTTAGATTTGGACGGAAAGGCAAGTTGAGTCCTTGTTTTATCGGTCCTTATCGGGTACTTCGTCATGTGGGACCGGTTGCCTATCAGCTTAAGTTACCGCCTGAGCTTGAGCGAATTCATGATGTTTTCCATGTCTCTATGTTGAGGCAATATCGTTTGGATCCATCTCATGTTGTGCCTATTGAGGAGATTGAGGTTTGTCTTGATTTGAGTTTTGAAGAAGAACCGTTTGTGATTATTGCTTAGGATGAGAAGGTTCTTAGGAGGAAGACCATTAAGATGGCTAAGGTCTTGTGGCGTAATACGGTTATGAGAAGGCTACTTGGGAGCCCAAATCCGTCATCAAGGCCTAGTATCCACATCCTTTTGGTCTTAGTAAATTTCAAGGATGAAATTTCTTTTAAGAGGGGAGAGTTGTAACACCTTAAAAAAATTTATTGGACCTAATGGGGAAATTTTGAGAATTTGGGGGCCTTTTCATAATTTTTGTTAATTAAGGACTTAATTGAGCATGAGGTTAATCTTTGGGGATAATTTACAATTTTAGGGACTAAATTGAGGTGTGTGTAAAGTGTTAGGGTCAATGTAGAAACCCTAGAATTCTTTAGGGACCTCCATGTAAATGTTCCTTTTTCTTGAGATATTTAAGCACCTTAAACCTTCTTTTATTCTTTTCTTCTTCCATTTTTACAACCCTCTCTGTCGTTTACCTCCCATCTTCCCTCCTCTCCTTTATATTTTCAACATATCTCCGATCAAGCCTCTCAAACTGTCCGTGCTCCTCACTGCTCCCACCAAAACCTCCCTTGTCATTTTACGATCAAAACCCCTTGCTCTAACTGCTCTTTGACGTTGCCGTTCGAGTGAAACGGAGGGGAAAAGCTTTCGACTTTGTGCTATTGGCACTCCACCGTTTCTTTTGTTGTTATGTTCGTGGTTTTATCGTTGCTGGACGTAGGTAAGTAGTTGGGAAGCCTTTTTTTGCTCGATTGATGGTGTTATGTCGCCGTGCGTGGTGGTTATATTGATGGCGCCAATTGAGGAAACAAACCCTAATTTCCCTTGTTGATTATGGATGTAATTGGGTCATTAAGCAACCCAAATCTGGTGGCCTAATCTTTGCAAACCCAATAAACTATTTTGGCCCAAACCCCAAACCCTAACCCATTTTGTGACCCAAACCCTTAGCCATTTTTAACCTAAACCTTTCTACCCAACACCCAAACCCAATGAACCAAGCCCTATCAGTTTAACACAAAAACCCAAGCCCGACCCGTTGACCCGACCCAACCCTTTGATCGATAGTTGACCATTAACCATTGACTTTTTCGTTGACCGTTGACCAATCGTTAACTTTTTCAATGACCGTTACCCGTTGACTTTTTTCGAGAAACCCTACCCTACCCTTTTTTGACGTCCTGAGTCCGATTCCGCTATCTATTTTGTCAAATTCAAACTCAAAAGCCTTGTTTTGACCGTTTTACCTTTAGTTCTATACTTTGAGTTATTTAGAGATTTACTTTGGGAAGTCTAATATGAGATTTTTGTGTTTAGGTGATCACGGCTTCGAGGCTGACGATTACCTCCTCTTCCAACTGTGCAACCTACTCCGGCACCGGTTCTGAGAGCTACAAGTGAATTATTAGTTAGTTTTGTGTTAAGTTGGTGGCTTAGGAATGATATTAATGTTTAGTTGTGTTTGTAGGATCGAATCTTGTTAGATCGGGTACTCGATCAGCGCGTGGTGGATGACCTCCTTGTCGTTAAAGTGCTACTTGCTAGGGGTGTGTTTCTAACTGTATTATGACCTAATGTTTGAGGTGTATGTCGTATGTGATTGTATGTTGTGTTGTGGTATTTTGTTAAATGTGATAATTTTGTTGAGATGAGAAAATGGTGTGATTGTTGTTGAGTTGTGAATTGTATGTTAATAATGTCATGCATATATATATATATATATATATCGAGCATGTGGCTGAATAAATTTTTCTACTGTGAATTGTGATATATGAGAAATACAATGAGATTGAGACTAAGATTAATTGTAACAATCATATAATCATACCATGTATTCATGGGGTGGGATTGTACTGGAAGAAGTAGTTATCATTCCATTAAGTGATTGATACTAAAACCACATTTCTATTGGGGACGTTTGGTTGGGAAAGGGTTCTAGGGAACCATTTCATTGTGTTGGTGTGTTGGAGTATGGGTGCATTGCATTGAGTATGTGTTTGTAATAGGATTTGTGGTTGCTTTTTGAGCTATAAATTGTTGTGATAATATGTGCTAGGTTGTATGTACTTTAGAGACACACTGGGCTTTATATCTCATTTCACTATAGTTTCCCTTACAGATACTCGAGACATAGGAGACTTGGTACTCGGAGGCATAATTATAGTTTTATTTTCATTTTATTTTGTCTTATTAGATTACTTTTGGGTTTATATTATATTTAGTTAATTATTATTATAATTTTTGGGTTGTAAGTACATTATTGGGGATTTTGGTATTTTATTTTGGGAGATTAATTATTTTTACTTTAATTAGAGATTATATATATATATATATATTTATATTTATATATGTGAATGTATGTGAACGAATGTTAATTATAGGTTTGCGTGTGGGTATAATTACATAAATAATTTTCTGGATCCAGTCATATCTCGTGAATCGGGGGGGTTACATTTTGTGCATCAAAGCTGAGTTTAAAATATGGATCAAATTCAAGCCTGACACATTTTCATGTCTATGATATATTATTTTTCATTTATTTTATTTACTATATAATTTATATCCTATGAAAGACTAATGTACTAGAATTTAAATATTTAAAAATGTATTAAATTGTTTATATTTTGAAATTTAATAAAAGAAAAATAATTAATAATTGTAAAAGATAAATATAATTATTAAATATTAAATAAAAATAATTATATTTAAAAAATATGAATTGATCTTTACGAGTCAAATATAAGTAGAATAAAATTTCAAATTCTTATATTCACTCAAGTTAAGATTGGACAAATATAATATAGCCAAACACAACCACTGCTAAAAAACTAATAGTGAGTTAAATGCAAAGATTTGACTGACCTTATTGGATCAGCGAAGTTAGATCAGCGAAGGAGAATGGTTATGCCTATCTTGAGCCACCATTGTAGGGAAAGCAAGATTCAATCTTATTCTTGAAGAGAGCTGAAGTTTCATAAGAAAATAAATGAGCTTGACTGACCTTATTGGATCAAATATAATACTTAATCTTAACACTATTTTCTTGTTTGCCTATGATTGACCCCGTATTTGATTGATCTCCTATGCACATCAAAATTATTGAAATCTTGAAGATTTATTATCATAAGGATTGAAGTAGAGGTTGTTTATCAATAAAGAAGAATTCATACCACTGTAGTATGTTTTTTGGTAAATAAGTAGTAGCACAAACTTAAATTTAATTTATAGAATTGATCACGCTTATCAATAATTAGCATCTCTAGATTATGATTAACACGTCACTTTTTATAAATTATTTAATCTATGTGTACTTAATTTAGATAATAAAAATATTTACGTGCTTTAAATAATTAATGAATTGATTGGTAATATAATCGATTTATATATCATCAAATTTATTTTCTATAATAACAGTTTCATTATTATATTCGCTGTACTGTTGAATCAAATTTTGGACTATGAAATTATTAGAATGCTAGAAAGTAGAACCTTACTTCGTTTGAAACCCATACTCTTTAACATTTGGTACACTAATTTTATATTATAATCCATGATGTGGAAGGGTTAAATCCACCATCTCTCCATCAATTTTTGTCTTTGTACATGCTTTTCAATTATATTTATAAACCTTTATACCTGCAACATAGAATTGTAAACAAAAAGCCAAAGAAAAATAAATCAGTTACGATTTTATATCAATAATCTTGATTCTTGAATTTGTATGATAATTTGTATTTGGTCAAATTCATGAAATTACATTTAGCCTTCATCTTTACTTGGTTACAGAATTCCTCAAAATCTTCATAGGCAAAATTTTCCATTTATAAGTATTTTTGACATTTTTTTAAAAATTTTGCTGACAATTTGGACCTTTTACCCTTTAATTGACATTGTTCACATTTTGTAGCAAAGGTGAAATATGAATGATGTTTTGTAGCAAAGGTGAAATATGAATCATGCTCTTAGATTTGCTCGTTTTGGGTTATCGTGAACTATAAATAGTACATGTTTAGAGTTGAGTTTACTTCTGTTAAAAATTTATTTTTCCACATATATTGATGTAACTAACTATGGAACATTACGTTGTTTGATTTTTTGGACTTTGAGTGAAATTAAGCTTCCATGTTAAATTCACATGTAGAGCCTGAATCAATCATGAACAAGTAGAAAAAGTTTGTCTTGCTTGTGAAATTGATGGCTGAAATTCGAGGTGATGAATACATCAATGAGCATAAAGAAAAATGTTTATCAAACAAATTTAAAAAATCCACTTGCTTTTATTTTTCCTTTCTCTATTTTGCTTAGAATAATTTTACCCTGTTTTACAAAATGAGAAATATTTGAATGTACATTGCTAAATGCTTCTGTGTATTTGATGACTTTCTTTGTTAACATCATTTTCTCAGTCTTTTCTGACTAAATTATCTGAATTTCTTACTAATTTACAAATAAATGCTTGATTATTGTGGAATTTATTTTGTTGATAGAATGCACAGCTTCTTAGTTTGTATTTAATCGAGGACAAAAAAGACTACTAGAGAATGGAAATTTTCATAGTGACACTATACTCACAATTGATCAGTCCAATCATGATTAAACTTAAGTCGAATTAGAGTTGAGTTAAATTTGGATAGAATTTTAAATCTATTTTTCAAATTCGAGTTTAGCCAACACGAAAAATGAATATAAAATTCTGTTCAAATTTAACCCGATTTTTATATGCTAAACTCAAATCCAATCCGGATCGTTCATAATATTTTTTTTTTAAATTATTCTATTATATAAAATAACTTTAAAAAATATAATAGCAATGCAAGAATTCCAAACACTTCAATGCTCATGAATTAATTATTAATAAATTCGATGCTCCAATTTATATGCCAGCAAAATATAGGATGTTAAGTATCGATCCGATTAAGCAACGAAGAAGTAAAAATAGCGGAAATTAAAAAATTGGACACAAATTTAACGTGAAAAAACCCCTCTGAGGAGGATAAAAAATCACGGGCAAAGATAATTTTACTACAATGGCAAAAAAATGAAGAGTACAAAAGATGGAGATAAAAACTAAACCCCGAAACTCGAAAAGAAAGAACCCTTCAAATGTAAACACAAAATTCTCCAAAAGTGTTAGGTGTTCTAATCTCTAATAGGTGTATTTCTAAGGTTGTAAAAGAACCTATTTATAGGCTAAATTCCTAGGTCAAATAATAATAAAATAATCTAGATTAATAAGAGTTTGACTTAAACAAATAAACATAGTTTAGCTGAAATATTATTTCTCAAATTTGACTTGAAATAGGAGTCATAATTCAACAAATTCGCACCTGTAACGCATAGGTTTGTGCAAGTGTATACAGTCGTCATCAAGTAATAAGTAAGTATCGAGTTATCGTCTCCACAGGGATTGTATTTTTGTTAAATCACTTAACTGTAAAATTATATTAACAACTTGGTAAATTCTAAAAACACAATATGATTTAGAAGTGATGATTAAATATACTAAATGCAATGATCCCTAATGCAAATTAACCTAAGTATGTAGGGTATATGTATGAAATGGATTTTAGAAAAATTAAACACAATTTGCAACAATTATAACATAAATAAACTAGGACAATTACTTCGATTAAATTCAATTTATTATCATCATGCTTAATAATATTCGGAAAAATATTCTATGGCAACTTGATTTTTCATGAGTTTGGAAACCACATTAGGTCCTTTCGAAATCCTTTACTTAGTAAATATGCATTTTATTGATCCTTATTTACTAAGGGTTTCTTAGTATTCATGTGAGGTAATAGGGACGTGTTAGATTTGAAACAGTTTAATCACACAAAGCTAAAAACTATGCAGATAACAGAGCTTGCTTAGAGTTGTTATGCAACCTACAATTTAATCGGGTTAGGATCTAAATTGAGCATGCACATTTTAATTATGTGTCTACTAACTGTCATCTGGTTAGGATCGCTTAGCTAATTCAGGTGCATTTCAATCACGTATGAACGAAATGCAGACTTGATTTTAATTGAAAACATGATTGATTGAGGCACAAACATCATAAGCATGATTTAAATAAATATTATTTAATTAAAGCAATCATCCTAGCTTAAATAAAATTAAGCTAACATTGTTGTAAACAAAAACAAAGAACACATAGCAAACATTTTCAAAATAAATTAAAGAAAAGAAAGATTAAACCCAAATCAAAGTGGCTGTCACCCAAGACTCTGATCGAAGAGGGCTCCTTCGTTTCTTTACTCTGCTCCTTTGCTGATGACTCTCCAAGGTGGCCAACCAAGGACTCTTTAAGAGGCTTAATTGCTAAAATCTCTATGAAGAAATGATGCTAGGCGTGGGGACTAGGGAATGCTAGAGAGAATTAAGAGAGAAGAGAAGGTGTTGGATGAAGGGATGATTAGGAAATGGTGAAATGGGGTCTTATTTATAGGTGAAGAGAGGAGCGTAGTTTGCTAAAAATAGGGAGGTTTAGTCTCTTCAAGCTTCTTCAATGAGTGGCCGGCCATGATTAGTGGATTTTGAGTTGAATTTTGCTTGATTTTTGAACAATTTAAATGCCATAACAACTCAGGACTGAGACTTGGTCAAATGTAAATCTTCGGGCAAATCTCTGATTTCTTTAATATTGCAGGGACCTTGTGCAATTAATCCAAAAAGTGGTTTATGTGGACAACCATGTGTAGTCAAAATTGGGTTGACTTGGTCTTCAATTTGGACGGTTTTGTAATCCAGCAAAGTTTATCAGACCTGTCAAAAATAAATTAATTAATTAAATGACTAAAGAAATAAAATTAACCCAATTTAATTAATTAATTCAACACAAATTATTTAATGAAATATTTTAGAATGAATTATTAAATACAATTTTATATTTTATTATTTAATTTAATCATGCATGGCCCACTTTATGTCTTAAAAATATAATATGTTCAAATAAATATAAAATAAGCCATTTTATGCATGAAAATTATATAATAAAGCATAAAATCACATTTTAATAATTTTTATGTCCTAATTTCATATTTTCACATATTTCATTAATTTATTAAACATTTACTTAGTTTTAACAATGAATTTAAGTAAAAAGGTGATAAATTACATGGGAAAAATCCTATATATTTTTCAGTTTACACCACCTTGACTTGTATTTCCACAATGCCATCTTTGCCAAAGCCTACCACGGGCCTATCTTGAACTATGTAAGGAATTAACTGAGTTAAATATGTGCTTAGAAACTGGAAGACTTCTAGCCTTCGACTTGTGCACTGCCAAATCAAAACTAAATCGGGTCTAATTTTCACGAACACAATGCCCTAACTTTTCAAAACCTGCATCCAAAAGAGAACCTCTCTTCAATGAAACAGTCATACCTTTTTCCCTCCTATGACCAAATTGCCTCCACTCCAAACGAGTTGACTTCAACTCTGTAACGGATGAGGGACATTCGATTTTATCGGTCACTGTAGAACCTTCCAGAATATAAAGACTACCGGTCTTTTTACCTTTTAAAAAAATGAGAGCTCCACGAGACACCTTAATGTCACTCGACTTGATGTTGATTCTGCAACCTTTTGAGTCTAAAATACTTAAGGAGATGAGATTGTTTCGTAAATCAGGTACATACCTGACATTTGAGAGTGTCCTAATCGTCCCATCGTGCATCTAATTTTAACAGTACCAATATTGATTACCTTACTGGATGAATCGTTTCCCATGTGCAGAACTCCACCTTCAACTAAACTATATGTGGAGAACCATTTTCTGTTGGGACACATGTGGAAAGAACATCCTGAATCTAGGATCCACTCAAACGTAAGCTTGGAGCTTTTGCTTGTTGACACTAACAAGAAATTATCACCACTTTCATCGGTAAAATTAGCACCAACTAAATCTTCCTCGTTACTCTCAATAGCCTTTTTTATTTTGCAGTTTATAACAATCTACTTTAACGTGACCTAACTTTTTACAATAGCGACACCTTGTTATATGAACCAAACTTATTGTTGAGTTTTTCTTTGCTTAACAAATGACCCTTCACATCCTCGAATGAGAGTTTGTCTCTGCCATAAATCAGGGTCTCCTTGAAAGATTTGTATAAAAGGGGTAATTAACATAATAATAGTATAGCCTGATCTTCATCGTCAATCTGAACCTCAACGTTACTTAAATCATTTAAATGGGTAATAAATTGACTAATTTGATCTCTAAGAAGCTCACCTTCGTTCATACGAAACATAAATAGACGTTGTTTCAACACTAAATGGTTAGCCAAAGACTCAATCGCATAAAGAGTTTCTAGCATTTTCCATAAGGCGGATGAGGTCTTCTCCATCAATACTTCTTACAATACCCTATTCACGAGGCACAACTAGATTACAAACAATGCCTTTTCATCAAGCTCTTCCCATTCTGACTGTTTTGGATTCTCGGGCTTTTTCCCGATAACAACATTTTTCAAAAGGTCTGAACTAGAATTCTCATCATCTGAATTTGCCATAGATTGAAATTTGTGACTCCATCAAATTTCTCAATGCCGAACCTTATTGTTGTCATATCTAAAAGGGCTGATCTACAAAAATTGAAATAGCTCTAATACCACTTGTTAGGGATCAACCCGATTAAGCAACAAACAAGTAAAAATAGCAGAAGAAATTGAGAAATTGAACACACAAATTTAACATGGATAAACTCTTTTGAAGAAGATAAAAAACCACGGGCAAAGATAATTTTGCTATAATTGCAAAAGAATGAAGAGTACAAAAGATGGAGATAAAAACTAAACTCCGAAACCCAAAAAGAAAGAACCCTTAAAATGTAAACACAAAATTCTCCAAAAGCGTTAGGTGTTCTAATATCTAATAGATGTATTTCTAAGGTTGTAAAAGAGCCTATTTATAGGCTAAATTCCTAGGTTAAATAATAATAAAATAATCTAGACTAATAAGAGTTTGACTTAAACAAATAAACAAAGTTTAATTGAAACAAATAAACAGAGTTTAACTGAAAGATTATTTCTCAAATTTGACTTGAAATAGGAGTCATAATTCAACATAGGATCTCAACACTGTCTTCATCTTCAACAACAAAAAGAACAAATGAAAGAAAGTTCCTTGTAAATTAACAGAAGAACACAAAAAAGCTTCAACCGTTTAATCTCCAAATAAATAACTTAGTGTAGACTGAAAAAGGAATAATGTAAAAATTGCTAATTAAATTCCTGGATTTTCTAGGCAACCAAACAGAGGTTAAACTAACAATAGTTACATGAAAAAAATTAGAGATAAATTTAGGGTTAAATATAAAATTGGTACTCAAACTTGTTCACTTCTCCCAGATTGGTACTTAAAGTTTGTTTTTGTCCCAGATTGGTACTCGAACTATTTTTTCATCAAGTAGTTTGATATCTGGACCTAACAGTGTTAAATTTTTACTGATGTGGCAGTATTGACCACTCACACGTTGCCACGTGTCACTCTCTATTTGGCCTGAAAAACTGTTCTCCTTTATTTATTTTGCATTTCATTTTATATTTTTAAAAACTCTTTAATTTAATTTTTCTTTATTTTGTTCCTTCGAAATTTCTTTTTTCCATCCTCTTCTTTTACCTTTTGGCTACTGTAATTTTTTTCCTTTCTTTTTTTCCCTTTTAAGTTTGATGTTTAATGTTTCAAGTAAGGAACTGGATGGTCTATGGTTATTGATCTATTTCCCATCTAATTTTGATTTTGTTTTTGTTCCACATTTTCATGGATTGAAATACAAATTGAAATCCAAACTTAGAACACCCATTAGAAAAAAAAATCCATATTTAGAACACCCATCAATCCATTAAGAAAACCAAAAACTTAACATCACAAATAAAACCCTAAAATTTAACATATCAAATATCCAAACTTAGAACAACCATCAACCCATTAAAAAACCAAAAACTTAACATCACAAATAAAACCCTAAAAATTAAACTATCAAAAAAAACCTATCAATCCATAATAATATAAAAACCAAACAAAAAATAAAATGAAGAGAAGCAAATTAAAATCAAGACTCATTTCGAGCTTTTGGGTTCTTGAAATTAAGAAGCAAAGACAAAAACCTAATTTTATGGTGTTGGAATTGACTAATCAAATGGAGTTGCTCTGTCACTCTAGAGAACTATTGAAGAAGGAATTTGTTTCACTAAACCTAAAACCATTTTTTTATAGAGTAGTGACAGTGAAGAGTAGCGAAGAGCAAATATAGTGAATGGCTTTGAAAACAAAAATAAAGTAGAAAGAAGGGGAGAAGAAGTGAGAGAGAGAAATGAAAGGTGGATTGTTTGGTGCCTCTCCGACCGGTGACGACATTAGAGTGGAAGTAATGTGATCGTCGGTCGTGCATGCTGGTGGTGGCTGAGGTTGAGAAAGAGAGGTGGAGAGAAAAGAAGAAAATTAAATGGAAATGGGAAAAATAAAAGGGAAGGGAAAAACGGGAAAATAAAATAATAAAAGAGAAGGGAAAATGGGGAAAAAATAAATGACATCATCATGATGTCATTAGGCCAATGTCACAATCATACTCTGTCACCTGTCACAGACTTAACGTCGTTAGATTTAGATACCAATTTAGTTGATGGAAAAAAAGTTTCGGTACCAATCTGGGACAAAAAAAACTTTAAGTACCAATCTGGGAGAAGTGGACAAGTTCAGGTACTAATATTATATTTAAGCCATAAATTTACCATTAAATGTGCACAACAAATTAGAAAAACTGAAAAAAATGAAGGTAAGGCTGATATTAGTTCTCTTGAACTTATCATTGAAAAGCTTCCATTTACCAAAAGGAAATCAAAATTAATGAAAAAAGGACTTTGAAGTTCACCTGCTGGGAAAAATGAGCTAGAAGAGATACGTCTTAAAATTTGAAACATTTCAGAAAGAAATGGCAATCTCTCTTGCTCGATCCGTATTAAAATCATAAAGTCGTCAGTGGGTGTGTGGTGGATTGGTGGTGACTACTTGACTGGTGGACGATGATGGTGGTGGCCGGTTGGTGTTAGAGTGGAGAAGGAAAAGTTATTTTGTTAGGGATTTAGGAATTAAATGTTATGGATTAGAAATTGGGGGAGTCGGTTGAAGAGGAAAAGAAAAGAAGAAAGCATGCATATGGTTCGACTCGGTCTCGAGCCAAAATTTTCTTCCCAAGGTAAAACTCATTTTCATTTTTTATCTAAACTCATTTCTTGGCCTATATATTTTTTCAAACTCTCCCTTTCTTCAGGTGGGCTTTCAAGCCTAAACAAGTGATCCGACCCATAATTATGAGCAGTTGATCAATCCAATCAGAAAGAAATTCCATGGTGGCATGGAAACCTATGTAGACATTTTCAGTCTTTATTGAGATAAAGGAAGCAATCACATCTAGGAGGCATATCAATTCTAATCTAATACACACAAACAAACCAAAGGTGTGAGTTGCGAGGAAATGATTCGAGACACATTCTTGCAAGAAAACTTTACGATTAAAAGTAATGTGTTCCCGTTCTTACTCCACATGCAATTCAATCAAAGATATTTCAAACAACTTAAGAAATCAGAGAAATTTGGACACTTGGGTTTCACAACCCAATCCTCACAACAATCACCTAAGTCTGAGTGTTATTGAACCTAGACTTTGATACCACCAAATGCACAAAAATTTGGCAATAGTGAACTTGGGGAATGTGAGGGAGACATGGAGCATAAAAGGGACATGTTCCTTTACTTTTGGTAAGTGATTGGTGTTTTTACAACACAACGATTGTGCAACCATACACATGTCGATGCAAGTATAGTTGATAGACTAATCTATCGGATATCGATCCCACGAGGAATGGGTTCTTGATGTTTTAATGTTGGAACAATCAATATTAAAATTAAGTGTGATGTGAGTACTGATGTCAATGCAATATGTTAGATCTGCACATTAAAATAATTAGTAATGTCAACGCAATTAGAGTTAAACTTTAGAGGTTAAATGTCAGTGTACTGAAAATAAATCCAATTGTGTTGAGTGTTAAGTGCTAAATATTTAAATGCATAAAATGTAAAAATGATCAAGTGTAAAGGGTAGAAGTGATTCACTGAATCTACTAAGTTACAACATTGGATGCATCGACAAGGTAAAAAAAATAGATGGATTGTCACCGCAATGAAGTCCCTTTGAATTCTTACCAACAACAACTTCCTACTTTATCTTGACTTTAATACCCATAATTACTCTACCTCTCGGTGCGAACAACAATGTGTATTCAAGAACAAGTAATTGGAGTTTGTCCCAATCCCAAGCAGCTCTCGCCTAACTCACTCGTTAACCTAACCTATCACCGCATCTCTCAACGTCGGAGTACTGCAATTTCACTCTCGTGCTTAAAGCGGTTAGATTCTAGATAAATAGATAAGCAGTGTAAAATAAGAATCAAAATGTTCTAACATTAAAAGACACTCTCGTATTCATTTAATATCAACAAAATTCATCATCGTTTAAGAAGAATTTAAGAGTACAATGAAGCTTACTATCTCTAGACTACTAGGCCTACTCCCTAATTGTTCCTCTTGCTCAGCATCAAGCACCTCTCCTCAGAAGAAGTTGCAAACCTGCTTCATCAGCTCCCCTATTTCCAGCTCAAATCTCCAATTAACATAGAATTTTCAGAATTTAATCCCTTTGCTTTTTGATGATTTTCTTCATTCTTTGTTCGTTTATGTATAACCTCCAAAATGTTGTAGGTTTTAGCCTTCATTTTCAGATCCAGATCTAGATCTTACAACTGTCAAAATTAGTTAGATTACAGTTGTGCACTCACGTAGTTCTAGTATGTTCTTTAGAGATCTGCAGATTGTCACCGTATCGCTGGGCGCATTTTGAAATCATAATTGCAGTGACATCTGTGAAATTCTTGTGTTGGTGCTTCCTAATGTGAATTTAGCTTGATTCTACTCATTCAAGGTTCAGTTTCAATACGGTGACATTTCTTGGTTGCAATTTTCAATTGATCTTATGGCTACATTCGTCTAGACTGAGTTCCTATGTTGACAATATCAAGATGCAATATATCGACTGCTTGCGTTGACATTAGTACAAAAATAGATGAAAATAACAAGAATTTAAACTAACTAACAATTGGTTTGAAAATATGAAAACTAAATATAAAATGCTAATAATGCATGCTAAATGAACTACAAAAGAGACAATTAAAACACTAAATTAGGGAGAAAAACTATGTCGTTTGTAATACTATCACACCCCCAAACTTGAGTTTTTACTTGTCCTCAAGTAAACAAAAATTAACAAAGTAACAAAAAAGATGTCATCGCAATCATTATTCATACAACTTGAATTCTCTAAATTCCTAATGTTTAAACTGCATTCATATTATAGAGTGATGCGCTGACAACTTATAGGTATGAACAACTTAAAACGACAACTTTATCAATGTTAGTATCATGCATTGAATCTTAACCTTCTCTAAACCATTTCAGCAATTTATTCTTCTTTTTCTCATTTTTGTTTTTCAAGTGACTGAAAGATGTCATTGCATTACTCTACCTTTGTTCCTGAGCAGTAATGATGGGGTGCAATAAACCCCCAGGAGATATGTAATTGCGCCGACACATGCTCTTGCATTTTCAGCCTTTGGCTAGATTAGTTTTCTACAGCGAAGTGTTCTTCCTTAAAGGTCACAATGCACTTACAATGGAGTGTCTTTTATTAATACAATGTCGTTGTATTGGTCAGTTAGTTCAAGATTCAATACCAACACTATCCATCTATTACTGAATCAATTTCAATTATTCATTCAAAAATAGCAAACTCATCATTCATTCATATTCATCCAATATCCACATCAGCATTCAAACAATTCAAGAATTACGCATCAAAATAAAAATTGTGGGCACATTTCTATTGAAATTTTTTAAATTTTCATTAACTAAAGAAACAAAATAAAAGTCAAACATGAAGGTGTATCTGCGTTTCCAATTCACATTATCTTCCCCCCAAACTTAATGTCTGCATTGTCCCCAATGCACTGACAGTAATTATACATATATAATGGAAATGCAGCTACAATGTACTAAACTAAAATGAATGCAATGACAATTAAAATGCAGGCACAATAAGAATGCATGAAAGCTAACTAAAAAGAAATGTATCAAATTATTCAGCAGCAGCCGATGCAGAGGCTGCTTTGGTTTTCCTCTTCTTCTTCTTCAGGCGCTCTTCCTCGTCATGGTGATTCTTTTTCTTGTCCTTGCACCTCTTCCGCTTTTTAACCTTTGAACCAACTAGCTCGGCGGATTACTCCTCTTCGACTAGTTGGGTGACGGCCTCATCAGTTGTCACCTCTGATGGGTGAATTTCTGCGAGTGGTGCCACATAGGGCACAATAGCCAGAGGATTCAGTTCCTCGATTTTGCTAGTGACAACTTCAGCCTGGCTTGCAGTAGGTCGAGACTCATCTGAGCTGGATGCTCCCACAACGTCCTCAACAATCATTGTTGGGGCATCGGTATCCTTCTCCTCCTCCATATCGACAGGCTCTTTTTATTCCTTCTCTTCTTCCTTTCCCTCTTCTTCCTCGTCTTGATCTTTCGCTTGCAAATTACCACTTCCCTGATCTGCATCCTCCTCTACATGCGGCTTATGTTCAACTGGGCCAGTGTTAGTGCAATCGATTGTGTCGACATCTTCTTCCATAACAGCTGCCCTTTTCGCTATATTTGTGCCTAGACTATTAGAGAACTCATCTTCGAATAAGTGAACGATGTTGCGAAGTAGATTGTCATAAGCCTGTGATTACCCTCTATCCTTCTCATCATCAAAAATATGGATCCGAGTTGGTGCAGGGGTAGGCCTTCCATCAGCGGTAGGTTGTTCGAAAGATGAGTACTTCATCGGACAATAGATGGACGGGAAAGTTAGAAAATTTGGCACTGGAGTTTGGCTGATCTGGTTCAATGCAGCGACAAGGGCTTCATCCCACACCTTAGTGTAGGCATAAAACTTGTGGAGATGAAAATCCATATCGTCCATGATACTGTCAGTGTGGATAGAACGCATGTCGATGCGGTCTAAGTGAACTTCCATCTGGGCCAACTTCTTTGCCACTGGAGTCTCTATCGGCGCATCAAGTATGTCAACCTTCTTCTTACCCTTTCTTTTGTCCCTTTTCTTAGAGGTCTCTTTGGCCATTGGGGTGTCTTGGCCTCATGTCATCCTCTCAACAAAATATCATTGATCGGGCCCTTGTTGTCCAAGACCTCCTCATCATCTTTGGGCACAATGCCATTATGTTGACAAAGAAGCATAATGAAAGAGGGAAAAGGAAGGATACCAGTTGGCTTTCCTACAGCTTCTACAATCTGGGCATGTATGAGCTCACCGATGTCGATGTGTCGGTGATGTAGGATGGAATGCAACAGACACATACGGTCCAATGTGGCCGTAGTGTTGTGGGTTGAAGGCATAACACGACTATTGATAAAATGAAACCATACCTGGCAAAAAGTTGAAAGGTATCACTTGTGCATTGTATAGTTGTGAAAGCCATTGCCCGTCCATGTAACGTCATCGACACAAAGATCTTTCCTCATCTGAGCCAGGCAATCATCGTTCAGATTATGCATAAAAGGTGCGTGATCATCTACCCGTTCTGGAATCCATAGCAACAAGTTGATATGTGTAGCACTCCATGGAACAAGCCCCTCTCGTACAAAGATAAAGTCCTACTCTTGGTGCATCAGATTTGCATAAAATTTCGTAACCAAAGTAGGGAAGTAGCCAGAAGGATGGTCGCAAAAATACTCCTACCCGAGGCAGTTGATGGTACGGTGGACTTGTTTTTCGAGGGTTAGGTGTGAAGAAAGTTGGAGGCCCTGTTTATAGCGGATGTTACGCTTAAGCATGACATTTTGGTACCGATCTTTGGCTGCAGTCGTTAGAAACAAGATTGTGCTTGTGGATGAGGGTGGTGGTGTCGTGGACGAAACGGTTAGGGTGTTCTTGGAGGAAGGTTTAGGAGTGTTTCTTGAAGCACGGGTTTTTACCATGGTGAGATGAAAAGAAGGTAAAGAAGAATTTGTAGAGACAAATTGCTTCGAAATCGGAAAAGAATATATGCAGACAATAAATTTGAGGAGTTGTAGTAATAATGGCGGATGTGAAGAGAAAAGGTAACTGCAATGGGAGGCTTTATGACCTAGGGTAATGAGTGGAAAAACATGGGGAAACGTTGCGTCTGTAGCCATTAATTGCCGGGTTACAAATCGTACCATTTTGTTTTGATCCAACGGCTGGGAGAGAAAAGAATCAATCGGCACGATTCTTGCTGAAAAGGTAACGCTGACTCATCGCAGAATGCGCCGACAATCTGTGTGATACGAGTCGCAAGGACCAAATTCAAGCTTATGAATGTGATGGGATCAAAGTTTCTCAAGGCCCAATAATGAGGTCGAAGGCCAAGCAAATTCGAGTAAGATTGAACGGGACAATCCAAGACTTCGATACCAAGGCCCTAGATGTGCACACGACCGAAAAAGAAAATCAAGATTCACTTTCTTGTTTTCAAGAAAATCAAGAAACCAAATCTTGGTCTAATTTTTTCATTCCAAACAATTTCAAGAATAAAGAAAATCAAGATTTCAAATCTTGGAAATCTTGGTCCAAGAAACCGAAGCTGCCAATTTTCAAGTTGGGGAAATCAGCAGGCTTGCGACGACCTTTTGGATAGGATCCAGGAATTTATGGGTTGAGATGCCTGCATGGATTTCAAAAATTTATCTCTTATCTTCGAAACGCACTTTGAATCACTTGATTTCAAGTTCGGGAGCTCAAGTTATGATCGTTTTAATAAAGACTGCACAAGCAGAATTTCTGGACGTGATTATGACGGGAATTACGAGTTTCGGGCTTTTAATTCGAGTTTAAATCATATTAGGTTTGGTTTTTAGGTTTAATTTTTATTATATATGAGTCCAATATTGTATTATCAGCTCTTATTATTTTATTGTTATTTTTTATTCCGAATTTTTAATAATTATTAAGTAGTTTAAGTTTTTAGGAGTTTTATGTCAACAAAAAAGTTTCTTGTTTAGATTAGTTAGAGTTCTAGCTTAATTAAGAGTTTTATTTAGATTTATTTAGTTTGCCTATATATAGGCCTTGGAATTGTAAACAAAAACGCTGAATTTTGATTATTTTGAGTTAATAATAATTCTCTTTGAATTTTTCTTCAAGAATTGCTCTTGAGTTTTTTGTAAGAAGTTGTTTTAACAATTTTTCAGGTTGTGGGAATTATCTTCAAGCTTTTTCTTGCCAAGATCTCTTTCTTGGAGGGGAAATTAGAGCCATTGAAGGGAGTTGTGGATTCTTATTGTTTTCAAGGCTTCTTAGGACGTTATATTCTCTTTTCTATCGTTCTTGTTTGATCTAGTTTATATCTTGTTGTTTAGGGTTACTGATTTAGTTGTTTTCGTTCTAGGTTGAAATTGCTTCAAGAGGGATGTTCTCCTACCTTTATCCATCAAGGAACACATCAAAAATTAGGAGATTCAATCTTTTCTTGTTGTTTCAAATGTTCTTGCCTAAATAGTTTTTTTTTTCATCTTTTAAATCACTTCTAACGAATCTATTTTGTGTTTTTATTTTCAGATCTGGTTGGGCCGTTTTCTTGAGGTCCAAGGAAGATTTCTTTCATCCAAGAAACCCTAATTTCGTTCTCTATTGGATCCTTTACCAGCCATTCATCTTTCTTGTGTTTTAATTTTCGTTTGATTATTCTTCTTGTCAACTAATCTGTTTTCTTTATTTTCGTTTCAGATTACTTTTGTCTAGAGCTTTAGGGTAGATCCGTGACTTGACAACTTTACGATCCTCTTCCGCCTCTTCCGCCTGCGTCTCGTATCATTTGGTATCAGATTTTGGGCCATTACAAACAGCCAACAAGCAGTTTTTACCCAGTAATTTTTTTCGAAAAAAGATATATTTGAGTGGGTAAATGTTTTTCAATTGTTCTAAAATTTTATATACTGATTCTTGGCACTATATTACAGTATAAAAAATATTTCCCACAAAAAAAGTGATAAAAAAGTCGAGAAAAAAATGAGAAAAATAAAAAATAAAAAAAATATTCTGTGGGTTGAATTTTGTGCCAAAAATTTCCAGATCAGAAACACATTATTTGGAGAGGCTCCAATTTAAATTTTGTGACTTTTGGAAATCGGAAACACCTCGAACGAAGTTTGTCAAGTTGCTTCGCAGTTTTTGGGTTTTCGGGTTTTTGCAATTTTATTGATTCTTAGTTTTAGGTTTTCATTTGTTTTTTCTTTTTATTGTTTCTTTACACATTCTAACACTTCCTTATTTCTTGTGTTAGTAGGTTAACGAACGTTGCACCTTCCTTCCTCCGTGCAACACAATTCTTTGGTGTCTAGTTAATTTTGGACTCATAGTGCTATTAGGATTACTTTGTTAGTTTGATTCTAATACATCTTGATTGATTGATATAAATACTTTTAATGGACTCACAAGATTAATTCTTACCTCATTGAGAATTTAATTTTTCTTTTTGAGTGCATAACGGTGAGGTTTGTTTAATTTTTCTTTTTTTGAGTGTTGTGTTATTTTTTCCAGATTTGTCACAATGTCTCATAGTAGAAAAGGGAGTGATGACCAGAGTGACAAACCGCTAGTTAACATAAAAAATCTTGCTGGTGTCGCAACAAAGTTAGATCTCCATGCCATCACTGATAAGTTCGAAACCATGTTCAATCAGTTGAACAATACCTTAAATAAGTTGCGAACTAAGCAAAGGACTCAATGTTGGGGTGCTAATGATGATGATGAGTTTGAACAACCTCGTGCTCATAGACATCAAGCTAGACGTGTCCCCATGTGGATGAAGATCCTTTATTTCCCAATGATCACGGACAACCTTCGTTGGCAAAGCCGAAGTTCACAATTCCTCAATTTTGTGGAAAGAATGATCCTGAAGCATACTGTGAGTGGGAATAAAAAATAGAGCTTATGTTTCGTTACTATAAATGCCTAGAAGATGAGAAAGTTCCACTGGCAACCCTTGAAGTTTTAGACTATGCATTGAGTTGGTGGACTCAACTTGGTATAAGTCGCCAACGAAACTACGAGAGAGAAATTATCACATGGGATGAGTTGAAATAAGTTTTGTGAAAACACTTTATCCCAACACATTATTGTAGGGAGGTCAAAACTAGACTTCGACATGCTCAAGGAAGTAGATTAGTTGATGAGTGCTTCATGAAGAGATGGCCAAAAGAAAGGAGGATTCCAAGTGATCTCTCACATTTTGAGCAATGTTATTGGTGTAGTTCAAAATATCATGAGAGTTCTCGATGTCCAATCCAATATCCAACTAGAGAAGAAAGTAAGTATGACTTTGTGCCTTTTGTTGACTCTTACTGTAGTGAAAAAAGATTTGTTGTGATGGCAAACTTTGTGAACCGGAAAAGGATGATAATGAGAAATTTTCCCTTGAATCTATAGATGAAGTAGAAACGTCATGTTCTCCTACTGAGATGCCTTGTACTGAATTGAATATTCAAAATACTTGTGAGGGGGATATGGGAAGTGAGGAAAAAATATGTGAAAAGACCGAGAGAAAAGAGATCTTGAGTGATAAAAGTCTACTTGATGGTCCACATTTGGTGAGTGATAATCCATATGAGGTAAAATTGGAGAGTTCTCAAGAGGAAAAAGAAAATGAAAAATAAGAAGATACCTATACAAAAGTGAGGAATGATTATGTTTTAACTAACCATAACTCAAATTTGTTTAGTGGTGTTTCCTTTTTACAGGATTTTAAAGATCCACTTGTAGACTTCCAATTACATTACTCTACCATCAATCGATACTTTTACTTGTGGGAGAGAGCTAAAGATTCGAAGACGAGTCTTCTTAAGGAAGTGGGGAATGATACGAGTCGCAAGGACCAAATTCAAGCTTATGAATGTGATGGGATCAAGGTTTCTCAAGGCCCAATAATGAGGACGAAGGCCAAGCAAATTCGAGCAAGATTGAACAGGACAATCCAAGACTTCGTTACCAAGGCCCTAGATGTGCACACGACTGAAAAAGAAAATCAAGATTCACATTCTTGTTTTCAAGAAAATCAAGAAACCAAATATTGGTTCAATTTTTTCATTCCAAACAATTTCAAGAATCAAGAAAATCAAGATTTCAGATCTTCGAAATCTTGGTCCAAGAAACCGAAGCTGCCAATTTTCAAGTTGGGGAAATCAGCAGGCTTGCGATGAATTTTTGGATGGGATCCAGGAATTTATGGGTTGAGATGCCTGCATAGATTTTGAAGATCTATATCTTATCTTCGAAACGCACTTTGAATCATTTGATTTCAAGTTCAGGAGCTCAAGTTATGATCCTTTTAATAAAGACTGCACAAGCAAAATTTCTGGACGTGATTATGACGGAAATTACAAGTTTCGGGCTTTTAATTCGAGTTTAAATCATATTGGGTTTGGTTTTTAGGTTTAATTTTTATTATATATGAGTCCAATATTGTATTATCAGCTCTTATTATTTTATTGTTATTTTTTATTTTGAATTTTTAATAGTTATTAAGTAGTTTAAGTTTTTAGGAGTTTTATGTCAACAAGAAAGTTTCTTGTTTAGATTAGTTAGAGTTCTAGTTTAATTAAGAGTTTTATTTAGATTTATTTAGCATGCCTATATATAAGCCTTGGAATTGTAAACAAAAAATGCTGAAATTTGATTATTTTGAGTTAATAATAATTCTTTTTGAGTTTTTCTTCAAGAATTGCTCTTGAGTTTTTTTTAGAAGCTGTTTTAACAATCTTTCAGGTTGTGGGAATTATCTTCAAGCTTTTTCTTGCCAAGATCTCTTTCTTGGAGGGGAAATTAGAGTCATTGAAGGGAGTTGTGGATTCTTATTATTTCCAAGGCTTCTTAGGACATTATATTCTCTTTTTTATCTTTAATCTATCGTTCTTGTTTGATCTAGTTTATTTATTGCTGTTTAGGGTTACTAATTTAGTTGTTTTCGTTCTAGGTTTAAATTGCTTCAAGAGAGATGATCTCCTACCTTTATCCATCAAGGAACACATAAAAAATTAGGAGATTCATTCTTTTCTTGCTGCTTCAAACATTCTTGCCTAAACAGTTTGTTTTCATCTTTTAAATCACTTCTAACGAATCTGTTTTGTGTTTCTATTTTCAAATCTGGTTGTGTCATTTTCTTGAGGTCCAAGGACGGTTTCTTTCATCCAAGAAACCCTAATTTTGTTCTCTATTGGATCCTTTACCAGCCATTCATCTTTCTTGTATTTTAATTTTCGTTTGATTATTCTTCTTGTCAACTAATATGTTTTCTTTGTTTTTGTTTCAGATTACTTTTGTCTAGAGCTTTAGGGTAGATCCGTGACTTGACAACTTTACGATCCTCTTCCGCCTCTTCCGCCCGCTTTTCGTATCACTGTGCTTCAATGCATCTACAAAAGAGATGATTTTTATTTCTGCTAAGAATCTGAAACAACATAAAGAAAAGTGAAACAAATAAAAGAAAATAAAGAAATGCATCGACATTATTTAAATGTCACCAGGTTGACTACTTCGTCTGGTTCTCGAACAGCTGGGCTCACATAATGTTTAAGATGTTGGACGTTCACCTTAAATTGTTGTCCATCCTTTAGATTTTCAATTGTCACCGCACCGATTTGAAATGCTTCGAGAACTTTGAATGGACCTAACCACCTTAATCGCAATTTTCCTAGATGAAATTTTAAACGTGAATTAAATAAAAGTACCAAACTGACCAAGATGAAATTGTTGACATAAGATGATGTTGTCATGCCATTTCTTCGTCTTTTCCTTGTATATCACAGCATTCTCATAAGAATGGCGTCGGATTTCTTCTAATTCCATGATGTCCAACAGTCTTTTCTTTCCAACTGCATCATAGTCCAAATTGACTTGCATAATTGCCCACATAGCCTTATGTTCAAGCTCGATAGACAGGTGACAAGACTTCCCAAACACTAGTTGATATGGTGACATCCCCAAGGGGGTTTTGTACCCGGTGAAAAGTGCCCACAATGCATCATGTAATCACGCAGACCAATCCTAGATGGATTAACCACCTTCTCAAGTATGCTCTTAATTTGATGATTGGAGACTTCGGCTTGACCATTAGTTTGTGGGTGATACGTGGTAGTGATACGATAATTCACACTATATCATTTTAATGCATTGTCACTTGATTGTTATAAAAATGAGTACTTTGGTCTCTTATCAACGCTCTCGGTGTTCCAAACCTTGTGAGGATGTACGTGTGAAAGAACTTCAACACTGTTCGAGCATTGGCTATTGGCACTGCAATAGCTTCAATCCACTTTGAGACGTAGTCAACAGCCACTAAGATATACATATTTCCAAAAGAGTTTGCAAATGGTCTTATAAAGTCGATACCCCAAACGTCAAAAAGTTCAACCTCCATGATAGGTTGCTGGAGCATCTCATTGCATAGAGATATGGAACTAGTGCATTGACAACGATCACATTGTTGTGCGAAATTGTAGGCATCTTAAAACAATGTAGGCCAATAAAATCCTGACTGGAGGACCTTTGCAGCAGTCCTTGTTCCTCCAAAATGACCTCCATAAGGGACATCATGGCAATGTCGCAGGATTGACATCATTTCTTCGTCAGGTACACAGCAGCAAATTATATTGTCAGTGCATACTTTAAATAGGTATGACTCGTTCCAATGGTATTTGGCAGCATTGCGTATGAACTTGATTTTCTTGTGACTAGTAGCACTCATGGGTAGCTTTCCACACACAAGGTAATTAATTACACTAGCATACCATGGCGATGTGTCGATAGTGAATAATTGCTCGTCAGGGAATGCCTCGACAATCTGAGTCGTTTTCCCATTTTCACTCCCAGTTTCCAGTCGAGACAAGTGGTTAGCTACTTGATTTTCAGATCCTTTCATATCTCTGATTTCAACATCAAATTCTTGGAGGAGTAGGATCCATCTGATGAGTCTAGGTTTGGCGTCTTTTTTGTTGAAAAGGTATCTCAATGCTAAGTGGTCCTTGTAAACTGTGGTCTTTGCACCGAAAAGATAGAAACAAAACTTGTCAAATGCGAAGACTACTACTAGCAACTCCTTCTCAATCGTGGTGTAATTAACCTGCGTTTCGGTTAGGGTTTTACTAGCATAGTAAATAGTATGGAATAACCTTTTTTTTCCTTTGGCCTAGGACAGCTCTTATAGGAAAGTCACTGGCGTTGCACATTAGTTTAAATGGTTGCGTACAGTTCGGTGCGACGACAATCGGAGCTTGTACCAGCTGCTTCTTTATTGTTGTGAACGCGTCCGGACAGACATCATCGAACACAAACTTTTTATTCTGCTCTAGTAGCAAGCATAAGGGTTTCGCTATCTTGGAAAAATCTCTGATGAATCATTTATAAAAGCCAGCATGTCCAAGAAAGCTTCTTATTGCTTTGACAGTGAAGGGCGGTGGTAATTTTTTGATGATTTCTACCTTTGCTTTATCAAACTCAATGCCCTGACAATATATACGATGGCTAAGGACAATTCCTTCAGTTGCCATAAAATGGCATTTCTCCCAATTTAGAACAAGATTTGTTTCCTCGTATCTTTCAAAACTCTTGCCAAGTTGTCAGCGCATTGATCAAAACTTCTGTCCATAGACCGAGAAATCATCCATGAATACATCAAGTGAGTCCTCAATCATATCTAAGAAGATCGCCATCATACACCTTTGGAATGTTGTTGGCGCATTACACAATCCAAACGGCATCCGTCGGGAAGCAAAGGTTCCAAAAGGGCATGTAAACGTGGTCTTTGCTTAATCTTTCTATGCAATAGCTATTTTGTTGTATCGAGAGTAGCCATCCAGGAAGCAATAATTGGTTTTACCAGCTAGCCTATCTAGCTTCTGATCTATGAAAAGTAGTGGAAAATGGTCTTTCTTTGTGGCCGCATTCAGTCGTCAGTAATCCATGCATACACATCATCCAATTACGATACGAGTAGGGATTAACTAATTCTTATCGTTGGTCACAACTGTGAAACTACTCTTTTTAGGCACACATTGATTGCTGCTTACCCAATTGCTATCAGAAATAAGATATATAATGCCTGTATCTAACCATTTAATGATTTCCTTCTTTACCACTTCTTTCATTTTCTCATTGAATTGTCTTTGTTGCAAAATGAATTTCTTCCCTTCATCTTCTAGTCTTATCTTATGCATGAAAAAAGAGGGACTGATGCCTCTAATATCTGCGATGCTCCAAGCTATAGCTTTCTCGTGTTCCTTCAGAATTGGGATGAGCTTCTCTTCTTGCATTGGGTCGAGGGATCCGTTGACAATAATAGGTAATGTCTTATTGTCACCAAGGAAGACATATTTCCAATGCGTCAGCAATGGTTTTAACTCCAAGGTAGGAGCTTGCTCAATAGATGGTTTGAACACTAGGATAGTCCTGTTAGACAGATCCAAAGACTCCATTTGCCAATTCTGACGCAACTCACAATTATTCACCTCCTCTTTGTCAACACAGTCATCTAGGATGTAATTGGTAGATGTCGTCGCATCATCATCAAACAATGTTGAACTTCTTGCATGAAATTCTTCCAAAATAATCTTGTCCAACACATCAATGTGGTGACATTGTTCTTTAGGTCCGGACAGTGATGCCTCAAATACACTGAAGGTTACATGGTCATCATTATGATGCATAACAAGTTCTCCCTTGAACACGTCGATAAGTGTTTGTCCCGTTGCTAGAAATGGCCGTCCCAAAATAATGGGTACTTCCTTATCTGCTTCGCAGTCTAAGATGATAAAATAAGCTGGGAATACGAACTTATCAACTTGAACAAGAACATCTTTGATTTGTCCCTCCGGTTGTGCTAAAGATTTATCCGCCAGTTGTAATGTCACTGCAGTGGGCTTCATCGAACCTATTCCTAATTTCTTAAAAGAAGACAAAGGCATTAGGTTAATACTTGCTCCTAGATCACATAAAGCTTTACCTAAGTAATGATTCCCGATAGAGCAAGGGATTGTGAAGCTGCTAGGATCTTTCATCTTGGTTGGCAACTTGTTTGTAAGCACAACGTTGTACCCCTCTGTGAGTGCAATCGTCTCAATGTCGGACAATTTCTTTTCCTTTGATAATAGCTCCTTCATGTATTTCCCATAACTGGGCATCTGCATAAGAGCATCTATTAGAGGTATATTAATGTGCAATTGTTTCAGAGTAGAAACAAACTTTTGGTAATCTTTGTCATGGATTTTTTCTTTAAATCATTGTGGAAACGAAAAAGGTATTGTGGCAGTGTGTTGTTGTGGATAACTCGGCTGTATTGACATTGATGGTTGCATCAACAACTTATTTGGGCAAACTATAGGCAAAGATGGTACTACAATTAGTTCTTCAGCATTAATTTCTGCTTGACTTCCTTTAGCTATATCCTCTTCTTATTGCTGCGACATGGATGCGTCGACATGGTTATGACTAGAATTCTTGCTCCTATCATCTATTTTCCACTCCTTGGCGTGATTGTTTTGTAATGCTCCTTCCCCCTTTGTGTTGGATTTTCAGTATCACTAGCTAGAGTACCTGGTGACCTAGTGCTGAGATTATAAGCTAACTGACCGAGCTAACCTTTCAATGCTCGTATGGAAGAAGAATTTACTTGAACTATCCTTCTGGTTCGTGTGAGCTCGCGCATCATTGCTTAGAGCAGCCATAGGATCTTCCTTTTGTTGAACAAATTGTTGTTGTTGATGCTGATGATGTTGTCCTTGCATTTGTGGTGGTATGGACTGTTGTGGCTGTAATCGCAATTATGGTTGCATTGGACTATGTGACTGCATCTGGCCAGAACAAGAATTAACTTGTGAATTCTGATGGTAATTTTGCGATTGATTGTTGTTGTAACTCTCTTGTCTATAACCCCCTTACTTTGAAGAATTTTCATATCTATATGTAGAAGTACTTTGATTCCCCCAAGGTTGTTGAGAACGATTGTTGTATGAGTTACCAAATGAACCCCCTCGGATGTTGTTGACATAGTATGCATTTTTTGTATGTTGTGGGCAGTCCTCATAGCTATGGTTGTCGCTATAAATCTCACAGGAAAATATCGGCGCATCGAATTGCTTAGCCACTTGAATAGGAGCAACATCGCTTGTTCCTTTCATATTCTTTATGATGTTGGCCAGTGAAGATACTTGCGCTGACAATGCAGAAATAACATCTAATTCAAGAACTCTAGGGTTAGTTTTTACCTGTGCAGAACGAGAGATTGAATATTGATAATCACTTTGGACAATCCTCTCTAGAATTTGAATAGCTTCATCGTATGTGCAATACAACAATGGACCATTTGTAGATGCATCGACAAGATTCCTTCTTTGAGCATTTATACCATTATAAAAAATCTCAATCTGGGACTCTTGTTGAATTTCATTCATTGGGCAATGTCGAAGCAATGCTTTGTAAAACTCCCATGTTGTGTGTAAATTGTCATTATCAAGTTGATGGTATGTAGTGATGTCATTCCGCAACCTCACATTCATTATCGGCATATTAAATTGCAAAACAAATTGCATTGTTAACGCATTCCAAGATGTGATAGATCTAACCGGCAATCCTAAAAATATGTTCGTGCTTTACCATGCAACAAATAAGGGAATAATTACATTTTCAAGGCATCATCAGGGACACCATGTTGACTGAAGGATGCACAAATAAGCAAAAATGATTTCAAATGTTCTCGTGCGTCTTCATGTGGAAAACCTGAATACTGCCCATTTGAATTGAGCATCTAAAACATCACTGGTTTTAGTTCAAAATTACTAGCTTGGATAGCTGATCTCACAACCCCTAGTTGTAGATCATCGAGTATAGGCACAACAAAATCTTTTATTGTCCTATTTTGTATTTGTTCGTTTTGTGGTATCGGTGGTGGTAAATCATTGACTGCTTGTTGTAGCACTAGAGGAATGTCATTTTGTGGCAACATTGGTTGTAGATTATTGTTGTTTCAAGCCATTCTTCTTTTCTCTTGCCTTCTCCTCTTCAATGTCCTTTCAAGTTCTGGATCAAAACTAACAATATTGTTAGGATTTCTCCTTGTGGACATGCAATGCCTTCAAAGTTAGAAAAGAGAAATAAATAAATTAATAAAGGTCAAGAGTTAAGTAAATAGAATTAATTGCAACAACAAAAGTAAACATCGAACAAACGCCACTCCTCGGCAATGGCGCCAAAACTTGATCGGTGTTTTTATAACATAACGATTGTGCAAGCGTACACATGTCGATGCAAGTATAGTTGATAGACTAATCTATTAGATATCGATCCCACGAGGAATGGGTTCTTGATGTTTTAATGTTGGAGAAATCAATACTGAAATTAAGTGTGTTGTGAGTACTGATGTTAATGCAATTAGAGTTAAACTTCATAGATCTGCAGATTGTCGTCACAATTAGAGTTAAACTTCAAAGGTTAAATGTCAGTGTATTGAAAATAAATTCAATTGTGTTGAGTGTTGAGTGTTGAATATTTAAATGCATAAAATGTAAAAATGATCAAGTGTAAAGGGTAGAAGTGGTTCACTGAATCTGCTATGTTGGAACGCTGGATGCGTCGACAAGGTAAAAAAAATAGATGGATTGTCACCACAATAAAGTCCCTTTGAATTCTTACTAACAAAAACTTCCTACTTAATCCCGACTTCAATACCCATAATTACTCCACCTCTCAGTGTGAACAACTATGTGTATTCAAGAACAAGTAACTGGAGTTTGTCCCAGTCCCAAGAAGCTTTCGCCTAACTTACTCGTTAACCTAACCTGTCACCGTATCTCTCAAAATTAGTTAGATTACAGCTGTCAAAATTAGTTAGATTATAGCTGTGCACTCACGTAGTTCTAGTATGTTCTTCAGAGATCTACAGATTATCGTTGTATCGCTGGGCGCATTCTGAAGTCATAATTGCAGTGACATCTGTGAAATTCCTGCATTGATGCTTCCAACTGTGAATTCATCTTGATTCTACTCATTCAAGGTTCAGTTTCAATGCGGCAACATTTCTTGGTTGCAATTTCCAGCTGATCTTGTGACTGCATTCGTCTAACATGAAGTTTCTAGACTAAGTTCTTGTGTTGACAATATTAAGACGCAATATATCGGCTGCTTGCATCGACATTAGTACAAAAATAGATGAAAATAACACAAATTTAAACTAATTAACAATAAGTTGGAAATATGAAAACTAAATATAAAATGCTAATAATGCATGCTAAATGAACTACAAAAGAGACAATTAAAACACTAAATTAGGGAGAAAAACTATGTCGTTTGTAATACCATCAATAAGTTTGACATCCTAATGGAGGAAAGGAATCCTCCAACTTGAGGCAACAATGGGGTAGCCAGTCGTGCTCTTTAGACTTGCCAAAAATAGTCAAAATAATTAATTACAAAGTTGAGTTTAATGAGATTTGAACATTGGACCACTAGGTTAGCTAAGAAGTCACTAAGCCACTACACTACTCATTCCCTTGTGTCCTATTTTGCGCAGTTTATTTAAAACATACATGTTAACATTTCCACTATTCCTTGATTAAAATAAAAAATTGAGGCGTGACAACTCTACACTCCTCAAAAAAAAATTTTCCTTGAAATTACCTAGAGAGAAAAGGTGAGGATATTGCTATCGCATCACATCTTCTGGCTCCCAAGTAGCCTCATTGGAATCATGATTCCTACACAAGACCTTCACGAGAGGAATCTGCTTCCTTCGTAACACCTTAACTTCCCTTTCTAGTATCTATACCGATTTTTCTTGAAAAGATAACTCCGATCGAACCTTAATTTCCTCAATTGGCACAATATGGGAAGGATAGAACCTATATCACCTTAGCCTAGACACATGAAATACGTCGTGAATATGATCCAATTCTTTAGGTAACTCTAGCAGACACGCTAACTGTCCCACTCTCTTGAGGATGCAATAGGGTCTAATGAATCTTGGACTCAACTTTCCCTTACGAAAAAATCTCAATACCTTCTTCCATGGTGATACCTTAAAGAATACTCGATCATCGACACTGAACTCTATATCAGTTCTTTTTGAATCAGAATAGGACTTTTGACGATCAGATGTCGCTATCAATTGATCCTGAATTAGCTTCACGGTACTCTCGGTCCCCTACACTAAATTTGAGCCCAAGACTTTCTTTTCACCCAATTTTGTCCAACATAAAGAAGTTAGATATTTGGGACCATAAAGAGCTTCATAGGGAGCCATTTGAATGCTTGATTGAAAGCTATTATTGTACACAAACTCAGCCAGTGTCAAATGTTCCTCCTAACTGCCACGAAAATTAATTACACAACCCCTTAACATATCTTTGAGGACTTGTATAACCCTTTCAGACTACCCATTAGATAATGGATGAAAAGTCGTACTGAAGCTTAATCGTGTGCCAAAAGCCTCATGCAACTTCTTCCAAAATCGAGATGCGAAACGAGGACCCGATCAGAGATGATCGATATCGATACCCTGTGAAGTCTCACAATTTCATAAATATATAGTTTGATTGAATTGATAGAGAAGGTACCCAAGTACGCAAAATTTTTGAAGGAGATCATGACAAGGCATCGAAAAATCAAGGTAGGAGAGCAAGTGGAGGTAAATGCATCATGCAGTGCGATTATCTCTAAAGAAATTCCCCAAAAGCTGAAGAATCCTAGCAATTTCACCATTCCAATTAAAATTGGGAATCTTCAGTTCAACAAGGCATTATGCGATCTCGGTGCAAGTATAAATTTGATACCTTTATTGATATTTGAGAAATTTGGGAGTGAAGATCTTAAAAATACTCAAGTTACACTACAATTAGCTGATCCATCATCTGTACGACCAAGAGGAATTCTAGATGACATACTAGTTTAGGTAAGAAGTTTCATTGTCCCTATAGATTTTGTTGTGCAAGATTTTGAGGAAGATAGGGATATCCTCATCTTGCTAGGAAGACCATTCTTAGCCACATTTAGGTCTACCATTGATTTGAACAACAACAAACTCACTATGCGAATTAATGGTGACGTAGAGACACTTCAAATGTGAGGACAGAAATGATGAAACTAAGAAGCACAACGAGCACTGCCACTTGTTAGAATTAAATGGAGAAGAGTGGTAGGATTGCATCCCTTTCATGATCAAAGAACGAATTAACTGATTTAAAGAAAGGGATTGATTAAATGCTAATGAGAGATGGACGAAAAGGGAACAAAGTTGGATCCGCTCGACAAGGGTAAGCATACTGGATGAGTCCGGTAGTAAGACTTAAAGGTAAAATGGTGGTACTAACTTATGTATATTATTGTATATATTTCTAACATGTTTCTATTTTAGCAATTAACAGAAAATAGAGGTATGTTACGACACACTGACACACCATCAGCTGTGTTGCAACATAGGTGACAGAATTCTGGAAAATCAAGACTGATGTCGATGTCGCGATGTAGCTATCTCCATGTCACGACAAAGAGAACAAGTTAGGAGATTTCCTTAATTAAGGAGAATGTTGCGACGATGCCCCAAGTGTGTCATGACAAAGAGAAATTGAGGTGTTTGTCGCGACGTAGACTCCCTATGTCGCGACATCGATTGTAATTTTTTGCAGGATGACCTGACCCGACTGTGCAACCTAACAACTAAGGGCTTTTTTTTTTACACCTTAAAATCCTAAATCTTAACCCCTATAAATATTAAAACACTATTTTAACTTATTTCATCTTATTTCAACTTACAAAAACCTTCAAAAACCTAAAAATCCTTCTTTTTCCTATTTTCTCTTTTCACTTTTCAAGTTTTCAAGCAAAGGGAGAAGCACACCAAATCAGGTTTAGAGTTCCTATTCTCATATCTCTATTATTTAAAATGCCTCCTAGAAAGGTTAGGCGTACTATAGAATCTGAACCATCATTGGTAACAAACCCTTCGAATTTTGTGAATGCCAATGTGGAAGATACTTCAATGAGCTTCAAGGGAAGACATTCATTCAAGAGAGGGGTTTTTACCCTTTGATGGTTCTGTGTAAAGAAATATGGCCTCTAGTTAGGTATCATAGGTGGGAAAAATTTTGGACAATCCCCAAGGAACTTGCAGCTATCCCAGTAGTTCAAGAATTTTATACGGTTTTAGAAGATTACATATCTAGGACTAATGATGAACTCAATCAAGAAACCTTAGTAATAAAAGGAGTTAGTGTTAAGCTAACCCCCAAAATAATATGTAAATTCTTCAATGCTCCTTATTATGGACATGATTTCTTAGATTGAACTGATTTAGAATTGTTTAGTGATATAGACATGAATAAAGTAATTACATATCTGACCGAGGGGAGTGGGGAATGGAAGTTTAGGCCCAACACTAGTATTCCTACTTCATTTAACCAAGTCATTATGTTTCTTGAAGCCAAAATGTGGATCCAATTTATATGCACACGCATGATACCTACTTTAAATGTTTTTAATGTTAATGCTTTTTAAGCAGTATTATTATTTGCAGTTTTGCAGAAAAAACAGGTTTGTATAAGAAACTAGATTTACCAAAATATGAGTCGATGTGTGGGAAGCCAAAAGGTGTGGATATTCTTTCCTCACTTAATCACGGCTTTATGCAGAAGGACAAGAGTGCCCATTACATCCATTAAGCAAATAATGAAGTCGTCAAAGAGTGTCATTGGTGACACCCTCTTCACAATACGGGGAGCTCCGCGCAAAACAAATGAAAGTAGGGAAGTGGAAATCACGAGATTTGATGGCTACTTCAACTTTCACACAAAGGTTGGCACTAGCCCAATAAAAAGTTAGTGAAGTGAGTCATCTAAAGCTCGATTGGATGATCTAATGGATGCAGGAATCGAGACCGATATTTCAAGAGGTTACTCAGTAATATAACATTAGGGACCCTAACTACACATCAGACATGTTTGGGGTGGTCGATGAGGAGCATAATGATGAAGAACCAGAAGAAGAGGATGATAGTGATGATGAGGAGGATGAGATGGACGAGGAGGAATAAAGTGTTTTGAGACTTGTAATTTTGGGGTTTATTTTTTTAGACTTATATAATTTGTAAGAGTAGGATTATAATTCACTTTTGTAGATATATGCTTCAATTCTTTTTTTAGGGACCTCACACTATGAAGACAGAAATTTTGGCATTCATGCTAAGAGGAAAAGGACAACCACCACAAAAAGAAAAAGACTTTCACGAACAATCAGGTAACTTCTTTTCTCACTATTTATGGGGTTACACATTGAGAATAATATGTTTTCTAAAGTGTGGGGGGTAACATGAGATATTGTGCATATAGTTTTAATTTTCAACTTTTATCTTTTTTATTTGTGCTTGAGCTTGTGGAAATACAAGTGATTGGTTAGGAGCATGTATAATAGTTTGATTGTATTTATTAATAAATTTGGCATGATGATGAGGAATTTTTCATTTTTGAGAATGAAAATTTTGAGTTCTATAGGTTAGATTAAGTATAGATAGAAAGGTATTATTGATACCAAGTGATGTGCATAATATGAGGAAACAAGCATGCTAGTATTTATGATAGATAAGTAATTTTGAGATTGTATGATTAAATGGATATTTATGCATATTAAGATGTTTAAGGATGACTTAAGGCATTGTTTGGATACATCTAGAGATAAAAAGCCAAACTTTGTTCTAAATTTCTAATTAGTACCCATTGTTTAGCCTCATGACCATTCTTGATGAACTGCACTATAAGCCTCAAAAACCTAAAATGATAATTTGTGTTTACTCTTTTCTTTGGTCATATTCTGCATGGAAATAGATGTAAGGTCATATTTATTGAGGGTAGGTAGACACATTACAACGGAGGTATAAAATAAAAGAGGAAAATGGGAAAAATCAATATAATGTATGAACTTTACCTTAGCCGAAAAGAAAAGAATAGTGAAAAATCAAAAGAGAAAGAAAAAGATGAGTAGATACAAAATAAGAGAATCTTGGGTAAGGAAACACATGAAGAGTGACAAAACCATAAACTCACTAAAAAGAAAAAAATAATCTTACTCAAGAAACAATGAAAAGAAAGTAATCATAGGCTAGTTAAAGGGATTGCTTTATATTGAGATTACCTAAAATTGGAGAGAAAAGGAAGGTGAGAGAAAGAGAAATAAGGGGTGAGATGGAATGGGACATTAAGGGGAAGAATAGGGAACAATACAATGTGTTAAACTATTTTCAAGTTTGTAACCCTTTTTTGTGCTTAACTATTCCTTGAATGTCATACATATCCTAAGCCTCAATACGTTACAAGCCGAAAAGCCCTATGTGACTTAAACAACTCTATGCATGAATAGGTGTGAAATTGCATGATCTCATCATGAATATCTATATTGTAATAGGATAATCAAAGTATTTGTATTAAGCACTAATGGACTTATATTGAAAAAACTTTTATATTTGTATTTTTTGTAAACTTACTGAACTTATATCTTTTCTGAGCAAAAATGGTAAAATATTTAGTCATCATGTTTAAATTATTAAGGAAGATGAAATGCCTAAAATAGAAGTTATAATCCAAATTTTTTTATAATATGAATTGAAGCTCTTTTTTTTTCTTTCTTTTTGCTTGAGGACAAGCAATGACTTAAGTGTGGGGGAGTGTGATCTACCGGTTATATACCCAATAAATTAAACTAGTTTTCACACTTGAAGAGCTTGAAACAAAGTATTTTTCTTTATGTTTTCGTAGGATTTAACATAGTTTCTCTTTTTTAATAAATTGTGTAACCTAAGTGCTAAAATGTTGTTTTTTTGTCTTTAAGGTCGATTGAGGCCTAAAAATTTAGCTAATGTACTTTGTGAGTATCTAGTAGACCATAAGAAATTGCACAAATATGAAACTGATCACTTCGTCACGACATAGGATTATCTACGTTGGAACAAAGGGACCAAACTTGGAGATTTCAAAGACTGACTTCTTTATCGCGACATACATAGGCTATGTCGTGACAACACCTACAAGATGACACTTCGTATGGGAACTGATGGCTTCGTCGTAACACAAGTCCTGGTGTGTCACGACATCGACCCTTGGACGCGAAATCTGCACCGAGTAAAGGGCATTCTGGTCTTTACAATGTCACTTAAACACAAAAAATGACAGCAGACCTAGGGTTAATGAAAATGGTAGCCCAAGCCTATATATAGGGCTCTTAGCATTAGCTTTAAAGACACCATTTATTAGCGTTTAATTTTTACTTCGTATTTTCATTCAAAATAAGATTGTAGAATTTGCATAAACGTTTGAGGAATTTTTCCCGACAGATTGCCTACACAAATCAAGTTTCTTTTTCATTTGAGTATTCAATTATATTTTTCTATATATCTTTGTTTCAATTATGATTATGAAAACCATGAGGAACTAATTCCATTTTGGAGAATTAGAGAGTGGAAGTATGATTATTTAATTGTTGTTTAAGTAGGTATTTTACACTTCGAATCAACTATTTAGGAAAGGAAAAACATCAAATAAACACTAGGCCTAACAACCCTAGAAAGTCATTTAGGTGTGAATGAACCCAAAATTGGTATTGCCCATCTATGAAAACATTTTCCCCAAACTAGTTTAGACTGTGACATCTAGCGATAAGTAGTCTCTATCGACTTGCTATGTTGGCAAAAGATCGAGAGATCCAACAGGAGTAGTGACTAGTTGATTGATGAAAAATCCCCAAAACCCAATAATTGAAGAATTGATACGGAAGCAACCTAATATCACCAAAGCCGTTTATTTATCTTCTACATCTCAACTCTATACTTTATTTTCTTCTATATTTATGTTTTCTACAATCAAATCTTTCATTATCTTTTTGTACTATAATCCCTAAAGTGATTACTAATTACTTTTATTCTTTGGAGGGATTTAATTTACTATCACCTTATGCCTCTTTTGGGTACAATCCTCGGAATACTACCAAGTGTTTTGTTGTACACACTATATTTAAAACCTGACCTGTATATTTGAGGAAGCCCAAAATCTATACCAAACGGGAGTACGTTTGGAGGCAGTCAATGCTCGGCCTTATAAAGCCAAGATCAAGAAATTCTTGCAATTGTAACTTAAGCTCCTTCGGTGCTATACGATAGGATGCAATGGACACCGATGCTATTCTAGGGAACAATTCGATATCAAATTCAACTTCACATTTAGGAGGTAAATCGAGTAACTCTTCTAAAAAGATGTCAGGAAAATCCTTAACTATTCAGATATTCTCCATCTCTTCTCTATCTAATTTCCTATCTAAGATGTAACCGCCTCCGAACGTACTCCCGTTCGGTGTGTATTCTAAGGCTTCTAAAAGTATACGATTCAGGATGTAATATAGTTTTATTTACAACAAAACAATTTGGTAAGTATTTTGAGGATCATACCTAAGGGAGGCGTTATAGTAATTAAAATCCATTCAAAGAAAAAAATTAATTAGTACTCTTTTTAGGGTTTATAGTAAAAAAATAAAATAAGGAGCTTGGGGTTTGAATTAAAGAACATAAAATAAAATAAAGGAAAGATATAAGAATATTCAATAATCTTATGTCTGGGGGGATCATCTTGCTTCCATATGGATTCTTCAATCATTGGTTTTAGGGATTTTTCTTCAATCAACTAGTAGCTATCTTCATAGGATCTTTAGATCTTCCACTAAAATAACGAGTCAATAGAGACTACTTATCTCTCGATGTCATAGTCTAAACTGGTTTGAGGTAAAGGTGTTCACGAATGGGCAATATCAATTTTGGGTTAATCTCACCTTAATGACTTTCTTGAGTTGTCAGGCCTAGGGTTTGTTTCACGTTCTTCCTTTTCTAAACAATTGATTCGATTGAAAATCCCTGCATACAATAATTAAATAACCATACTTCCACTCCCTAATCCCACACAATGGGATTATTTAGTCATGGCTTCTTTGAACATATAATTTCAATAATAAAAGTAAACATTAATTTTGAGAGTAAAAATCTAATTTGAATGAAACTCAAGAGTTGTATAGTAATATGTTGGGAATAAAATCCATAATCGTTTATGCGAATACCATAAATCCTATTTCCACAAAACGAAAATGAAATAAAAATGTCTAAACCTAAATTACAAAGGAAAATGAAAAGCTAAGCTTAAGATGTGTAAACCTAAGTGCCAGAGGGCCCTATTTATAGCCTTGGACAACTGTTTTCCTTAATCCTAGGTCAGCTATCGTTCTTTGTATTTAAGTGGCATTATAAAGACCAAAACACCCTTAAGTTGGTGGTAATTTCGCGTTCAGGAGGCAATGTCGTGACACACAGGAGCCGTGTCATGACATAGAAGACAGTTAGTTACTTTGGTGTTTTTCTAAGCATTGTCACGATACACCATGCCTGTGTCGAGATATAGAAGTTAGTCTTGACAATCTTGAGTTCTGGTCCCTTTGTTGCAACACAAAGCAATCCATGTCGTGACATAGTGATCAGCTTCATGTTTATTTATCCTCTAAAGGTCTCCTGCACACTCACAAAGTTCGTTAACTAACCTTTAGGCCTCAATCAACCTTAAAGACAATAAGAAGTACCTTTTCACACTTTTTAGACAGTTTATTCCATACAAGAAAACTAAACTAAATTTTAAGCAAACAAAAGGAAAATGCTTAATTTCAAGCTCTTAAAGTGTGAAAAGTAGTTCAATTTGCTAGTTCAAAATTCGACAGATGAAACCCCCCCACACTTAAGTCATTGCTTGTCCTCAAGCAAACAAAACAAAATAAAAGAAAGAAAAATATAGGAGCTTGAGCATATATCATACAAGGATCGAGTTTGCAACATCCACTCTAGGCATTATATATCTTTTTAATAATTTCAACATGATAAGCACGTACTTTACTATTTTTTTTTTAAAACATCTAAGTTTAGTAAATTGCAAAAGATACAAATATCAAGATTTCATTTAGTATAACTCCATCAATGTTTCATACAAGTACTATAATTATCCTAGTATAATATAAATAGCTATAATACAACTATGTAATGTCATATTCATTCATGCATAGAGTTGTTTTAGTTCATATAGGTCTTTTCATCTTGTAACGTTTTGAGGATTAGGACAAGTATGAAGTTCAAAGAATAGTAAGCATAAGAGGTTGCAAACATGAAAATAGTTTGGCACATTAGTTCTCCTTCTCTCACCTTCCTTTTCTCTCCACTTAGGAAATCTCAATATGATCCAATCCATTTAGATAGCCTATGAGTATTCTTCTATTTCTTGAACAAGAAATTTCTTTTTTACGTGTTTTTGTGACTTTGTCACTTTTCATATTTTTTTACCTAAGAGTTTTCCTTTTGTCTCTACTCATCATTTCTTTTGGATTTTTTATTGTTTTCATTTTTCTTTATATTCGAAAGTTCATATTCCATATTGATTTTCCTAATTCACTCTTGTTATACAAACTTCACTTTAATGTGTCTACTTACCCTCTGTACATATGGCCATATGTCTATTATCGTGCAAAATAGGACCAAAGAAAAGAGTAAACACAAATTGACTTTTCTAGGCTTAATAGTTTGTACTATGGTTTATCAAGAAGGGTCAATAAGCTCAAGTATGGGTACTATATGGAAAATTAGCATAAAGTTTTGCCTTTTGGCTCTAAATGTATCCAAACAAAGCATTAGGTCACTCCTAAACATCTTAATAAGCTCCAATGTCAATTTAATTACATAATCCAAAATTATCATTTATCATATATACTAGCATGCTTGTTTCCTCATATTATTTATATCATTTGGTACCAATAATATCTCTTTATCTATATTTAGTGTAACCTATGGAACTTAGTAGTCTCATGCTCAAAAATTTTAAAATGACTCATCAACATGCTAAGTTTATTAAAAGATACAATCAACCTATTGTACATGCTCCTAACCAATCACTTGTATTTCTACAATCTCAAACACACTACAAAAACAAAAACGAAACAAAAATACTGAAAATGATAGAAAAATGCAATAATTTCTATAATACCCCCACCCTTTAGAAAACACATTATCCCTAATGTGTAGCCCCTAAACGTAAGGATCGAAGTTACCCGAATGATATTGAAAGGCTCTTTAACTAATGGTGGGTTCCTTCTCCTTTTATCTTGAACAACTCCAAATTTTGTGTCTCCATCATGTGGGGTTCCTACATAAAAATAAAGCATATGTATGCAAAAATAAATTTAACTCTACTCTTACTCCTTCTAATAAATAAGTCTTAAAAGAAAAAACCCAAATTATTCAAATTACAAGTCTTTTAAATAAAGCTTAAAATCTTTTGACTAAAAATTTAAAATGGTCAATCTTCCTTCGGATCATCCGAGGGACGTATTTGTTGCGAAGTCATTGGTGTATTGCCCTTGTCAGAGACATACTCTCTGTAAGAGCTCCCTCCTTGTTACTTTGTTGGACTTCGAATGGTTGGTCCTTTGGGAGTCGAGTATTGTGTTTGAAACATAGCTTCATACTCGTCCTCCGTTCCCCGATATTCTTGTATGGCTTCCTCCTCTTACTCATCATCTCCTTCTTCCTCTTGGATCGATACGGATGGGAACATGTTTGGGGATAACTTGGTGTGCAAAGTCCATGCATCTTCGTGAATGTGGTAATTGTCAACCCCGTTTCTTGTATCCATCAAATCATGCCATCTTTTCCCTTTCATACCGCTAGCATATCCTTTTCGAGCTATTGCTTTGTCTTTTCATTTCAGCGAAGCCGACACATCCATTTTCTCTTTCCTCCTTTAATTCCATTCTTTAATCTGCTTTTGTTAAAGCTCAACATATTTTCTATATATTGAATCCCCAATGATGCTTCTGTTAGCTTCAGGAATTGTTCATTTTCACTCATTGGCACTCTTTCCTTCTTGCATAGTGCCGTTACTAAATGGGGAAAGAAAAGGCCAACTTTTTGACTTTGTGTGCAATGCTTCATTTCCCTATAAATCCAACATCCAACACAAATTTGTTTTCGCTGCAAAATACCATATAATAAGACAGCTCGGAAGGTGTTAACATTAGAGACATTTAAGATCGGTGCACTTCTAGTTGCAAAAAATTACATCCACAATTTTGCAACAGTAAACATAATAGCTTGATTAAAATTAGAAGGAGAACTAGTCTATAATTCAAACTACCCCTACCTGCGTAAAAAATTTAATCACATCTTTCATGTCAATGTTCTTAAACATATCTAAATCAATCTCATTAATGCAATCTTTTACATACTGTGGAACATTGTAAAATTCACAAATCTCATTAAGGGTAATCAGAACCTCTTCCCCTCTTACAATCATTTCTTTGATAGTTTTACCATAACCCCTTCTAAACAATTCATCTTTCAGAGACGCATAGAATTCTTGAACTATACAGATAACGATGTTACTTGTTGGGGTGACAAAAAATTGTTCCTACTGATGGTACCTTACTAATGTCAAAATTTCTTTTTAATGAACCATAGACGGTTCAAATCCTCGCTCCTAGATCAATGACCTTCCTTGTATAGCTAAGAAATATCTCTCTGTCTTAATGCTTTAAAAGTGGTCGGGATTCGAAACCGCTTGGGTTTGTTGAGCTGTGGTCTTCTTTCTCTTTCTTGGAGGTATTCTTAATCTTCAAATAATGAACAAAGATGAATAGTAATCAATGGAACAATAAAAGTGTGAAGATACTTTTAAACCTTGATTTCGTGCTTTATGAAATTGCTTGGCTGACCCTCACTTGCTGGAATAAGTCCTCTTTTGTTTTGGATTATAGAGGTTGAGGATTAGGGTTTGCAAGAAAGGTGAAGAATTTGAAAGAGTTTTAAAGGTTTTAGGTTTTGCTTTAAGTGTGGCTAATAAGTTAAAATGTGTTAAGTATATATACAGTTGTGAAATAATTAGTGTTTTAAGTATGAAATCGGGTAAAATTTGTGCTTAAATCTATCGGGTTATGTGTTTGGGTCGGGTCAACCTTGCAAAAATTAAAGATGATGTCAATACACAAGGTTTTGCGTGTCGCGACATACCCCTCAGTATGCCTTTGCCGCGACATAGACTCCTTCATGTCGCGACATACCAGCTTGAATTGAGACTTCTTCGTAAGGGGGTAGTTTGGATCCTTTGTCGCAACACCAGAGGTTTATGTCACATCATAGAGGTGTTTTGGTGTTTTTAGGGTATTCTGGTTCTCTTGTCGCAACATGAGCAAGCTATGTCGCGACACACGCATCAGTTTTTTATGGGTCAAACTTGAAATGAAATATATAAATGTTAATATGTTAGTACAAATATAAAAGTAAAAATATTTATTAGTGCCAACCAGAATTGTCTAGAAAGCCAATTAGTGTGCATTTTGGCATTTGGGAATGGTTCGTTCTATCACTATTAGTCCAACAGCCATCATGCCATGCTATTCTCTGATGTTTGTCTCTTTCTCGAAATTTTCCCTTTCGTCCTGCATTAATCACTGAGAATTCCTTTTGTCGGTCATATCTATCTATAACAGGTATCGATTGGCACCACCACTTGATTCCATAATTACAACTTATATTGTTCCAATTGTAAAAAATATAGGTTAGATCGTTGTACCCTAGAAGCTGCTCCATGACCTTATCTAGAAAAAATGATTTTTTTTAATGAATTTTCATGAGACTGCATCCATATGGGTGCAGTTGTATCTTTTCCTAAACTCTATTCCCAACTGTCATCATATATCCCTGTGGTATTAAATGGTATCTCTTCATATGGTTCTGAAAACCATTGAAGGGTTTGTTTTTTCCATAGATCTGGTTCTTTCTGCAGTGAGGATGCCTTATTTTGACGAATGAAGAATTACTTAAGGGTTCATAAATGGATATTTTCCTTGCTATTTGAAGTGTACGAAAAACCTCGATATTATTGATTTCTTTGGGAATTTTCTTCAAAATAGAGACGTTGCATATCATAGTTATCTTCCATTCAAAGATGAACCTTGATTTATGGATTCTTCAATTTCCAACATCTCTTTTATGTCTCTGTCAATAGTATTGAAGACCCACATTTTTCAAGTTGAGGTTATCATAGTTACTCGAAGGAACCAATTTATCACTAGATTGAAGCCCTTTTTCGATTCTCAGAATATGTTCAATCTCCTCGTCATAGGCTTCAATTACATGCTCTGGTTCAACCTCGTCATAATTCTCATCATGGTCATTGATAGTACAAAGGTTCTCATAATCCAAGTTTTGAGCATCAAACATGTCTTGGTTCTTTGGAGGCAACAATTCGGATATTTCTTGCATCATTTTAATCATTTGCTCCATCATATCAAACATGTGTGATAATACCTGATGGTATTACAAATGACATATATTTTCTCCCTAAATTAGTGTTTTAATTGTCTCTTTTGTATCTCATTTAGCATGCATCATGAGCATTTCGTACTTAGTTTTTATATTTTCCAACTCATTGGTAGTTAGTTTAAATTCTTGTTATTTTTATCTATTTTTGTACTAATGTCAAAGGAAGTAGCCGATACATTGTACATCAGAATTGTCAGCGCAAGAACTTAGCCCAGAAGATCAATGTTGGAAGAAGAATGCAACCATAAGATCAGCTTGGAATTGCAACCAGCAATGTCGCTTCAGAGAACATGAATTCCGAATTGGTAAACTCAAGCTTAATTCACATCTGGAAGCACCAGCACAGGAGCATCACAGGTGTCGCCACAATTACGGTTTCAGATTGCGCCCAGCAGTGCAACGACAACTTGTAGATCTATGAAGAAAACATTAAATCTGCATTAGTGCACAGCTGTACTCTAACCAACTTTGACAGTTGCAAAATCTAGATCTAGGTCTAAGAATGGGAGGCTAAAACTTGCAACTTTTGAAGGCTATAAATAGAAGAATGAAAAATGAAGAAATCATCAAGAGATTGAGGATTAAATTCTGCAATTTCTGTTATTACTATGACATTTCATCTATACAATACCTTGTCGGCACATCCAGCGTTGCGACTTAGTGAAATCAGTGATCCATTCCAATCATTTCCACTTGATCATATTTACATTTTATGCATTTAAATATTCAACACTCAACACATTTGATTTACTTTTAGTACATTGACATTCAACCTCTGACATTTAACTATGATTGTGTTGACAATATTAACTATTTTAGTGTGTAGATCTGACGTAATTGCACTGACATCCTTACTCACATTTTACTTAATTTCAATATTAGTTGCTCCGACATTTGAACATCAAGAACCCATTTCCTCGTGGGATCGATATTCGATAGAATTGTCTATCAACTATACTTGCATCGACGTGTGTTCGTTTCCATAATCGCTGTGACGTTTCAGACGCGATCAAGTTTTGGTGCCATTGCCGGGGAATTGACATTTGTTTGATGTTTACTTTTGTAGTTGCAGTTAATTCTACTTACTTAACTTTTAATCTCTACTAATCTATTTATTTTTCTATTGTTTTCTTTTTCAATTTTGTAAGTGTTGCATGTCCACAAGGAGAAATCCTAAGGACATTGTGAGCTTTGATCCGGAGCTTGAGAGGACACTTAGGAGGAGAAGGCAAGAACAAAGGAAAATGGCTGGTAACAACAACAACAATAATTTACCACCATTGCTGCCACAAGATGAAATTCCTCCAGTGCTGCCATAATAAGTTAATAATATACCACCACCGCTTCTACAAGAAGAACAAGTGCAAAATAGGACAATAAGAGACTTTGTTGCTCCTACTCTTGATGATTTACAAACATGGGTTGTGAGACTGGCTATTCAAGCTGGTAATTTCGAGCTAAAACCGGTGATGTTTCAGATGTCAAACTCATATGGGCAATATTTTGGTTTTCCTCATGAAGATGCAAGAGAAAACTTAAAATCATTTTTACTTATTTGTGCATCCTTTAGTCAACATGGTGTCCTTAATGATGCCTTGAAAATGCAATTATTTCCTTATTCATTGCAGGGTAAAGCAAGAACATGGTTCTTGGGATTGCCGGCAGGATCCATTACATCTTGGAATGTGTTAACAACGCAGTTTGTTTTGTGTTTCAATCCGTTGACAATGAATGCGAGGTTGCTTAACGATATTACTGCATATCATCAGCTAGATGATGAGAACTTACATACAACATTGGAGCATTACAAAACATTGCTTCGATGCTGCCCAATGCATGGAATTCTGCAAGAGACCCAAATAGAATTTTTTTACAATGGTTTGAATGCTCAAACAAGGAATCTTGTCAACGCATCGGCTAATGGTCTCTTGTTGGATTGTACCTACAATGAAGCTGTAAGAATTCTGGAGAGGATTGCTTAGAACAACTATCAATATCCAATCTCTTGTTCTACATAGGTAAAACCAACCCTGGAGTTCTTAAGTTAGATGCTATTTCTGCTTTGTCTGCACAGGTATCCTCATTGGTCAATATCATAAAGTATATGAATGGAACAAATGACGTTGCCCCTATTCAAGTGGCCCAACAATTGGATGTGCCGATATTTTCTTGTGAAATTTGTGGCGACAACCATAGTTATGGGGACTACCCACAACATGTAGAAAATGCTTTCTACGTCAACAATATCAGTGGGGGTTCATTTGGTAACTCATACAACAATCGATCTTAACAAAATTGGGGGAATCAAACTGCTTCCACATACAGATATGGAAATTCCTTAAATCAAAGGGGATATTGACAAGGGAGTTACAATAGCAACCTACAAAAGAATTATAATCGAAATTCGCAAATGAGTTCTCATTCTGAATAGATGTAGTCACATAGCCAAATGCACCCACAATCTCGATTACAACCACAACAGTCTGTTTTGTCACATATGCAAGGACAACATCATCAACATCAATAATGGTAAATTTCTCAACCAAAGTCAGATCCTATGGTTGCTCTTGAGGCGTTGATGCTCGAGCATATCACACGAACTGAAGAAATAGTGCAAGGCAACTCTTCTTCCATCCGAGCATTGAAAGCCCATCTAGGACAGTTGGCTTCTAATCTTAGAACAAAGTCACCAGGTACTTTTTCTAGTGATACTAAGAATCCAACGCAGAGGGGGAAGGAGCATTGCAAGGCTATTACACTAAGGAGTGGAAAGTAGACGGCGGAACAAAGTAATTCTAGCCAAGACAATGACGACATATCTGAACCACAGCAACAAGTAGAGGTTGCAGCTAAAGGAAGTCAAGAAAAAGTAAATGAAGAGGAACCAACTGTAGTACCATCTATGCCTGCAGTTTGCCCAACAAAGTTGTCGACGCAAATGTCGATACCACCGAGTTTTTCACAACAACCCACTGTTACAATACCTTTGCCATTTCTGCAAAGATTTAAAGAGAAAGTCCATGATAAAGAATATCAAAGGTTTGTTTCTACTTTGAAACAATTACACATTAACATACCTCTTGTAGGTGCTCTTGTGCAGATACCCAGTTATGGGAAATTTATGAAAGAGTTACTATCAAAGAAAAAGAAATTGTTTGAAATCGAGACGATTGCGCTCACAGAGGGGTGCAGCATTATGCTTACAAATAAGTTGCCGACCAAGATGAAAGACCTTGGCAGGTTTGATGAAGCCCACTGCAGTGACATTACAACTTGCGGACGGATCCTTAGCACAACCTGAAGGCCAAATCAAGGATGTTCTTATCCAAGTTGATAAGCTCGTGTTCCCTGTCGATTTCATTATCTTAGATTACGAAGTAGATAAAGAGGTGCCCATTATCTTGGGGCGGCCATTTCTAGCAATGGGACACACACTTATCAACGTATTCAAAGGAGAACTTATCATGCATGATAACAACGAGCATGTGACCTTTAGTGTGTTTGAGGCATCTCTGTCCAAAAGTAAAGAGCAGTGCAACCACATCGACGTGTTGGACGAGATCATTATAGAAGAATTTAATGCAAGGAGTTAAGCAATGTCAGATGAAGATGCGGCGACATCCACCGATGAAATCCAAGATGATTGTCTCAATAAATAAGAGGTTAATAATTGTAAGCTGAGACATATTGGCAATTGGAGTATTTGGATTTGTCTAATAGGACAATCTGGGTGTTTAAACCATCTATTGAGCAAGCTCCTACCTTGGAGTTGAAGCCATTGTTGTTGCATTTGAAGTATGTCTTTCTTGGTGACAACAAGACATTGCCTATTATTGTCAATGCATCCCTCGACGCAACACAGGAAAATAAGCTCATCATGATTTTGAAAGAACACAAAAGAGCCATAGCCTGGAGCATTATAGATACCAGAGGCATCCGTCTCTCTTTTTGGATGCATAAGATAAGGCTAGAAGATGAAGGGAAGCAATCAATTGAGTAACAACGAAGACTCAATGAGAAAATGAAAGAAGTAGTGAAGAAAAAATTATCAAGTGGTTAGATACGGGCATCATATACCCTAAATCCGACAGTAATTGGGTGAGCCCCATCCAATGTGTGCCCAAGAAGAGTGGTTTCACGGTTGTGACCTACGACAAGAATGAGTTGATCCCCACTCGCATTGCTACTGGCTGGCAAAGAAGGACCATTTCCCACTACCTTGATCAGATGCTGGATAAACTAGCTAATAAAGCCTATTATTGCTTCTTAGACAGCTACTCTGGATACAACCAAATTGCCATTGCGCCGGAAGATCAAGTAAAGACCACATTCACATGCCCTTTTGGAACCTTTGCTATCTGACATATGTCATTTGAATTGTGCAATGCGTCAGCAACATTCCAGAGGTGTATGATGACAATCTTCACGGACATGATCCAGGATTCCTTAGAGGTATTCATGGATGATTTCTCTATCTATGGAGAGAATTTTAACTAATACGCTAACAATCTGGAGAGAGTTTTGAAGAGATGTAAGGACACAAATCCAGTTCTGAATTGGGAGAAATGTCATTTCATGGCAACTGAAGGCATTATCCTTGGGCATCGGATATCTTGTCAGGGCATTGAGGTTGATAAAGCAAAGGTAGAAATCATTAAGAAACTACCACTGCCACTAACGTCAAAGTAATAAGAAGCTTTCTTAGACATGCTGGCTTTTATAGGAGATTCATCCGAGATTTTTCCAAGATAGCTAAATCATTATGCTCATTGCTGGAGTAGAATAAAAAATTTGTGTTTGATGACAACTGTCTGGATGCATTCATAACAATAAAGAAGCAGCTGGTATAATCACCAATTATCGTTGCAACGGACTGGACGCAACCGTTTGAATTAATGTGCGGCGAAAGTGATTTTGCTGTGGGAATTGTACTAGGCCAACGAAAAGAAAAAGTATTTCATTCTATTTACTATGCTAGTAAAACTCTAACTGAAGCGCAAGTTAATTTCACTATCATTGAGAAGAAGTTGTTAGTAGTAGTTTTCACATTTGACAAGTTTCGTTCATATCTTGTCGGCGCAAAGACTACAGTATACACAGACCACTCTGCATTGAGATATCTTTTTCACAAAAAAAGATGCCAAACCTAGTCTTATCAGATGGATCCTACTCCTTTAAGAGTTTGATATTGAAATCGAGGATAGGAAAGGATCTAAAAAATCAAGTAGCTGACCACTTGTCTCGACTAGAAGTAGAAAGTTAAGATGGGCAGATGTCCCAAATTATCGAGGCATTTCCAGACGAGCAATTATTCTTTGTCAACGTATCGCCTTGGTATGTCGATGTTGTCAATTACCTTGCGTGTGGGAAGCTACCATTAAGTGTTACTGGTCACAAGAAGATCAAGTTCAAATGCGATGCTACAAAATATCACTGGAATGAGCCATACCTATTCAAGGTATGCGCCGACAACATTATTCGTCGTTATGTCCTTGAAGAATAAATAATTTCAATCTTGCGACATTGCCATGATGCTCGGTATGGAGGTCATTTTGCTGGTTCAAAAATTGCTGCTAAGGTCCTACAGTCAGGATTTTATTGGCCCACATTATTTTGAGACACTCACAACTTCACACAATAATGTGATCGATGTCAACGCACTAGCTCAATATCTCGATGCAATGCGATGCTCCAACAACTTATCATGGAGGTAGAGCTCTTCGATGTTTGGGGTATAAACTTTATGGGACCATTTCCAAATTCTTTTGGGAATGTGTATATCTTAGTTGTTGTTTATTATGTATCGAAGTGGATCGAGGCAACTGCGGTGCCAAAAGACGACGCTCGGATGGTGTTGAAGTTCTTTCACACATACATTCTCACAAGGCTTGGAACACCAAGAGCATTAGTAAGTGACCAAGGAACTCATTTTTATAACAACCAAGTGGCGACAGAGTTAAAGAGATATGGTGTGAAGCATCGTATGGCTACTACGTACTACCCACAAACTAATGGTCAAGCCGAGGTATCCAATCGTCAAATCAAAAGCATCATTTAGAAGATGGTTAATCCATCTAGGAAGGATTGGTCTTCGCGGCTACATGTCACATTATGGTTGCTTCGCACTGCATACAAGACCCCATTGGGAATGTTACCGTATCAAATAGTGTTTGGTAAGTCATGGTCAGTTAGTACAATATCATTTTGCAAGGAAAAGACCAAGAGATGGCACGACAATATCATTTTGCATCGACAATTTAGTCATGGTCAGTTAGTACTTTTATTTAACTCACGTCTAAAATTGTATCTAGGAAAATTGCGATGAAGATGGTCAGGCCCTTTCAAAGTTGTCGATGCATTCCAGAGTGATGCGGTGACAATTGAAAACCTAAAGGATGGACAACAATTCAAGGTGAATGGCAAACATATAAAGCACTGTGTGAGCCCAGATATCAAAGAACCAAACGAGGCCATCAATTTAGTCAAATTTAAATAATGTCGAAGCATTTTTCTATTTACTTTTATTTATTTCACTTTTACTTTTGTTATTTCAAATTCCTTGCAAAAATAAAAATCGTCCTTTTGTCGAAGCATCGAAGCACAAATTATTGGTGCATTCTGTGATGAGTCAGCATAGCTTTTGCAGCAAGAATCATGTCGATTGATCTCTCTTCTCTCCCAGCCGTTTGATCAAACGAAAAAGTACGATCTGTGGCCTGACAATTAATGACTACAGTTGTAACGTTTCCCCGTAATTTTTTCAATCATCATGCCTAGGTTATAAAACCTCTCTCCTGCAGTTTTCTTTTCTCCTCACATCCTCCATTGTTGCTAAATCTCATCTTTTCCTATTGCTTCTATATTTCCTTCTCTATTCACAAGTTATCTTTTTTTGCAAACTTCTCTAATTTTTTCTTCAGTTACAATGGCTAAAACCCGAGCATCGAAAAACCGTTCTAAGACTCCTTCCAAAAACACCCCAACAACTTCAACTACTATGGCTTCGACCACAACACCATCTCTGTCTATAGGTTCGATCCTATTTCTGACAACTGCGATCAAGGACTATTACCAAAATATCATGTTGAAGCATAACATCCACCCTGAACAAGGTCTGCAACTGTCCTTACATCAGACCTTGGGGAAACATGTTGCCCGTACCATCAGTCACCTTGGATGGGAGTTTTTTTTTTGCGAACATCCCTCTGGTTACTTCCCTACACTGGTCAGGGATTTCTATGTCAACCTGGTGGATATGAAGCAAGAGTTCATTTTTTTAAGGAAGGGGCTCATTCCATGGAGCGCTGCTCAAATCAATGTGCTATTGAGAATCCGTGAGAGGGTGGACGACCACTCACCATTTATACATCGCCTAGACAATGAAAGCACCGCTCAGATGATGAAAGACCTATGTGTTGATGGAGCCACCTAGACTGGTAATGGGTTCCACAACTACACCATGCATAAAAGGTATCTCACAACCTTTAGTAAGGTATGGTTCCACTTCATCAACAGTCGCATCATGCCTTCGACACATAATACTACGGCGATATTAAACCGTATGTGTCTCTTGTTTTCTATCCTACACTTCCGACACATCGACATCGGAGAGATCATCCACGACCAAATCGCGGAAGCCACTGAAAAGCAAACTGGTATCCTCCCATTCCCCTCTCTAATCATGTTACTTTGTAAATAGAAGGGCATTATGCCCAGGGATGGTGAGGAGATATTAGAGAACAAAGGCCCTATCAATGACATCTTCGTTGAACGAATGACTCATGGCCATGAGACACTAGTGGCCAAAGAAGCCTCGAAGAAGAAGGATAGAAACAAAGGGAAAAAGATGGTAGAACAATCCGATGCGCCCACAAATTCACAAGTGGCAAAGAAGTTAGCTTTAATGGAAGTACATCTTGACCGTATTGACATGCGCTCAGTCCACACTGACGGTGTCGTCAATGACATGTATTATAGGCTGTATAAATTTTATGCTTACATAAAGGCTTGGAATGAGGCTATTTTCGCCGTACTACACCAGATCAACCCCACTCTATTGTCAGACTTTCCAGCCTTTCCATCAATCTTCCGCCAGATGCAATACTCGCAATTCGATCAACCTACCCTTGATGGTAGGCCTGCCCCTACACCAACACGAATTCACATCTCAAATGATGACAAGGAAGAAGGGCACTCAAACTCGGATGAGGACTATTATCGCAGCATTGTCGATCTGTTCGAGGATGAGTTCTCCAATAGTCTTGGTGTGAATATAGCTGAACGTGAAGCTGTTGTGGATGAATATGTCGACGCAGTGGAATGCGCTAACATTGGCCTAAACGAACCAGAGCAGCATGTGGATGAAGGTGCGAACCAGGGAGATGACCAACTGAAGGAAAAAGAGGAAGAAGAGAATGAAGAGAAAGACCCTGCCGAGGTGCAAGAAGAGAAGTAAAAGGATGCCCCAACAACAATCACTGAGGATGTTGTCGGCACACCAGAGAGTGTGGGGGCATCAAGCTTTGATGAGGCTTGACCTAATTCGAGCCAAGTTGAGGTTATTATGAGCAAAATCGAGGAACTAAATCCTCTTACTATCGTGCCTTATGTGGCACCTCTCGTCGAAATCTACCCATCAGAAGTGACAACCGAGAATGATGCCACCACCCAACCTATTGAGGAGGAGCAATCCATCGAGCCGATTGGTACAATAGATAAAAAAGGAAAAGGCGCAAGGATAAAAAGAGGTAGAAGCACCAAGACGAGGGTAAGCGCCCAAAGAAGAAGGAAAAGAAAAGAAAGGCAACCTTTGCATCGACTGTTGACGAATAAGTTGGTGCAATTTTTTTAGATAGTTTTTGCATTTTTATTGTCCCTGCATTTTATTTTGTCACTGCATTCCTTTTGTTAACTTAGTTGCATTGTAATTGCATTTCCATTATTTTTGTATAATATTGTCAGTGAATTGGGTACAATACAGACTTTATGTTTGGGGGAAGATAATGTGAAATGGAAATGCAATTACACCCACATATTTGAATTCTACTTATTTCTTTGGTTAATGAGAATTGACAAAATTTCAATAGAAATGTGTTCACAATTTTATTCTGATTCGTAATTCTTGAAATTGTTTGGATGTTGATGTGAAAATTGGATGAATATGAATGAATGATGAGTTTGCTATTTTTGAATGAATGATTGGAATTGCTTCAGTAATAAATAGATAGTGTTGATGTTTGAATCTTGAACTAACTGACCAATTGCAGCGACATTGTATTAATAAAAGACGCTCCAATATGAGTGCATTATGACATTTGAAGGGAGAACACTCCGCTGCAAGTTTAGAAAAATCATCTAGGCTAAGGTTGTCACTGCAAGAGTGTGTGTCGGTGCAATTACATACCTCCTAGGGGTTTGTTGCACCCCATTGTTACTGTCCAGGAATAAAGGTAGTGTAATGCAATGACATCTCTCAATCAGTTGAAAAAGAAAAAATGAGAAAGAAGAAAAGAGAAAAGAAAAAGAAGAAAAAAAATTATATTTGCTATAATTGTTGAAATGGTTCAAGGAATATTAAGATTCAATGCATAATACTAACATTAATGAAGTTCCAGTTGTAATTTTTCATGCATATAAATTGTTGGTGCATTATTCTATTATATGAATACAATTTGTACATTAGGACTTCAGAGAATTCAAGTTGTGAGAATATTGATTGTTGTGACATTTCTACTTGTGACTTTGTTAGTTTTTGTTTACTTGAGGACAAGTAAAAACTCAAGTTTGGGGGTGTGATGGTATTACAAATGACATATATGTTCTCCCTAAATTAGTATTTTAATTGTCTCTTTGTATCTCATTTAGCATGCATCAAGAGCATTCCATACTTAGTTTTTATATTTTCCAACTCATTGCTAGTTAGTTTAAATTCTTGCTATTTTTATTTATTTTTGTACTAATGTCGACGCAAGCAGCTGATGTATTGCACCTCAGAATTGTCAGCGTAGGAACTCAGCCCAGAAGATCAATGATGGAAGAAGAATGCAACCACAAGATTAGCTTGGAATTGTGACCAGCAATGTCACCGCATAGAACATGAACTCCAAATTGGTAAACTCAAGTTCAATTCACATCTGGAAGCACCACGTAAGAACATCACAGGTGTCACCGCAATTACAATTTCAGATTATGCCCAGCAGAGCAGCGACAACCTGCAAATCTCTGAAGAAAACATTAAATCTGCATGAGTGCATAGCTTTACTCTAACCAACTTTGACAGCTCCAAAATCTAGATTTGGATCTGAGAATGGGAGGCTGAAACCTGTAACTTTTGAAGGCTATAAATAGAAGAATGAAGAATGAAGAAATCATCAAGAGGTAGAGGATTAAATTCTACAATTTCTGTGTGATTTGGAGATTTAAGCTGGAACGGTGAACTTATGGAGAAAGGGAGCAACCACTTCTGACGAGAGGTGCTCGATGCTGTGTAAGAGGATCAATTAAGGAATAGTCCTAGTAGTCTATAGATAGTAAGCTTTGATTGTATTCTTTAATCCTTCTTTTATGCTGATGGATTCTAATGACATTTGAATGAATACGAGAGTATCTTTCATTGTTAGATCACTTTGATTCTTATTTAATGCTTTTTATCTGTTTATTCTTGGATCTAACCACATCAAACACGAGAGTGGCTTTGCAGTCTACCGACATTGAGAGATGCAGTGACAAGTTAGGTTAACAAGTAAGACAACGAGAGTTGCTTGGGACTAGAAGAGATTTTAGTTACTTGTTCTTGATTGGACAAAGTTGCTCGCACCGAGAGTTGAAATGATTGTGGGTACTTAAGTCTTGAGTAAACGAAAGATTGTTATTGGTAAGAGTTCATTGGTGCGTTATTGTTGTGACATTTCATCTATACAATACCTTGTCAGAGCATCCAGCATTGCGACTTAGTGAAATCAGTGATTCATTCCAATCCTTTCCACTTGATCATATTTACATTTCATGCATTTAAAATTTCATCACTCAACACTCAACACAGTTGATTTACTTTCAGTACATTGACATTCAACCTCTGACATTTAACTTTGATTACGTTGATAATATTAACTATTTTATTGTGTAGATCTGACATAATTGCACTGACAACCTTACACACATTTTACTTAATTTCAGTATTAGTTGCTCCGACATTTAAACATCAAGAACCCATTTCCTCGTCGGATCGATATCCGATAGAATTGTCTATCAACTATATTTGTATCTTCGTGTGTTCGCTTGCACAATCGTTGTGACATTTCAGACGCGATCAATACCTCAATGATGGTTCTCTTAGTGGTTTCACATGAAAAAGATTCTATACGAATCATAGGGAGACTCTCCTAAATATTCGGGCAAGTCATGAACTTCTTCAAGTACCTTACACAAATTACCAGTGAATCATGTGGATGTTTGACTATATTAGTTCTTTGTTCATTAATCCACTCGTATGTTGAAACTTCATTCTCTCGTTGGCTCATCTCGATCAAGAACAATTTTTTAATTTCCATGATCTCTCACTCTTCATACACTCCCTCCTCGTATATTTCATTATCATAATTTTATTCCTCATCTAACCACATGTAGTAATAGTCATCCATGACATAAAAACATTGTGGGAATGTTGATTAGGGGTAATTGACCTGAAAAATAGAGAAACTATTAGTACTTTTAAATCATAACAATATCTTAAAAAATTCTTAATTATTCTTAATAACAAAGCAAAAATTAAAATCACTAAAGATGTTGCCTCCCCAACAACAGGGCCAACAACTTGACTGTCTCCGAACACACTCTCGTACGGTGTCTATTTTAGGGCTTCTACAAGTGTACAAGTTAGGTTATAATATAGTTTTGTTAACAATGAAGCACTTTGGTGAGTATTCCGAGAAGCGTACCCAAGGGAGGCGAAGTTATAGTAATTAAAATCCATTGAAAGAAAATAATTAATTAGTACTCTTTTTAGGGTTTATAATACAAAAATAAAATAAGGAGTTTGGTATTTGAATTAACGAACATAAAAATAAAACAAAGGAAAGAGATAAGAATATTCGGTAATCTGATATATGGGGGATTAAAATTCTTCAGTATAGATTCTTCAATCATCGATTTTAGGGATTTTTCTTCAATCAACTAGTCTCTACCTTCGTAGGATCTTTCGATCTTTCATTAAAACAACGAGTCAATATAGACTACTTATCTCTCAATGTCAAAGTACAAACTAGACTGGGGTACAGGTGTTCACGAATGGGCAATACCAATTTTTGGTTAATTCCCACCTTATTGACTTTCTAGGGTTGTCAGGCCTAGTGTTTATTTCAAAATCTTAATTTCAAGCTCCTAAAGTGCAAAAAGTAGTTCAATCTGCTTGGTCAAAATCCAACAGATCAAGATGTAAGCTAAATACACTTCTCACCCTTTATGAATCAACCTATTTACCACTAAAGCAAAGATCACATTCGATAGGAAATTATTACATTCCCCAATCATAATCTTTTCATGCCCTTCTAGAGTCCTTATCGTAACTTGCTTCATATCACAATTGAGACTAACTCGATGCTCACTCAACTAGTCCATCCCCAAGATGATATCAAACTCTCCAAATGGAAACTACATTATATTGGTAGGGAATACAACGCCTTGAACTTGCAACGAACATCGCTTATAGATCTTATTTACGCGCACTAATTGTCTTAAGGGACTAAGTACAGTTACATCACTAATAGTTTCCTCTACCCGAATTCCCAGTCTATCAACCATTTCACAAGACACACACGAATGGGTAGATCTAATATCAATAAGTGCAAAGAATGAAATAGCATTTATAGCAAAAGTACATGTTGTCACGTCAACTACATCTCAGTCCTCTCTACACCTAGCCGCATAAACAAGTGTTGGTTGTCTCACATCCGCTCGATTAGCATGTTGACCTAGAGCTCGTTGCCTTTGACCAACATTACCACCTTGATTTTATCCTTGATCTCTATGAGGTTGCAATTCAATTCTCTGGTTTGGGGCTCTGTTCTACCCTTATATTTGCATCTTATCATTTAGTCGTGGATAGTAACAAACCCTGTGATCCAATGACCCACACTTCAAACATGCTCCTTAACTCTTCCAAGAAACTCCAGTCTGCCTCTTTCCATAAGTGGCACAATTTGAGATTCTACCTCCAGCTACTACCACATTCTAACAATAGAATCCTAATTGTAGGCTTTTGCAGCAATCCTTGTTCCACCGAAATGACCTCTATACGGGGCATCATGGCAATGTCGCAGGATTGACATCATTTCTTCTTCAGGTACACAGCGGTGAATTATGTTGTCGGCGCATACCTTAAATAGGTATGGCTCGTTCCAATGATATTTAGAAGCAACGTGTATGAACCTATTTTTCTTGTGACCAGTTGCACTTATAGGTTGCTTTCCACACACCAGATAGTTGACGATATCAGCATACCATGGTGATGTATCCATAGCGAATAATTGCTGTCAGGAAATGCTTCAACAATTTGAGTTGTTTTCTCATTCTCAATCCCACTTTCTAGTCGAGACAAATGGTCAGCTACTTGATCCTCAGATGCTTTCCTATCTCTGAGTTCAACATCAAATTCTTGAAGGAGTAGGATCCATCTAATGAGTCTAGGTTTGGCGTCTTTTTTGTTGAAAAGATATCTCAATGCTGAGTGATCCGTGTAAACTGTAATCTTTGCGCTGACAAGGTAAGAATGGAACTTGTCAAAGGCGAAGACTACTGCTAGCAACTCCTTCTCAGTTGTGGTGTAATTAACCTACGTTTCGGTTAGTGTTTTGTTAGCATAATAAATAGAATGAAATACCTTATCTTTTCTTTGGCCTATGGCTTTCTTGTGATCTTTTAGGATTGCAATAAGCTTCTCTTCTTCTGTTGCATTGAGGAATGCATTGACAATGACAGGCAGAGTTTCATTGTCACCAAGGAAAACATATTTCAAATGTATCAGCGATGGTTTTAACTCTAAGGTAAAAGCTTGCTCAATGGACAGTTTAAATATTGGGATCGTCCTGTTGGACAAATCCAAAGATTCCATTTGCCAATTTCTAGCATCTCACAATTATTTACCTCCTCTTTGTCTTGACAATCAGCTAGGATATCATCGATAGATATCACCACATCATCCTCAGACAATGTTGAACTCCTTGCATGAAATTCTTCCAAAATAACTTCGTTCAACACGTCAATATGGTGACATTGTTCTTTGGGTTCGGATGATGATGATCCAAACACACTAAAAGTTACGTGGTCATCATTATGACGCATCACTAATTCTCCTTTGAACACATCGATAAGTGTTCGTCCTGTTGCTAAAAATGGTCTTCGCAAAACAATGGGTACTTCCATATCTTCTTCACAATCCAGGATGATAAAATCAGCAAGAAACACTAGCTTATTAACTTGAACAAGAACATCTTTGATCTGGCCTTCCAGTTGTGCTAGAGATCTACTTGCCAATTGTAATGTCACCTTAGTAGGTTTCATCGTCCCGATTCCTAACTTCTTAAAAGTAGATAGAGGCATTAAGTTAATACTAGCTCCTAAATCACATAAAGCTTTACCTAAGTAATGATTTTCAATGGAACATGGAATTGTGAAGCTGCCAAGATCTTTCGTCTTGGTTGGTAACTTGTTTGTGATAACAGCGCTGCATCCCTCTATGAGCGCAATCATCTCGATGTCGAATAACTTTTTTTTCTTTGATAAAGACTCCTTCATGTATTTCCCATAACTGGGTATATGCACAAGAGCATCTATTAGAGGTATGTTAATATGCAATTGTTTCAAAGTAGAAACAAAGTTTTGATATTCCTTATCACGAATTGTTTCTTTGAAACGTTGTGGAAATGACAAAGGTATGGTTGCAGTCAATGATTGTGGATAACTCTATTGCTTCAACAGTGATGGTTGTGTCGACAACTTATCTGGCAAACTGTAGGCAGAGATGGTGCTACAGTTGGTTCTTCAGTATTATTTTGTGCATGACTTCCTTCCGTTATAACCTCTTCTTGTTGCTGTGAAGTGGATGCTTCGACATGGTCTTGATCAGAATTACTTAATCCTACCATCTGTTTCCCACTTCTTAATGTGATTGCTTTGCAATACTCCTTCCCCCTTTGCGTTTGATTTTTAGTATCACTATGTACCCGGTGATCTAGTGTAGAGATTAGAGGCCAACTGTCCAAGTTGAGATTCTAATGCTCGTATAGAAGAAGAATTACCTTGCACTATCACTTCGGTTTGTGTGATATGATCGCGCATCATTGCTTCAAGAGCAGCCATAGGATCTACATTAGGTTGAGTAAATTGTTGTTGTTGATGCTGATGATGTTGTCCTTACATTTGTGGTAGTACAGATGGTTGTGACTGTAATCGCGATTGTGGTTACATTTGACTATGTGACTGCATTATTTCAATACGTGAATTTACTTGTGAATTATGATGGTAGTTCTGCGATTGGCTGTTGTTATAACCTCCTTGCCTATAACTTCCTTGGTTTGAAGAATTTTCATATCTATATGTAGACATATTTTGATTTCCCCAAGGTTGTTGTGAGCGATTATTGTAAGAGTTACCAAATGAACCCCTTCAGATGTTGTTAACATATTATGCATTTTTTGCATGTTATGGGCAGTCTTCATAGCTGTGGTTGTAGCCGCAAATTTCACATGAAAATATTGGCGCATCAAATTGTTGGGCTACTTGTATAGGAGCAACGTCGCTTGTTCCTTTCATATTCAATAACTCCAGGATTAGTTTTCACTTGTGCAGTTCGAGAGAGAATAGATATTGGTAGTTGTTCTGAGAAATCTTCTCCAGAATTTGAACAGCTTCATCGTATGTAAAATCCAACAACAGACCATTTACCGATACGTCAACAAGATTTCTTGTCTGAGCATTTAAACCATTATAAAAAAGCTCAATCTAGGTCTTTTGTTAAATTTCATTCATTGGACATCGTCGAAGCAATGCTTTGTAGCGCTCCCACATTATGTGTAAATTCTCATCATCAAGTTGATGATATGCTGTGATGTCATTTCGCAACCTTGCATTCATTGTCGGCAGATTAAATCTTAAAACAAACCACGTTGCTAAAGAATTCCAAGATGTGATAGATCCAACCAGCAATCTTCAAGGCATAATCAGGGACACCGTGTTCGTGCTTTTCCCTGCAATGAGTAAGGAAATAATTGCATCTTCAAGGCATCATCAAGGACACCGTGTTAACTAAAGGATGCACAAATAAGTAAAAATGATTTCAAATGTTCGTGCGTCGTCATACGGAAAACCTGAATACTGCCCACTAGAATTGAGCATCTGAAATATCACTGGTTTTAGTTCAAAGTTACCAGCATGAATTGCTAGTCTCACAACCCCTGGTTGTAGATCATCGAGTATAGGCACTACAAAATCTTTTATTGTCCTATTTTGTATTTGCTCTTCTTGTGGACGTAGTGGTGGTAAATCTTGTGGCAGTACTGGAGGAATGTCATTTTGTGGCAGCATTGGTGGTAAAATATTGTTATTGTTACCAACCATTTTCCTTTGTTCTTGCCTTCTCCTCCTAAGTGTTCTCTCAAGCTCTAGATCAAAGCTTGCAATGTCCTTAGGATTTCTCCTTGTGGACATGCAAAAACTAAAATCTGAAAAAGAAAACAATTAAAAGAAAATAATAACAGATTAGTAAAAATTATAAAGTAAGTAAAATTAATTACAACTACAAAAGTAGACATTAAACAAATGCCAGTCCCTGGCATTGGCGCCAAAACTTGATCGGTGTTTTTACAACACAACGATTTTGCAAGTGTACACATGTCGATGCAAGTATAATTGATAGATAATTCTATCGGATACCGATCCCACGAGGAATGGGTTTTTAATGTCTAATTGTCGAAGCAATCAATACTGAAATTAAAGGTAATGTGAGTACTGATGTCAATGCAATATGTCAGATCTACACACTAAAGTAGTCAATCACTGTCAACGCAATTAGAAATAAATTTCAAAAGTTCATGTCAGTGTACTGAAAATAAATCCAATTGTGTTGAGTGTTGAGTACTGAATATTAAAATGCATGAAATATAAATGTGACCAAGTGTAAAGGGTTGAAATGGTTCACTGAATATCACTAAGTCGCAGCGTTGGATGAGTCGATAAGGTGAAATATAGATGAATTATTGTTGCAGTGAAGTACCTTTGAGTTCTTACCAACAATAGCCCCCTACTTAATCCTAAAAATACAATAACTCCACCTCTCGGTGCAAGTAACGATGTGTATCCAAGAACAAGTAACTAGTATTTAACCCAGTCCCAAGCAGCTCTCGCCTAACCCACTTGTTAACCTAACCTGTCACCGCATCTCTCAATGTTCGCGTACTGCAATTTCACTTTTGTGTTTAGAGCGGTTAGATCCAAGAATAAATGGATAAGCAGTGTAAAGTAAGAATCAAAATGATCTAACATCAAAAGATACTCTCGTATTCATTTAATATCAACAGAATCCATCATCATTTAAAAAGAATTAAAGAGTACAACGAAACTTACTATCTCTAGACTACTAGGCCTACTCTCTAATTGTTCCTCTTGCCCAACATCAGCACCTCTCGTCAGAAGCAGTTGCAAACTTGCTTCATCAGCTCCCTGAATTCTAGCTCAAATCTTTAATTCACATAGAATTTTCAGAATTTAATCCCCTTGTTCTTGATTCTTTGTTCATCTATTTATAGGCTCAAGAAATTGCAGGTTTTTGCCTCCATTCTCAGATTCAGATCTAGTTTTTTGCAGCTATCAAAGTTAGCTACAGTAAAGTCGTGCACTCACGCATATTACATGTTTTCTTTAGAGATCTGCAGGTTGTCGCTGCACTGCTAAGCGTAATCTGATATTGTAATTTCAACGACACCTATGATATTCCTGTGCTAGTGCTTCCAGATGTAAATTCAGCTTTATTCTACTCATTCGAGGTTCAAATTCAATGCGACGACATCTCTTAGTCGCAATTCCAAGCTAATATTGTGGCTACGTTCTACCAATATTGACCTTCTGGGTTAAGCTCCTGCATTGACAATATTAAGACGCAATATTTCGGCTACTTGCATCAACATTAGTACAAAAATATATAAAAATAACAAAACTTTAAACTATCAATGAGTTGGAAAATGTGAAAACTAAGTATAAAATGCTAATGATGCATGCTAAATGAAGTACAAAAGAGACAATTTAAACACTAAATTTGGAAGAAAATCTATGTCATTTGTAATACCATCAATCTCTGATCCCACAAGTCCTAACTTTACGAGTTCTCATTCTTTAAGAGTCTTATGAAAAATCTGTGAATAGAGACGTGTTTAATCATCATCACGTTGAATGTTCTCTAATCAAATTTTCGTTTTTATCACTTTTAAGCGAATTTTCACTTATTCATCGTTCTCACAATTCAGAGTTCATCTCAATCTAAAAGTTTTATATAGTTTCCTATAGTTTCCTATAGTTTCACAATCACGTTTCTATAGTCTCAAGATCTATAGTTTCACATTCACATTTCTAAAGTTTCAGAATCATATCTAAAGAATAACTTACCTCGGATCTACTTTAGAAGGTCTTAGTTTTCTTATAACAAATCACTTTTGGCATGTATTTCTCAAAATACTCTTTTATGATGCATGCATGCTTTTCAAAAATATTTTTACTCACAGTCGAAGTTTTAAACTCAACTCTGATACAACCAAATGTAACCGCCCAAACCGAGCCTAAATATTATGGCCTAATCTAAGCAATCACATTAGCCATGAGAATGGCTAAGTAAAACACTTAAAGCTTAACTATTCAGAAATCACTTTAAAACTAGTAATTTGGATTTAACATCAAAGCCCATAAATTATTGTCACCTTAATTAGAACATCAAAACTATGTTTGTTAAAAGATATCATTCTTTAGAACTTATTTTGAAGCGGAAAACTCATTTATTATGGTTCCATAATAGTTATATAATTCGATAAAAACATTATTTGAAATGTAAGTAACTAGTTTCCTAAAATCCAATAATAGAGTTTCAAATCAACATTCTTCGGATGATTCATATGCTACCATGCAAACATAATCTAACAAAACCAAAATTCAAACCAATCCAAAATCGAGGTTCAGTTCAAAATCAAAGCTATAATAATCAAAGTTAATCAATCTTATGATGAGGTTCAATACCATAATTCTTGAAAACATTTTTTATTATCGAGAGAGCCTATCTACCATCTGAATATAAGTCTTAACCACGAGGATTATCGGGAAAAAATATTAAACAACGTGGGTGAGCTTTCGAAAGCTCAGTTTGAGATTTCCAACTATAAACACATAGAAACATATATGGAAATAACATATATCATCCTACATTACAATTTCACATAATGATACAATCATATATCACATCATTATTACTATGCATGATCATGTCAATCATATTTTTAAAACAATGCACGTTTTGGAAAAGATTCCTACCCATCTTCGCTACACATTGCAACTGAGTTCTCCGGAACCCATCCATCCTTATTCCTCCAATTTTTGTGGACAAGCCACCGCTTATTTACCATGACACAGTCACTTTGCACTTTGTGAATAAATCACCACTTAAGTCATCCCGAGTTGCTCGACAACTATAGCTCACTTATGTTGAATTGCTACCCTGGGTTGCCAGACAATAATAGGTTATATATATATATATATATATATTGATATGCAGTTAAACTGCCACTTATTGCCAATAATGGCCACCTCTTCCTCCTTTCATTAATCCCACCCCATGCATGTGACATGGAAAAACATTTACACATGTGTATAACTTTTCACTTAAGCATATAAATATGCTTGCATAATCACTTAATTCACTTTTTACATTCTTAACATGTATTTCACGTTAGATCATAGATATTGATATTCATATAATCACTTGTAGACATATTATATACATCACATGCTTGGAACACAAATAACACATAAGTCTTGTAACATATTCCATGAGATCGATAATATTCACATAAAACATATTATCACATTTATCACATCATACCAACATAGATTTCATATCTCATATCACGAGTTACACATCAAAAGAAGTAAGATCACTTACTTGGTCTCCTTAACGCAACTTTGAGTTTTTCAACTCCACATAAGTGCTTATGTACTCTCACATAATAATCAATTTAAAAATCACTTATACTTATTTAAGAAAAAGACTAGATTAGATCCCACACATAATATTTATTTCATATATTTAAGAACACATAAACGACTTAAAGCATAGTCTAGATCCCACACATAATATTTATTTCATTTATTAATATAACATAAACACAAAACAACACTAAATCCCAAACCTTAGATCTGATGAGTTAGATCGTGATTCACTTGTATGTAAGAAATTTTGGTTTTTGTAGTCACCAAGTTAAATCACAAAATTGCATTAGTTTAGATCTAGGAATGTTGCTCCTTAAATGTAAGAGATAGAACGAGATCGAAAATACTTACAAATGCTATGAAAATTTTACTTCGATAAATCTCGAAAAAGTCTTTCAAAGAGGAAGATCAAGATCTATAAACATGAATAAAGTGCTTTAGAGAAAAATCCCAAAAAATAGCTCTTAGCACTTAAAGAATATCAGAATTGAGAGTTTACAAAGTTGATTTCGAAAAAAGGAGAAGAACAAAAGAAATTCGACAAAGTTTTGTAATGGCCAACGACAACGACGATGGCAGTGCGACGATGGTGCAACGGTGGCACGTCAATGGTGACAATGAAGGAGAAGAGGAGGTTTGGAAACCTTCTATGGTGGAGAAGGGGAAGAAAATTGAAGAAGAATGACTTCAAGAGTACCAAAAATAAGCAGAAAAATGCCAGAAATCGGTGGTGAAAGGTGGTGGTCGACCAAGAAGAAGAGAAGAGAGAAAAATCAAAGAAAATAAAAAGTAAATAAACTTGGAAAGATTCAATCAAGCAATTAAAGAGAATCTCCTACTATTTTTGGCATGCCTTGGACGACTAGAAGAGAAGGTTTTGACCCTAGATGGTTCACAATTTTGGCTAGGAAGAAAAGGAAAGAAAATAAAATAATTACTTTGCATTTGAGGGGATTCGAACTTAGGATACTAATTGCTTTCTTAACCATTCGGCCAATAGTTCCCTCGTGCCCAATTTTGCGCACTTATTTTAAAATATAAGAACTAGCAGTCTCATTATTTTAGGATACTAATTACTAGCAGTCTCATTATTTTAAAATATAAGCAAAATTTGAAGTGTAATAGATTTTATCCCAATTGACTGTGCCAAGCCTCCACAGCAGAATGGTGTAGATGAGAGAAGGAATAGAACCTTGCTTGACGTGGTTTGTTCAATGTTAAGCTATTCACGGCTTCCTAGTTCCTTTTGGGAATATGCAATACAAACGACTTGCTATATTCTGAATGATGTGCCAACCAAGTTTGCTTGTAAGACACCTTATGGACCTTGGCATGGAAATAAACCCTCTCTAAATCACTTTAGAATATGGGGTTTTCCAACACACATTCTTAATAAGATTGCAAAGAAGTTGGATGCACGGACAAAAATGTTCATATTTGTAGGTTATCCGAAAGGAACAAAGGGGAGGATTATTCTACAATCCAAATGATAATACAATTAAAGTTTCTACTCGTGCTACTTTCCTTGAGGAAAGCTACATGGATAACTTTAAGCCTCAAAGTAAAGTGGTACTCGAGGAACTTTCAAGAGTTGTAGAACAATCATCAAGTTTAGTTCTCGAGAAAGTTGTAAAAGGACTTGAAAACGATCAACAACATAAGGGAATTCGTCGTGTGGGAGAGTTTCTAAGAAGCCAGACTTCTTCATCTGTGATGGTAGTATTTATAATACGGAAGCCAATCATGAGGATGATGATCCACTCACTTATGAGGAGGCTATGCGAGATGTTGATTCAAGCTCTGGAAACAGGCCATGGATGCGGAGATGGATTCTATGAAATCCAATATGGTGTGGGAACTTGTAAACTTACTAGTTAGGATTAAACCCATAGGGTATAAGTGGATCTACAAGAAGAAGGAAACGCACAAAGCTATACTTGTATGGAAAAGTTACACACAAAACGAAGGCATCGATTACGATGAGACCTTCTCTCCGGTAACCATGCTCAAGTCTATTCGCATACTCTTATCCATTACCTCTGCTCTCACTTATTAGATTTGGAAAATGGATGTCAAGACAACATTCTTAAATGGCTATTTTGATGAGACCATTTACATGGCTCAACCTACTAGCTATGTTGTTAAAGGAAAGGAGCAAAAAGTTTGCAAACTGTTAATATCCATTTATGGACTTAAGCAGGCATCCCGCTCATGGAAAAAAGATTTGATTAAGCAATCAAGACTTTTGGATTTTAGCAAATCAATGATGAACCTTGTGTTTACAAGTGTATAAAGGATAAAAGGTGGTCTTCCTCATTTTGTATGTCGATGATATTCTACTAATCAAAAATGATGTTGGAGAATTGTCATCGGTTAAATTGTGGTTACCTCAATAGTTTAGCATGAAGGACTTTGGGTGAAGTTAGTTATGTTCTTGGAATTCGAATCCTTAAGGATCGAAAGAATTAAATGATAGCTCTATATCAAGCTTTATACATTGATAAGGTACTGGAACGATTTGCAATGATCAATATGAAGCTGAGGGCCCAACTGACTACATCAGGTTTTCATCTTTCTTTAGATGGCTGTCCAAAGATAACGGAAGAAAGAGAGCATATGAGTAAGTAAGGTTCCATATGCTTTGGTAATTGGAAGCCTTATGTATGTGACGCTTTGCTCACGTCAAGATATCTGTTTCGCAGTAGGAATGGTTAGTCAATATCAGGCGAAATCAGGTCTCAAGCATTAGCAAGCTATAAAGCATATATTAAGGTATCTTAAAAGAACCAGGGATTATATGCTTGTGTATTCTGGGGAGAACCTTACTATTGTCGAATACACAGACTTATACTTCCAAACCTATAAAGGTTGGAGGAAATCGACGTCGAGAAATATTTTCTTTCTAGGTAGTGGAGCCATAGTATGGAGAAGTGTAAAAAAACTTGCATTGCTGACTCTACTATGGAGGCCGAATTGTATTTGCTTTTGAGGCAACAAAAGAAGCAATATGGCTTCGAAAGTTCTTAACTAATCTTGAAGTCATTCCTGGTAAGGAGAAAGCTATAACATTATATTGTGATAACAATGCTGCAATAGCTAATACCAAGGAAATGAGAAGTCACAAGAGGATGAAACACATTGATCGAAAGTATCACTTGATACAAGAGGCAGAGCCGAAGGAATTGTAAATATGAAGAAAGTAACTTCTAAAGATAACCTTGCAGAACCATTTAGTAAGACTATTGTAATTAAGGGTTTTAACAAACATGTCGAGGATATTGGAATGGAAACATGACACATTTACTTCACTAGAGCAAGTGGGAGATTATTGGAAAATGTGTCCATATTGTAGTAAACATGTAACTATTTTCTATTTATTTAAATGATGAATAAATAAATAAAGTCAATTTCACATTTCACTATTACGTCGTTTGTATTTTTTGTCTTTCATATTTTGCATGCATAGCGAATCTGTGACAAGCAAATATGTGCTCATTAACTGTCTAAGTTCAAACTGAAGATAAGTGGCATTGTAAGAACATTTACATTGCGAGGAACAAGTGGATAAGTTTCCTCATTTTGCTCTAACCACGATAGATAATCCACTACTTGATTCTCAACACCTTTTCTGTCTTAGATCTCAAGGTCAAATTCTTGGAGTAAGAGTATCCATCGAATAAGCCTTAATTTAGCATTTTTCTTGGTGAGTAAATATTTAATAGCTACATGGTCAATAAACACTGTAATTTTAGTACCTATAAGATATGAACAGAACTTGTCAAAAGCAAAAACTATAGCAAAGAATTCCCTTTTAGTTACCGTATAACTAAGTTGGGCTCCTATTAAACTTCTGCTGCATAGTAGATAGGGTGACACACTTTGTTTCTTCTTTGACTTGTCACAACTCCAACGAAAAAGTCGCTTGCATCACACATCAACTCAAAAGGTGAGTTCCAATTAGGTGTAATGATTACTGGGTTTAAGATTAATCGACTCTTTACTTCTTTAAAAGCTTCCAAACATGCTTTATTGAAGTCAAAAATTGTATCCTTCTCTAACAACAAACACAAAGGCTTAGAAAGTTTTGAAAAATCTTTGATAAATCTTCGGTAAAAACTGGGGTAGCCTAAGAAACTTCTGACTCCTTTTATACTAACTAGGGGAGGTAATCTTTCAATTACGTCCACCTTTACTTTGTCAACTTCAATTCCTCTCTTAGAAATTTTATGCCCCAAGACAATCTTTTCCTTAACCATAAAGTGGCACTTCTCCAAGTTAAGAATATGGTTCATCTCCTCGCATCTCTTAAGTACCTTAGCCAAATTACTTAAACAAACATCGTAAGTATTACCAAACACAGAAAAATCTTCTATGAAAACCTCAACAAAATTTTCAACCATATCAGTAAATATTTCCATCATGCATCATTGAAATGTTGTAGGTGCGTTGCATAAACCAAAAGGCATCGCCTAAAAGAAAACGTATCGTATGGACAAGTAAAGGTTCTTTTAGTTGGTCTTCTGGGGCTATAACTATTTGGTTATATCCCGAATAGCCATCTAAAAAAAATTTGTTACCTGCTAGTTGATTTAACATCTGGTCCATAAAAGGAAATGGAAACTGGTCCTTCCGAGTGGCTTTATTCAACTTTCTGTAGTCAATAACAATTCTCCAACTTGTAATAGTTCCCATCAAGATCAAGTCATTACGTTCATTCTAAACAATTGTGATTCCACCTTTCTTCGGTACACATTACACCAGACTTACCCATGACCTATCTAAGATGGGGTAAATAATTCCCGCATCTAACCACTTGATCACTTCTTTCGCACTACCTCTTTCATGATAGGATTGAGCCTTCTTTGCCTATCAATTCGAGCTCGCTCACCCTCCTCTAAGATAATGCATGCAGAAAGAAAGGATATCAGCTATAGTCCAACCAATTGCTTTTTTAAACTTCTTCAAAACAGCAATTAGTTGCTCCTCTTGATCTTTTGTCAACAATTAGTTACTCCTCTTGATCTTTTGTCAGTTCTGCTGAAATAATCACAGGCAAAGTCAAACAGTCACCTAAATAAATGTATTTTAAACGGGAAGGAAGTACCTTTAGTTCAAGTTTAGGCAGTTCCTCGATTGATAACTTTGGTTACACATATTCACGAGCTCCTAACTCCAATGGTTCAAACCATGTTGATTGAATGTAATTCCTCGGATTGGCTTCCATCAAAGCCAAGTTTTCTTCACCTTCTTCATCCTCTAAAGGGTCAAACTCTAAAGAATTCTCTAATGGATCTTCCATAAAATTACTTTTCATAGAAACCAAAGTTTTTATCTCTTCCATAATTGAACACTCTACCTATAACATCTCGATTTTAAGTAGTGTCAAAAATAGCGGTTTCAGGACCACAACTCTGACGAGTCGAGTTAAAAAAATTTTATTTTAATATTTACGATGTCATTAGCATTGCATTAAAAATTTGGATAAGAAATTTTAATGTCTAGATAGTGAATTGAGTAGAAAGGACTGAATCGTAAAAGGTACAAAAGTAGGGTTGATAAGTTAGAAAGACTAAATGAACAAATTACCCTAAAGGATTTTAGTCAATGCTTTATCATGAGAAATATTAGTATTAAATATGATTAATTAAAGCTTAACAAGTGATTAACTAAGCTAATTATGAAAGTCACTAAAATTCCAATTATGCCAAGTATATATATGAATTAAAATAGAAAAAATGACATTTTTCACCTATTCTTCATCTTCTCCATGACAAAGACAAAGAAAAACTAGGGTTTCCATTGTTTAACTTGTGTGATTTATTTGGGTAAGAAAACCTTGATCGTTTTTAGTAATTTCTATCTTTTTGAGTTCGTATTAGCTTAATCTAGTTTATCTAGGGACCAGTTTGTGAATCTGTCAAATATTATAAAACTTTCCATTGTTGAAAATGCTTATTCTTGAAAGTTTAATAGTCCTTGGAGTGTAACCACAACTGCAATCCAGTCCTGTAAGTTCGTAATGTTAAATTCTTACTTGTAATTGCTTATAACTGGCTTCTTTATGGTTGTTGATGATTGGAACAACAAATTGAAGATGTGAAGGATAGAAACGACACAAGAAGAATGACTCGGCCTTGTGCCAAAATTAAATGGTCTGATGACTGAGATCTTGCATTTGTTGTGGATCCTCTACAACATCGTGAGTCACTGTAAAGTGAATAGAATCCAAGAATGGATTACAGACCCTACGATGGCTGAGATTTATGCTTGATTGCATATTCTCGTTAGCTTAATGTGAGATGCATGGTAAGGAATAGTTATACCGTATCGATGGCTGAGAGTAACATCGTATATTGGTAACAAGCATGACCTTTAGGTCAATCGGGAGTAAAATGAATAACGATCACTGAAGTATCGTTCGTTCTATTCTTACTCAACAGATTTACATATTTGTTTACCATATGTTATTAGGTAAATTGATAAACCTTGCAAACTTATTAAGCTATAAACCTTATTAGTAAAATTGTTGTTTTGTGGATCCCATTTTGCAACTTGAATATCGAACCTTCTTTAAGACATCACACTATCCCGAGAATTCGTTCAGTAGTATTTTACATCACTTGATTATATGGCATGTATTAGGATGAAATGACTTGTACTACTTGTATGGACGAATGAATCTTTTGTTGTCAATTCTAGATAAATGTTGAACAAGTTGGTATTTTAGTTAAATGCGATATACATACTATATGAGATGTATGCAATGTCTTGAAACTATGTACAATGTATTAGTACAATGCATTTGAAGTTATGAAGTGATGAATATTTGATAAACTTGTAGTCTATGCATGATTTATTGAATTTTGTGTACTTGTTTTGGAGAACTCATGCATGTATCGGTAGAAGTACAGGGTAGGAGAGAGGTTACATTTTGACTTGCATTGTATCGGTAGTAACAATTGAAGTATCGATAGTTCTGTTTACTTAAGTATTGATAGTTGGGATACTTGTATCAGTAGAAGTTGTAGGGTTAAACTTCTTAGGTCTTTGGAGTTTTTAGTATTGGTAGATGTATGACTTGTTTCGGTAGAAGAGTCTCTTGTATCGATAGAACTGTCACTTGTATCAGTAGAAGTCTCCAAAATTCGTGGAAATGACTTTTTTTCCCTTTCGAGTTATGTTGACATTCAATTAATGATTCATGTTGTGTATTTTGCATTGCTCTATTAAAATATGAATAAACGAAATAGTAACATGAGATAAAATGTAATATAAGATTGGATGAACATCAGGACCCTAATTGGCGACGGTTTCAAGTTTTGGGTGTTACATTTAGTGGTATCAAAACTTACAATTTAGTCATTTCTGGACTGTATTGGTTTTGTTTAAATGAATTAGAAGTACATGCAATATGAATCTGTGATAGTGTGATATGTATGGATCCGATCTAACTACAGTTTTTGTAGATAATCACAGGATGTTTTAATAAAAAAGAGATGAAACTAACGAGGTAAATAGTAACATCCTGACTAATGATTTCGGGGCCAATCACGGTCCACCGGTATTACTGATGATAGAAAACAAAGTAAAGAACATGTTTTTCAGATTGATGGGGTAGTGGTTCTCGGAGTCCATAAAGAACAAACCAATGGCACCACCTCCTCCACCCCTTGTTACACAGCTTGCTACCGATCATAGTACCTCTAACTATGCCTCCACCTCCTCTAGTGGTGGAATAGAGACGTCGTATTCTGACGGACAGGGTTAGAAAATATAGTGCAAAAGAATTTCGGGGAAGTATAGAAGATGATCCTTCTAGAGTTGAATACTGGTTGGAAAACACACTAAGAGTTCTGAACGAGATGTCTTGTCCTCCAGAAAACTATGTGAGGTGTGCTACTTCGTTACTAAAAGACGAAGCTTATAATTGGTGGACGATGATTGTAGCGGTGATGCCTGAAAATGAAGTTACCTGGGAATTCTTTTAAAAAGAGTTCAAAAAGAAATATGTCAGCAAGCGGTACCTGGATAAAAAGAAGAAGGAATTTTTAGAATTGAGACAGAGAAGCAAAACAGTGAGAGAGTATGAATGATAATTTGTACAGTTGAGTAAGTATGCTCGGGAGATTGTACCGACGGATGAAGCGATGTGTGTTCATTTTGAAGATGGGCTGAATGATGAAATCAAGATGATGGTAAGCGAATCTGAGCTGCGACCGTTTATGATTCTTGTAGATAGAGCTCAGAAGATAGAAGAAATCTACAATAAGAAGAAACAGAGAGAAAAGAGGTTTCGGGAGTCTAGAAAGAAGAATATCACCAGAACTTTTTTATGTCACCGCTAAAGAAAGTTAGGGAAAATGAAACTCGTGGGGCAATCTCTGATTTCTGAGTACTAGTAGATCAAGGCCACTAGAGTTCAGATTTCAAAATCGTCCTACAACCAGCGTAGCTAGTGTTCGAAATGCACCTAACCCACAATGTGATCACTACAGAAGATATTATGCGAGTGAATGTCGAAAGCTGAAAGGAACTTGTCATTGATGTGGAGGTACAGATTATTTCATGTGAAACTATCCGATGACTTCAAGGGTGAAAAAGGAACAAAGTTTGAAACCCCTTGATCACGCTATGAACGTCACAGCAAATACGTGCAAGCGTACACTATCGATGCAAGTATAGTAGACAGAAGTGAATCTGTCGAATATCGATCCCATGAGGATGGGTGTCTTTTGTCTAAAATTGTTAGTGCAAAAGAAGTTAAGATAAGAATAATTGTCAAGAGTAATGTCAGCACAATTAAATCAAGACTACAGAAGTAAAAGAGTTAAAACTGTCAGCGTAAATATTGTAAGAGTAATACAAAATGTCAGAGCAAATTAATGAGAAAATGAAATGAAGGATTTGAGATATTTTATCAATGAAAATTAAAGAAATTAAAGAAATAAAACAATGATAAAGAAGTGGGGGACCCTTGACTTGAAAAATTGGCAATCACTAAATGTGACTACAAGGTAATTGATAGATAAATTGTTGACACAATTAAGCTTAATGAGATCTCACTACTTTCGACTTCCCTGTTTATCAAAGACCCAAATACTCATATTAACCACACCTTCCAGTGCTGACAATGCTTTGCATTCAAGAACAAGTGGCCAAAATTCCTCCGTGCCTCAAGTAACTTCCGTTGTCTTGCTTGTTTATTTAACTTGTCACTGTACCTTCTAGTGGTCGTGACTGCAATCGCACTTTCGTGGTCAAAACGATTAAATCCAAAGATAAACAATTAAGAAGATTTGAGCAGAAATCAAAATAGATCTAACATTAAGTGGTACTTTCATACACAATTAAAGTCATCAAAATTTATCAACGTTTAAGAGGAAATAAAGAACAAGTTGAAGCATTCTATTACTTGTCAACTAGAACTCTTCCGTAAATGCTCCTCTTGCATCACACTTAGAACACTCCTCGTCAGGAGTAGATGTTGCCTTCTCGTCGCATCAGTTTACCCTCTAGGGTCTCAAGCCTCTATACCGAAAAGCTCAAAAGTCAGGTTGAAGAACATAATATTGCAAAATGGGAGACTAAAGGAAGAAGAGACACCTTTCTCTTTCCTTATGAGTGTTTATATTTAGCCCAAATTGTACATGTGTCTATTCTGAAAAATTGAGTTGTACAAGTTATATCATATTGTGCAGCTCACACATTCCTGTTCTTATTAGACAACTATCAAATGTGGTGATAATTCTAGGCACAATTCTGGACATATTCATGCAGCGACAATTCTGTACATGTTCATGCAGCGACATTCCTGGGTGCAATTGAAGAATACTTATGTAGTAACATTCCTAGATGCAATTTGAAGAATATTTATGCAGCGACAGTCTTGGGTGCATTCCGAAAATATTCCCGCGGCGACAATTTTGGTGCAATCTGGAAGTGCTCATGCGGCTACAGTTTTGGGCGCAAATTTGGATGTTATTTTGTAGCGACAACTCTGTACACCTCCATGCGTTGATCTTTCTAGACAAGTTCCTACAGTGGCATCTCAAGATGCAATATTGAAAAAGTAGATAAAATTAAAGAAAATTAAACCAAACATCACTGACTTAGAAAATGTAATTACTAAATATAACATGCTAAAAATGCATGCTAAACATGATATAATGGGAACCAAATTATACAATAAATGGGGAGAAAACATATGTATTTTTTAGTACCATCACCCCTTATTACTCCTCAAAATGGTAGACGCCCTGAATAGAGCAGCAATACAGGCGGTAATCGAGGCGATAACAAAGGAAATGCATCCAGACTTGAAATTCAAGCACTTGCACGGTGCCATCAGGGATAGAGAAGAGGCTACCGCTCCTAATGTTGTGACCGGTATATTTTATCTTTTTAATTATATTGTGTGTGCTTTGATTGATCTAGGGTCGACTCATTCATATATTTACACTACATTAGCAACTGATAAGAAACTGTCAATAGAGTCGATTGAATTTGATGTACAAGTCACAAACTCGTTGGGTCATAGTGTCATTATTAATTTGGTATGTCATAAATGTCCACTGAAAGTCCAGGGCTGTGAATTTCCTGCTGACCTAATGTTGTTACCTTTACCGAGTTCGATATGATCTTGGGTATGGATTGGTTATCTGAACATGATGTAATAGTGAACTACGAACGAAGAAAGATTGATCTGAAAAGTTCGACAGGTGAAGTGATAATGGTTGAGTCCGATAGATTAAATAGTGGGACCAGAATGATTTCAGCTATTTCAGCACAGAAAATGGTTCGTAAAGGCTGTGAAGCATTTCTGGCATATATACTCGACTCACAAGTCTTAGGAACAGAATTGAAACAGGTACCAGTTATTAATGAGTTTATAAATGTGTTCCCAGAAGAATTATTGGGTTTGCCACCGATCAGAGAGGTAAAGTTTGGTATTTATATTTTACTGGGTACTACACCGATCTCGACCCCACCATAGAGAATGGCACCAATCGAATTGAAAGAATTAAAGGCTTAGTTGCAAGAATTGTTAGATTGAGTCTTGATAGACTGAGTTTGTCGCCATGGGGAGCGCCAATGTTGTTTGTGAAGAAGAAAGACGGCTCGATAAGAATGTGCATAGATTATAGATAGTTGAACAAGGTAAAAATCAAGAATAAGTACCCATTGGCTCGTATTGACAAAGTTATTTGATCAGTTGAAAGGTGCAACTATATTTTCTAAGATAGATCTTCGATCAGATTACTATCAAATGCGAGTGAAAGGTTGCAACATGATGAAAACAAAATTCAAAACCAGGTATGGACATTATGAGTTTCTAGTAATGTCGTTCGGGTTAACTAACGCCCTAGCAACATTTATGGATCAGATGAACCAAGTGTTTCAGCCTCAGTTAGATAGATTTATGGTTGTATTTATCGATGACATACTGATTTATTCCATAACAAAGTCAGAGCATACTCATCATTTGATTGAGGTATTGTAGATTTTGCGAGAAAAATAGATGTATGCGAAATTTAGCAAATGAGAATTCTAGCTTTCAGAAGTTGGATTTTTAGGTCATGTGGTATCCGTAGAAGTAAATCGGGTTGATCCGGGCAAAATTACAACTATTCTCAATTGGAAGGTTCCGAAGAATGTTACTGAATTATGTAGCTTTTTAGGATTGGTAGGTTATTACTATCGGATTGTGAAAAAATTCTCTATTATAGCTTCACCGTTGAGGAAGCTGCTACAGAAGAACATTCAGTTTGTTTGGTCAAATAAGTGTCAACATAGTTTTGATCAGCTTAAGAAAATGTTAACGGAAGCTCCGGTACTGACACAACCTGAATTGAGAAAGGAAATTGTTGTTTACAATGACGCGTCTTTGAATGGTTTGGGTTGTGTTTTGAGGCAAGCTGGAAATGTGATAGCATATGCCTCCCGACAGTTAAAGCCACATGAAAGGAATTATTCGACTTACGATCTGAAGTTAGCTGCTATAGTTTTTTGCATTAATGATTTGGCATCACTATCTATACAGTGAGAGATGTCATGTATTCACTGATAATAAGAGTTTGAAGTACCTGATGACATAGAGGGAGTTGAATTTGCAGCAGTGCCGATGGTTGGAACTATTAAAAGACTATGATCTTGTGATTAACTATCATCCAGGTAAAACAAATGTTGTTGCAGATGCCTTGAGCCGGAAATCATTATTTGCCTTGAGGGCTATGAATGATCACTTGTTATTGAAAAGTGATGGTTCTGTTACTGCAGAGCTCAGGATGAGACCGTTGTTTCTACAACGGATTCGAGAGTTGTAGAAAAATGATCCAAAGCTTGTGGCTAAGAAAGAGCATATGCAGAGTGATGCCACCATGGGGTTTACAGTTGATACGGATGGTATGTTGTATTTCAGAGGTAAAGTGCGTGTTCCTAATGAATTAGACTTGAGAAAAGATGAGACATTCTAACAGAACCTCACAGCGGCACTTATTCCATTCACCCGGGAAGTGTGAAAATGTATAATGACCTGAAGAAGATGTATTGGTGGCCAAGTATTAAACGAAAAATCTCTAAGTTCGTAACCAGATGTCTGATGTGCCAACAAGTAAAAGCTGAGCATCAGGTATCATCTGGATTTTTGCAGCCTATCACAATGGACTTTGTTACAGGATTATCGGTGACACTGAGGAAGAAAGATTCAATCTGGGTTATAGTTTACAGATTGACTAAGTCATCTCATTTCATTCCTATTCGAGTGGATTATCCATTAGAAAAGTTGGCTGAGTTGTATGTATCTAAGATCGTGCGACTGCATAGGGTATCGGTATCTATCATCTCTTACAGATGGTCAGCTACATGAAGCTTTGGGAACCAAGTTGACTTTTAACACTACATATCATTTGCAGATAGATGGTCAGTCTGTGCAAGTGATACAAATCTTGGAAGACATGTTACGATGTTGAATCCTTGAGTTTGAGGGTAGTTGGGAGAGGTATCTGCCATTAGTAGATTTTTCTTATAATAACAGTTATAATGCTAGCATTAAAATGGCACCGTTTAAGCCATTATATGGTAGAAAATGTCGAACACATCTGTATTGGTCTGAGTTGAGCAAGCCTAAGTTGGTTGGGACCAACTTGGTACATGAGACTGAAGACAAAGTCCAAGCAATCCGTTACTGTTTAAAAGTCGCGTCTGATCAACAGAAGTCCTACGCGGATCTAAAGAGGAAGGATATAGATTTTATCGTCGGAGACCAAGTCTTTTTGAGAGTTTCACCTTGGAAGAAGGTGTTATAGTTTGGTAAAAAGGGCAAGTTGAGTCTGTGGTTTATTAGGTCGTACGAGATCCTTGAAAGGATTGGTCCTATAGCTTATAAGTTGGCTTTACCACCGGAACTTGAGAAGATTCACATTGTATTTCAAGTTTTGATGCTGAGACGGTACAGATCAAATCCTTCTCATGTTATTACACCCACTAAGGTTGAGATTTAGCTAGATTTGTCATATTTAGAGGAATCGGTTAGAATACTGGCTCGCGAGGAAAAAAGCTACGGAATAAAAGATTACCGTTGGTGAAAGTATTGTGGAATCGTTACGGGTTAGAGGAAGCCATATGGGAGACAAAGGCTTCAATGAAATCACAGTACCCTAACCTATTCATTGGTAAGAAATTTCGGGACGAAATTTCCCTAAGGGGGGAGAGTTGTAACAACCCGATTTTTAATGGATAAGAAATTTTAATGTCTAGATTGTGAATTGAGTAAAAAGGACTGAATTGTAAAAGGTACAAAAGTAGGGTTGATAAGTTAGAAAGACTGAATGGACAAATTACCCTAAAGAATTTTAGTAGGTGCTTTATCATGAGAAATATTAGAAGTAAATATGTTTAATTAAAGCTTAACAAGTGATTAACTAAGCTAATTATGAAAGTCACTAAAGTTACAATTATACCATTAAGTATATATATGAATTAAAAAATGACTTTTTCACCTATTCTTCATCTTCTCCACGGTAAAGACAAATTAAAACTAGGATTTCCATTGTTGAACTTGTGTGCTTGGTTTGGGTAAGCAAACATTGATCGTTTTTAGTAATTTTTATGTTTTTGAGTTCGTATTAGTTTAATCTAGCTAATCTAGGGACCAATTTGTGAATCTGTCAAATGAAAATAAAACTTGCCATTGTTAAAAAAGCTTGTTTTTTATTTTGATAGATTTGAATGTTTGATGCTTGGGTTAGATCTTTTTCAAAAGTAAATTTTGATGAAATCAAGGTTTAAGGACTAAAATGTAAAAGTGATGAAATTGTGTCTTTAGTGGAAATAAATTACTTGTAGAGATTTGTATGAGAACTATGAGCATTTGGTTGGAGAATTTTTAGAAAACAATGAGTATTCTATATGTTTTGTGTTGAAAGGACTAGATTGAATAAAAGGAAAGTATTAGGGGTAAAATCATAATTTTCCCAAAAAGGACCAAATTTTGTTAAATTATATGATTGAGTGATTTCATGTGAGAATTGGATGATTCGTGGATGCAAACTACGATCGTGGCACAAATCGCGGGAAAGGGAAGTTAGCGGAATTGTCCTTGAAGTCTAACCACAACTGTAATCCAGTCCTGTAAGTTCGTAATGTTAAATTCTTACTTGTAACTGCTTATAACTAGCTTCTTTATGGTTGTTGATGATTGGAACAATAAATTGAAGATGTGAAGGATAGAAACGATAGAAGAAGAATGACTCGGTCTTGTGCCAAACTTAAATGGTCCGATGATTGAGATGCTACATTTGTTGCGGATCCTCTATGACATCGTGAGTCACTATAAAGTTAATAGAATCCAAGAATGGATTACAGGCCTTACGATGGTTGAGATTTATGCCTGATTGTATATTCTCGTCAGCTTAGTGTGAGAAGCAACGTAAGAAACAGTTATACCATGTCGATGGTTGAGAGTAGCATCGTGTACTGGTAACAGGCATGACCTTTGGGTCAACAAGGAGTAAAATGAGCATTATGACCTTTGGTCAACAGGGAGTAAAACAAATAACGATCACTAAAGTACAGTTTTGTTCTAACTCGACGGATTTACAGGTTTGTTTACCACATGTTATTCGGTAAATTGATAAACCTTGCAAACTTATTAAGCTATGAAGTTTATCAATGAAATTGTTGTTGTTTTGTAGATTCCATTTTGTGACTTAAAGATTGGACCATCTTGAAGACATCACACTATCCCGGGAGCTCGTTTGGTAGTATTGTACATCACTCGGTTATATGGCATGTACTAGGATGAAATGACTTGTGCTACTTGTATAGACGACTAAATCTTTTGTTGTGAATTCTAGATAAATGTTGAACAAGTTGGTATGTTAGTTAAATGTGAATACATACTATATGAGATGTGTACAATGTCTTGAAACTATGTACAATGTATTAGTATAATGCATTTGAAGTTATGAAGTGATGAATATTTGATAAGCTTGTAGTTTATGCATGATTTATTGAATTCTGTGTACTTGTTTTGGTAGAAGTATAGGGTAGAACAGAGGTTGCATTCTGACTTGCATTGTATCGGAAGTAACAATTGAAGTATCAGTAGTTATATTTACTCAGGTATCGGTAGTTGGGATACTTGAATCGGTAGAAGTTGCAGGATTAAACTTCTTAGCTCTCTGGAGTTTTTAGTAGCTGTAGATGTATGACTTGTTTCGGTAGAAGAGTCTCTTGTATCGGTAGAAGTTGTAGGGTTAAATTTCTTATCTCTCTGGAGTTTTTCGTATCGGTAGATGTATGACTTGTTTCAGTAGAAGAGTCTTTTGTATCGGTAGAATTGTCACTTGTATCGATAGAAGTCTACACTGTTCTTGAATTGCTCACTAACTTGACTACTATCGATGCTTGTCCAATAGGTATCCGTAGAAGTCTCCAAAATTCGTGAAAATGACATTTTTTCCCTTTTCGAGTTATGTTGACATTCAATTAATGATTCATGTTGTGTACTTTGCATTGCAATATTAAAATATAAATTAAAAAATAGTAACATGAAATAAAATGTAATATAAGATCGGACGGACATCGGGACCCTAATCGACAACAGTTTTGGGTTTTGGGTGTTACATTACTGCCGAATCGAGAAATTTCATAGCTTAAGAATGTTAAATGTTACCTGATCATCTCGAACTTGCATGGTGAGTTCACTGTTCTTCACATCAATTAACGTTCTTCCTATGACTATGAAAGGTCTTCCGAGGATGATCAACACTTCCTTATCTGCTTCAAAATCTAAGACAATAAAGTCAGTAGGAAAAATAAACTTATCGACTCTTACTAAAACATCCTCGATCTTTCCTTCCAGATATGCTAAAGATCGATCTGCTAGCTGAAGCGTCACAGTTGTAGGCCTAACTTCACCTATTCCCAACAGCTTGAAAATAGATTTGGGCATCAAATTAATATTGGCTCCTAAGTCACACAAAGCTTTACCACAATAAGATTAACCAATAGTACAGGGTATAGTAAAGCTTCCAGGATCCTTCAATTTCAGTGGTAGATTGTTCTTCAGGAACACACTGCACTCCTTCGTCAAAGCAACAGTCTCATACTCACAAAGTCGTTTCTTTTTAGACAATATATCCTTTATAAAGTTCACATAGTTCGACATTTGTTCTAAGGCCTCCACTAACAGGATATTAGTCTTTGCTTTATCAGACAATATATCCTTTATCAAACATGTGTAACTGCTTTAGAACATCCAAGAACTTCTTAAATTGTACCTCTTGTTTCTACTTATGTTGCTATAGTCTTTGTATGTACGGAAGTGATGGAACATTCAGTTGGATACTAATGAGGTAAATCTGCATCTACAGTAGATGTTAGATTATCAGAATTCACTAGTTTAGTGTTTACCTCGTAAGACTTTACAAATTTTGGCTCTTTTGATGTAGGAACTTCAACGGTTGGTTGACTTTCCTCTTTCTCAACAGGTTCATCTTCAACATCAATCAGTTGGGTTTCCAAACTCATATCACTTCGCAATGCCACTACTTGTAATGTTCCTTATCTAAACTCCTTGGATTCTCTGTATCGCTCAGCAAGGTTCCTTATAGTCTATTACGAAGCTCCTTAGCTAACTATCCCATTTGGTTCTTCAAATTTTTCAGTCTTGCTGCTTGGATTTGGACCAAGGAATCATTCTTCGCCATGTACGCCTTCAACAAGTTCTCCAAACTATTTGATGATTTGGCTTGGGCTAGTTTTGGAGCTGAAATTGAAGTGCAGGCGTCAACTTCATGAACTCCAACCACAAGTCTTCTTGAAGCTGCTTGATTTGTTGGTCATTGATAGTTGTTGCTAGCGATCCTCTCGATGATCTCATAAGTCTCATTATAAGACTTAGATAAAATTGTACCATTCGTAGAACCATCTACCATTAATCTTGTGTATGCGTTAAGACCATTATAGAACGTCTCCAACTGGATATAGTAAGGAATCCCATGATGAGGACACTTACGAAGTAACTCCTTGAATCACTCCCAAGCCTCGTACAAGGACTTCTCATCCAATTGCTAGAAAGTTTTTATCTCATTTCTCAAATTAGCATTCTTGCTAGGTGGGGTTGAGAAATACTTAACCCAAAATCTTTCTGCTAATTCTTGCCAAGTAGATATCGAACTTGGTGGCAATGAATTAAGCCATGCTCATGCTCGATCTCACAACGATTATAGAAGCAACTACAACCTCAGTGTGTCTTTAGTCACACCGGCTATCTTGAACGAATCACTCTCCTCCATAAACAATTGAAGGTGAATATGTGGATCTTTCGTGGGCATACCACTGAACTGACCCACCATTCGTAGCATTTGAAACATCATTTGTTTCAACTCAAATTGGGGTGCCTCAATATCCGACTGTCTAATTCTCGGATTTAACTCAGTGAAGAGTGGTACAGCATACTGTCTAATGCATCGATCCCTATCATCAGCAATGAGGATGGGATTTCGCACATGATCAGCTCCATTACCTTGGCCATTATTCTAATTTCACAAAAAATAAAAACACAGTCGTTAGAAAATTTGTAACGCGTATGTTTGTGCAAGTGTACATAGTCGTTATCAACTAATAAGTAAGTATCGAGTCATCGTCTCCACAGGAACTGTAAATATGTTAATTGATTAATTGTAAAATTATATTAAATAACTTAGTAATAAAAACACAATATATTTGAATGGTTGATGATTAAAATTAAATGTAAATAATCTAAATGCAATTGATCCCTATTGCAAATTAATCTAAGTATGCAACTTATCTATATGAATAATTTAATTTTAGCATAGATTAAACACAATTCACAACAATTATAACATAAATAAACTAGGACAACTACTTTAATTAATTTAATTCATTATTAACATGCTTGATGACATTCGAAAAATATTCCATGGCAACTCGATCTTTCATGAGTTTGGAAACTAAGTTAGGTCCTTTCAAAATCCTTTACTTAGAAAATATGCATTTTATTTATCATTATTCACTAAGGGTTTCTTAACATTCATGTGAGATAATAAGGACGTGTTAGGTTTGAAACAGTTTAATCACACAAATCTAAAAACTATGCAGATGATAGAGCTTGGTTAGAGCTGTTATGAATCTGCAATTAATCGGGTTAGGATCTAAATCGAGCATGCACATTTGAATTATGTGTCCATTAGTTGTCGTCCATTTAGAATTGCTCAGCTAATTCTAGTGCATTCAATCACGTATGAATGAAATTCAGACTTGATATTAATTGAAAACATGATCTATTAAGGCACAAACATCATAAGAATGAATCTAATGAATATTATTTAATTAAAGTAATCGTCTTAGCTTAAATAGAATTAAGTTAACATTGTTGTTAACAAGAACAAAGAACACATAGAAAACATTATAAACTCAATTTAATGAAAAGAAATAATAAACCCTATCGAAGTGGCTGTCCCCTAAAACTCCGATTGAAGAAGACTCCTTCGCTCTTTTGCTTTACTCCTTTGTTGATGGCTCTCTGAGGTGGCCAGCCAAAGGTTCTTTAAGGGGCTTAACTAGATAAAATCTCAATAAAGAGATGAAAGCTAGGCGTGAGAATGGCAAAGATGAGAGGAAGGATGAAAGAGTTGAGAAAAAATGAGAGAATGTGAATGATGAGGGATGATTTGAAATGGTGAGAAATGCCTCTTATTTATAGGTGAAGGGTGAACGCTCATTTACTAAAAATAGGGAATTTGAATCCCTCAATCATCTCTAATACTTGGTTGACCGTGCTTCAAGGATTTTGAGTGGATTTTGTTGCTTCATTTTGAAGCATTCAACATGCCACATCAACCAGGGACCAAGACTCAGTCAACAGCATCTTCCTGGGATAAATTCTAATTTCCTTTCAACTGTAGGGTTACTTGGGTTCTTTTCTTATGTACTAAAGATGAAGCTTTAGAAAAATTCATCACTTTTTCAAAAATGAATCAAAATGAAAAAGGTTACTATATCACTAGTGTCAGAAGTGACCATGGAACCAAATTTAAAAATCTTGATTTTGAAAATTTTTACAACTCAAATGGAATTAGCCATAATTTTTCTGTACCTAGAACCCCTCAACAAAATGGAGTTGTTGAGAGGGAAAATATAACTTTAGAAGAAATGACTAGAACCAAGCTTTGTGAAAATACTTTACCAAAATATTTTTGGGCGAAAGCCACAAACAGCGCTTGTTACATTGTTAATAGAGTAATTATTAGGCCTATCTTAAAGAAAACTCCATATGAAGTTTTCAAAAATAAAAATCCTAACATTAGCTATTTTTATCCTTTTTGATGCAAAAGTTTTGTTTTAAACAATGGCAAAGATAATCTTGGTAAATTTAATGCAAAAAGTGATGAAGGAATTTTTCTTGGTTATTATTTAAATTCTAAAGCTTATCGAGTCTTTAACAAAAGAAATCTAGTAGTAGAAGAGTCTATACATGTTATTTTTTATAACTCTAATCATCCTTCTAAAAAGGATTCTTGTGTTGATGATAATAATGCAGAATTTTTTGATAACATTGATGAAGAGGATCAATCATCAAATGACAAAATTTAATAACAAACACAAGATTCTCTAAAAGAACTTTCAATTGAGGAAAGAGAAGTCACTCATCCAAAAGAGTTCAACTATGTGAAGGATGGTATGATTTTGGGAGATCCATCCCAATGGGTAATTACTAGATCTTCTCTTAAAAATATTTGTAAATATGTTGCATTTATCTCATGCATTGAGCCTAAAAATATCAAAGAAACATTAAATTATGAATATTAGATATTGGCTATGCAAGAAGAGTTAAATCAATTTGAGAGAAATAAATTATGAACCTTAGTTGAGAGACCTAGTGACAAATCTACAATAGGTACTAAATGGGTTTTTAGGAACAAGCTAAATGAGAGTGGTAACATAGTGCGGAACAAGGCTAGACTTGTTGCTCAAGGTTACACTCAAGAAGAAGGAATAGATTATTATGAAACTTATGCTCTCATAGATAGGATGGAAGCCATTAGAATGCTTTTAGCTTTTGCATGTTTTAATGATTTCAAATTATATTAAGTGGATGTGAAAAATGCTTTTCTAAATGGTTTTATAAATGAAAAAGTGTATGTTGAACAACCACCTGATTTTGAAGATCCAAAATTTTTGAACCATGTTTTCAAACTTTCAAAAGCTTTATATGCTTTGAAAAAGGCTCCAAGAGTTTGGTATGAAAGATTATCAAATTTTCTTATTGAAAAATATTTTTGTAAAGGGAAGTTTGACACAACACTTTTTATTAAAAGAAAATATAAAGATTTATTAGTAGTTCAAATTTATGTTGATGATATTATTTTTTATTCTACTAATGAACTTCTTTATCAAAATTTTTCTAAGCTAATGCAAGGTGAGTTTGATGAGAATGATGGGTGAACTAAATTTCTTTTTGGGACTCCAAATCAAGCAAAGAAAGTATGACATCTTCATAAATCAAGCTAAATATACAAAGTAAATGCTTAAGAAATTTGGGATGGACACTCTCAAACCACAAGTTACTCCTATGAGCCCTTCTACAAAGCTTGATAAAGATGAATAAGGTAAATGTGCTGAAGTAAAATTATATAGGTCAATGATTGATTCTTTGCTTTATTTTACCGCAAGTAGACCTACATTATGTTTAGTGTATGCTTATGTGCTAGATATCAATCTTGTCCTAAGGAATCACATTTACAAGCTCTTAAGAGAATCTTTAGATACCTTAGAGATACTTTAAATTTAGGTCTTTGGTATTCTAGACTCATCCTTCAGCTTGCATGCTTTCTCGGGTGCAGATTATGGAGGTTGTAAATTAGATAGGAAAAGCACATCTGGTACTTGTCAACTCCTAAGCAACATGCTTATATCTTGGTTTTCAAAGAAACAAAATAGTGTTGCATTGTCCATGATCGAAGCAGAATATATTTCTATCGGTAGTTGTTGTGCTTAAGTTTTATGGATGAAACAACAAGTTAAGGACTATGGAATTGATGTAGATACCATTTGCAACACCCCTAATTTGATTTTAAGGACTAATTTGGAAATTTTGGGACTAAATTGTGGTTTTAGTATAACTTAAGGACTAAATTAAATCGTGAATAAAACTCTATGGGAAAAATTGGGATGTTAGGACTTATTTGTGAAACGATAAAAGTTTAGGATCGATTTCAAAAACCCTAATTCTTTTGGAGCCCTTTCGCATAAATGACCCATTTTGTTAGGTATTTAAACCCCTTTTTCTTCTTTTTGCAAACCTTAGAACTCCCATATTATTTTCTTCCCTTTTCCCTTTGGCCAAATTTTTCCTCCCATCTCTCTCTTCATCCATTTTTTGATCACCCTCCGACGACCCTCCTACCGTCGTCCGTGCGTCGCACCGCAACCTTCAGTGTGCTCATCGTTGGCATGCGAACAAAACCATTCCATCAAACCCTCCCTTGATGTCACCATTTGTGAGAACATAGTGGAAGCCGATTCGAATCTCTCTCTCACACCACCCTCCGTCGCTTGTTCCATCGTCTTGGCGTTTGTAAGTCTCAAACCCGTATTGCGACCATTTTGTGGACCCTTTTGTGCTATTTCAGATGAGCAAAGCACTATTCGTCGGAGTGTTGTGGCAACACCATCATGGGGTTTGTAAACCCTAGAATCTTTATTGCAAAATGGGTAGCAATTGGGTCATTGATTGGAGCCCAAAACCAATGCCCAAACCATGTTTTGTGAGCCCAATCCTCAAGGACCCAATACTCAAATTTGAGCCCAAAACAAAGGCAACCCAATCCAATGCCCAAAACCATAACCCAAACATTGAGCCCGTTCGGTGAGCCTAAGGTGATGAGACCTAAACCCATTGATCAACCTGACCCATTGACCAACTTAATTCGTTGATCGTTGACTTTTTCAACAAACCTTGACTTAACTTTTTTGATGTCCTGATTTTGATTTCACTATTCGTTTCGTCAAATTCAAACCCAAAAGCCTCATTTTAGCTATTTACAAATTATTTTGTATTTAGTATATATTAAGAAGTTGAATTCAGGATCTGATGTGAGAATTGTGTGTTTAGGTGATCACAACTCTAAGGTCGATGAGTTACCTCCTCCACTTGTGCAGACTGCCCCTACACCAGCTTCGAGAGTTACACATGAGTATTCACTGTTTGGTTTAGTATTGTGTTTAGTAGGTGGCTTAGGAATAGATTTTAATGTAGAATATGTTCTCGTAGGTTCTAATCCAACTAGACTCGATGCTAGATCTGAGCGAGGAAGACATCCTCCTCGACGTTAGAGCTTCAGCCTATTTGAGGTGTGTTTCTATCTGTGTTACATTATATTTTGTGATAATGCTTTTTGTTGAGATAATTGTGTGATACTATTTCGAGATGTGTTATTGGTATGATCTTGTTTTGTGTTATGTGATCACATGTTGACATTGCATGCATATCTATCAGATTGTGGACAACTTAAATATTGCGTTTAACATACTGTGTACTCTGATATATTATCATGAGATTGCGATTGAGATTGAGATATATGTGTTATCATACCATTGTGTGTTCATGGATTGGGATGTATGGTGGAAGACGTGGTTATCACCCCTTCAAACGGTTGATAGTAAAACCACACTACGATTGGTGACAATTGGATGGGGAGGAGTTCTAGGGAACCTCTCTACTGTGTTGGTGTGCAGGTGATTGGGTGCATTGCATTTTGCTTGTGAGTGTAATACATTAAGAAATACCATGTTGTGTGCTTACTTAAATGTTTGTTAAATGACTATGATATTATGTTTGTGGATGTATGCACTTTAGAGACACACTAGGCTCTTTAGCTCATTCCCCCATAGTTTCTCTTTCAGATACATTGGATATAGCCGACTTGGTACTCAGAGGAACTCTTGCTTTTAATCTTTTTCTTTTATCATTCAGTATAATTTATTTTAGGATTTTTCAGGTTATTTTATTATTATATTAATTTGGGATTTTGATGTTTTATTAAGGGTTTGATAAATATTTTATATTTGAGATTATTCAAGAATATTGGAAAATGGATGGTTTTACTGTTGATTATTTTATTATAAATTATATATATATATGTGATTATGGTTTAAGTGTATGAGAGGGTGAAATTAAAATTTGTGACCTTTTTTATCCGACCATATCTTCTAGCCCAGGCAAAAAGGGGTGAAACCATTCCTGTCAAGTGGTTTCTAGTGCCATTTGTCTCACTAAAATCTCATCTAACAATCTAGGACTAAACACATTAAAATTAGACATCATTTCATTAGAGATCATGTCTAAAAAGGTGAAATAGTTCTAGACTATATAGATACCTTGAATCAGTTAGCTGACATTTTTACAAACCTTTAGACAAGGAAAGATTTTGGACACTTAGGAGAGAACTAGGTTTAACCACCTTGCCTTGACTTTGTGTTTCAATTTTTCTGTGTACTTTATTTATTTATTTTTTTTTTGCAAAAAGCTTGATAAGTATGATATTCATGGCTCTTATATGCATAAAGGTAGGGGAGTTTTATGTGCAAAATTGATCTATTTTTTACTTCATTTATCTAGCATGAGCTATTTTTGATGCTCTTGAACATGTTAGAATAGATTAAGTATTATCAAACTTAGTCATTTTTGCATTGACAACATATTTTGTTTCATGCATCCCATGCATCTTACTCACACTATACATTATTATGCATATCAAACCTTTAGGAATAACTTTGGAGTCATTTTAAGACCCTTAGAAGCTATAGGACTTAAAAAATCTCGTTTTTGCAATTTCACTGCAATTGGAAAACAGAACTGCAATTTGGTATCGATACTGTTTTAAAATTATCGATATTTTTATAAAAATATTGATACTCGTAAAAAAATATCGATACCACAGGCTTTATAAGGGCGCTGCTGCTAGGTTTTTAAAAACTGTTTAAGAAACACCCAAATCCTCTTCTTTTTCTCTGAAAACCATCCTTCAACATTCCAAAATCTCTCAAAAAATTCATTTTCTCACCAAATCTTGGCTTTTAAACACCTTCAAACCTCTTTTCAATAAGATTTGTTCACTATTGCTTGGGATTTTGGGCTATTTCAACACATTTGGGGTAAAAACCCTAAATTTTTAACTTGTTGATTTTGTACAATGTAGGTTGAAATAGTGAATTTTAATGGTTTATTTGGTTGTTTTGAACTATATATATATGTTGTTTTATTGCAGGAGGTTATCAATTTTTAAGGCTTTTCTTAAAAAATTTTACCCAAAACCCTAGCCCGCCAAGTGTTTGTTAAAACTCAGTCAGAGTTCTACAAAAGGTGGATGGCAGGAGATCTAGATATTAGACCCCTTGGAGAAGATAATGGTAAATTTGTTTACCTTGTTGATTATTCAAAAAAGTCAACAAATTCTCCAATCCTATCTTCACCACCAGAATTACCTCCTTCACAAAAAACATCAAGGCTCACTACAAATCCTTTTCCTCAACCTTGTTATAAAAAGATCAGTAAATGGTTTCAAAAAAACCCTTTACCACATCCAAAACCAATTTCTTGTGTTTCCATGGTTCAACCTTCAAGTTCCAACTCTTATGTTAAAGAATTCCCTCTACTTGAGGAATTCACAGAGAAGAATTATATCCACTCTCCAAAAATCCCTTCAAAACTTCAAATTGATGCATCTGGCACACTTTTAAAGCCAAGTGCTGCAGAAGCAACTCTGAACTGGCAAACTGAAAATGCTTTGGCTCAAAATAAAACCTTGAAGCAGATAGATTCAAAGGTGATACACCTTGATTCAAAGCTTACAAAGGTTGAGTCTAAAGTAGATGAAGTACAAACTCTGATAAGAGTTTTGGAGAAGAGAGTTGATGCACTCTCCAAGGAACAAGCCTTACTAGGACAAGATTTCTTTTCTCATATTGCTCAAAGAGAAAAAGAAATCCAGAAATTAAAAGATCAGATTAAAGTCCTGGGAGAAACAGGGAAGATTCCTCCACCTACTACAAGATCAAAAACTATCGAATTATTTCCATCCATAAGACAGTAAAAAGGCCCTCTTCCATCTGAAGGAGTGCGAATTTCATTCCTTGAATTCCCTCCAAGAACAAAGCCAAGCACTTATGAGATTTACCTACAGATAAAGAGACAGGAAGAAGTAAAAAAGAAAGAACAACAGAAAAAAGAAACGGCAGAAAAGACAAAAGAAGAAAAAAGCCTTAGTAAAAGGCCTATGGAGCAAGAATCTCCTCCAGCATCTTCGCCACCAAAACAAGCCTCAGAATCCTTAATGATTCAACAAGATGCTGATAAAAATCCTTTAACAACTTTCCTAAAGGATTACAAGGAGTCTATGATTCCAAAGATTACGGCCATGTAGATCACTGATCAACCTTCAAGTTCATCAGAATCAAAAAAATCTGATTCCCACTTAGAATCAGATTCATCAAGAGAATATTCCAGTGACAACTCAGAAGATGAAAATTTTTCCAAAGTTCTACATGTTGAACCTAAAGTAGAACAATTTGATGATGAAGATGAGGATATGCCCAGAGCATCACAAGCCTCTTCATCCCAAGATCATTCTCATCCCACTGGAAAATCCTCTATTGGAAGAACTACTTTTACTCTAGATGATATTCCACCAGAAAAATGGCCGGACAGAATTCAAGAATTTCACTCATGGCTTGAAACCCGAAAGATTTCGAAAGAAAGTAACTATAATATTCTCATGGAGTTTGTTTCCAGATTCACTAGAATGCTCAAAGATTGGTGGAACTCCATAAGCCATGCAGATCAAATGCAATTCTTGGTCTTACAAGATCTCGCCCAGCCTATCAGGATAATCCATCATCATTTTGTTGGAAATCCAAAAGATCTTTTGACCTTGAAAAGAAGAGAATTCTACAAGAGAAAGTGTTCTCCTATGATAAAAAAGATCTAGCAAAGCACTTTAAAATAATGACTAAATTATTTTGTGCTTTAGGTCTCAATATCAACCTCAAACCAGTCATACTCTCGTCTCTTCCTGATCCATTGCAAGTTGCAGTCAATCAAGCTCTGCAGAGATAAAATAAAGACATTCTAAATCTGATTGTTGGAGAAATCCAGCAAGAGGTTTTTATCGCATTAGAAGATATCTGCAACAAAAGGAAGATATTCAAAGATTATCTCCATGGTGATAAGAGGTTAGACCGTACCTGTGATGATTCCCACCTGAAGATCAAATGTCCTAGAGATAGATTTTGTGATTTCCATCCTAAAAAGAAAAGGCATTATAAAAGATATCTCTCTGAGAAATCTTCAAAATGGAGATCAAATAGTCGCAGGAGAAAGAAGCTTAATTGGAGATACTTGAGAAAGAAGTGCCCTGGATCAAAAAAGTCAGACAGATGTTATCTGTGTAAGCAGAAAGGGCATTTTGCAAAAAATTGTCCTAAACATAAAAAGGGTACAAAAATGATCATTCAAATGATTCAGAAAGCTGGATTAAAGATCAAGAAAGATGATGATATCAAGTTAATCTGCTCCATTGATGATAAACCATCTGACATAACTATTGGAGCCATTGAAAATGATGATATGTCCTCTTCTGATCCAGACTATTCCGATTATTCAGATGCCCAGATGATGCAGGTTCAAACCCAGCACAACCAAAATGGACTAGTAGTAATTCCACAAATTCCTATCAATATTATTCCAAAGAAATACAGTAAGCCTATTACTGTAATTGCGTTTATGGATACAGGAGCTGCTGAGACAATCATGAATCCAGATGTTTTACCTACTAAATATTGGAGACCCCATGAAAGACACTTCAATTCAACTGCAGATTATCCCTTCACCACTCACCTGATCAGTAAGCCTATAACCATTCAATTCTTTCCAAACTGTTCTATCAAAACAGAAGTTTTGGGTTCAAAACTCCTAGGGAAAGATATTGTGATTGGTTTTGACCTTTACCAAAAAGCCCAACAGTTAAGAATCCTCCCTGATGGAGTCCGTTTCAAATCCTTTTTCAAACCCTATGTCCCAATTCCCAAACTCTTTTCTATCCAACAAGATAAAATCTTTCAAATCATCCAGAAATTGAAGGATAAATCTTGTCTTGATTCTCATTCAGAATTTTTGCTTAAGTGTTCCAATCCTTTGTGGAAAAATTCTGATTTCTTTATTTCCCTTTCATTCAAGAAAAATGAAGACATAAACCCCAAAAAATCTAGCCATATAGGAATGAATCTAGACGACCTTCTGCTAGCTGAACAAGAATGTGAAGATCTTCAGAGACAGGACTTGAAAGAGCCATCTCACTCACAATGGGCTTGTGAAGCTTTCTATGTCAACAAACAATCAAAACAAGTTCGTGGAAAGCTTAGATTGGTAATTAATTACCAACCTCTCAATTTTTTCCTTCAAGATGATAAGTTCCCATTGCCAAACAAAAATTCTTTGTTTTCAAGCCTAGCAAGAGCAAGAATCTTTTCAAAGTTTGATCTAAAAGCAGGCTTTTGGCAACTTGGAATTCATCCTGAAGACAGAGCAAAAACAGGGTTTTGCATCCCCAACAAGCATTTTCAATGGAAAGTCATGCCATTTGGATTAAAAACTGCATCATCCTTATTCCAGAAGGCAATGATTCGGATTTTCCAACCTCTTATGAAAAGTTCTTTAATCTACATTGATGACATTCTCCTTTATAGTTCCAATGAAGAAGCTCACGCACAGCTTTTACAAGACTTTCAATCCCTTGTTGAGCAATATGGGATTATGCTGTCAGAAAGGAAAATGCAGATCAACAAGTTAGAAATTGAGTTCTTAAACATGAATCTCAAAGATGGACAGTATGTTCTAGGACCTCATATCGCACAAGAACTCCTCAAGTTTCTAGATGAAAACCTGTCCACAAAATAGGTATAGTAATTCTTAGGGATTGTCAACTACTTGAAAGATTTTGTTCCTCAAATCTCTAAGTATACTAATCCCCTGAGAAAAATGCTCAAAAAAGATCCTCCAAAATGGTCTTCTTCCCAGACCAAAGCGGTTCAAAAGCTAAAAGGAGATTTGCAGAATCTACCATCACTTCAAATCTGTTCTGATGGAAGAAGAATCCTCCAAATAGATGCAAGTGATAAATATTGGGGTATTATTCTCCTTGGAGAAGAGCAAGGAAAGAGATATATTTGCGGATTTAAGAGTGGAAGATTTTCAAACTCAGAGATGCATTACCACTCAATTTTCAAAGAAATCCTTGTAGTCAAAAAAGGTATATCCAAGTTTGAATTCCACCTTGTTGGATATCATTTTCTGGTAGAAATGGATATGTCCTCTTTTCCACAGATACTCAAATTCAAGCAAAAGAAAGTCCCTCATCCTCAGCTACTTAGATGGGCTGAATGGTTCTCAAAATTCTCTTTTGAAACCAAACACATTAAAGGCCAAACCAATGTCCTTGCAGACTTCCTTTCAAGACCCAAGGATGAAATCTTTACATTTGGCAGAACTTATTGGCCCAGGCCCATAATGATGTACAGACCATCTTCATCTTCTACTTACCCATCTCCAACCTCACATAAAGCCTATCCAATTTCCCCAAACCTTAACCCAAAATTTCCTCCAGAAGTCCTTGACCTTGTAATTCAAAAAACCTTTCATCAAAAAACCCAAAAGATGATGTTTGAATATCAAGCACAAGTTTTTAGAAACTTTGGAAGTTTAATCTTGAAACCATGGGGTGTACACCCTGAATACCGGTTCATCCACCCTATTCACTTTGAATTTCTTGAACAACCAGAAGAACTCAAATGGTTTTTATGGTACCTCACTCATCTTTACCATGTAGTCATACAGTTCCACATAGATGATCTCAAATATCACCTGTTAAAAGCAATCAGAGGAAATGTTCAACTCGAGCACCAGAACTTCTTTACTCTTCTTAGCTGGTTTTTTCCCCTAACTCAATGGCTAAACATGGTGAATAATTATAAAAGTTCAGAAAGCCACATGATCATAATATTTTACAAGTCTCAATACTTTGTTCAAAGTGGCAGAGCATCTCAACTAGGCACATTTCCAATAGCCTGGATTCACCATTCTTATCCTGATGACATAAGAAATTTATCTTTTCAATACAGAGATCTTCAGAAATACTTATGTCAGCTTAATAAGGTCATTCCATTTGAAATTTGGCCTCCCCCAAAAGTCACTACTCCTTGGGACACTTGGCCAAAACAAGTAGAACATCGACCTTATCATGATCAAGTCCTCAAAGAAATCAACATCTTTTATGATAATCTTTTTGATCCAAAAGAATGGTCCCAAGATTATCCCTGGTGTTGCAGCCAGCTAAGCACTAAGAATATCAGAATCCAAAGCCAATAGTGTGAAGATAAAGATAAAGATCATATGGATGAAGATGAGGATTTCGAAGAAAAAGCTTTACACCTCATAATCTAAAAAATATCTATTCAAAGTTAAAAAAGAGGTCAAACTTTTATAATTTTATGGAGGTGGCAAGTGTCCTAGTCCCCCAATTCACTATGGCTTAAGAATTGAGAAAATTCCAAATATTCAAGTTTAGAAAATCAACAAGATTTTTTTACGTTAAAAACAATTTTTTAAAATTATTGATTTAACAATTTTTAAATTTTATTTGTTTTTTGTTTTTTTTTCGACATATAGTTTCAACATCCCCTCCCAAAATTTTAATTATTTTAATTAAAGTTAAATTAAATTAGAAATGATATTGTATGTGATTAAGTGTAGAATAATATTTTATATGTTTTTGAAAAATTGATAATGTAATATTATTTTATTGATACCTAAAAATAATATATTTTAAGATCATCTAGATATAAATTTTTCTCGTACATTTATTTTATCCCCTTATCAATAATTTTATGTATTAGTTTGATGATAAAGAGTGTTCATCGTTTCAGGTATAATTTGAGTTTGAATCGTGCTAATTGCTGTTTGTAATCCAAAAATAATAATTTTTAAAAAATTATATAAATAACCTTAAAATTTATATAAATAAATTATATAACAATAACATCAATAATAATAACCCCATTCTTAAGCATGACTAATTACAATACACTGCAATTACCATATTTTATGGAATCTCCAACTCACTTTCTTCGTTTTTCTTTGCTGTCTTTCTCCATATCATTAGAAGGAAATCTGTTCCATTGAAAATCTCATAACAGATTAACCAGATCGGAAGAACTAGGTGGCGGATGAATATGGCGACGTCGTCGTTTAACAAGATCGAGAGGGCCCACCAGATGTATCGGGAAGGGAGGTATGAGGAAGCCCTTGTTTACTACACGGAGGCGCTGGCGGTTGCTAGGACCAAGCCTCAAAAGATCGCTTTGCACAGTAATAGAGCTGCTTGTTACTTGAAATTACATCATTTCAAAAAGGTTTTCTCTAATTTTGTCAATTGCCTATTCAGTAGTTTTTTTGAAATAATCTTTCTTCTGATTGAAGTATTCGGACCTCGGGATCACCGACAATTTCTTTTTTCATGGGCAGAAGTTGGTTTTGTGAGAGTTTTTCCGTTCTTATTTTGATTCTTGTTTCATGTTTTTCCAATCTGATTGAGGCATCCTTTCTACCTTCTTCCTTAAGAGGGTTTGCATATCTTAAGATGATGTGGTAAAACTAGTTATGAACAAATTATGTTTGCTTCTCTGTGTTACCCATAGTTCATCCATTTTACTTTAATGCATGGAAAATGTTGTCTGCAAACTGATGTTAGTAATTCAACCTTAGGCAGCAGAAGAATGTACCTTTGTTCTTGAGCTTGACCACAAGCATACTGGAGCTTTGATGTTGCGAGCGCAAACACTAGTCACGCTAAAGGAGTACAATTCAGCTCTCTTTGATGTCAACCAGCTCATAGAGTTGAATCCCTCTTCGGATATTTATTATAACCTTCAAGCTCGCTTGAGGACGCAAGTGGTACATCCTCTCATCACTGTTTGGTTGTAAATCTTTCTCAACTATTTTGTGTGGCCTCTTGTGTGTTACTGCCTTACTTTTTCGTATCATTTCACATAGACTCTGCCATTATTTGCTCTTGGCGAATAAAAAATCAATTGTTTGTTCATCATCATTTCAAAGGCTATTGCTTCATTTGGTTCCAATAGGTCTGTTTTGACATGTATTTGATCTTCAGATTTTGTTTTCTTTGTTTAAGGGAAGGCTCTTGCTCCAATACCCGAGTCTGAAGCAGAGTTGGAAGAAGAGGAAGAACATGGGGAACCCTATACAGTGGAGGAAGGAGAGGAACAAGATGATGCAAAGGAAGATATTGTACAGCCAGCTGTTCGGGAAGATCGGAATGCTCAGCTTAATGAGGATCTGGTAAAAGAAACAATGATTTTCCCCAATGTTAAAGGATCTGCTGAGCAGGAAGTAGTTGCTACACCTCTAGGACCAAATGACAAATATTCCAAAGGACACGACGAGATACCTAAACCCAAGGGACACTCAGAACAGAAGAGTGTGGGCATCAAAGATTCCAAAGGATGGCAAGCAATCCCTAAACCGAAGGGACACTCAGCTTTGGACTATGCACGATGGGATAAAGTTGAAGATGACTCTAGTGATGATGATGATGACGACAGTGAAGAGGAGTCTCAGCCTCAATACCGGTTCCGTGTAAGAACTATTGGCGTGCAACCGGTGAAGTGAAACAGGATGAGGTAAATAGATTGATATGAATTAATCTTCTGATTCCTGAACATTTTCGTAAAGTGGAGTTGGAGAAGTTGTGATTGGTCTATGATGTTAAACTTCTAAAGCTAGGGAACCATATTTACAGTTGTCACCCTGCGTTGAATTCCTCCATTGAAAAATTTGAGGTTGCATCGGATATGTAGGAAATGGCTGCACATATTTATATCATAGTTGTCTTCTTTTTTTTCGCCTTTCCTAGAAAGTTAATACAAAATCTGTATTTTATTTATTTGTATAGTTGGTACTGAATATCTAAAATTCTTTGTTATATGATATGTATTTGATTATTATCTGTCACTAACCATTGATCTATTGGCATCGCATTTAATAAACAATTCCTTTTCATTCTCATATATACTCCACGCTTATTTATTTCTTTCATATTTTGTAGTGCATCTTATTTACATTTGGCAAACTAATTTTGATTTGATTATAGAACAAGATGATTTCGATAAATGTTGTTAGAGTTGTGCAATTCGAATTTCATTATTTGTTAAAGATATAAAATACATTCCAAGCATAAAATTGGATTGAGACTACGATTGGAGGCGTTCGCAGTACGAATTATGTCGTACAAGTAAAATCTGTATAGAATTACACTACTTCTATTTGACATTGATTAGGATAGGGTTCTTCAACTTTTAAATAGATATAGTTGAAATTCTTTTTGTATCATTCGATTTTCAACCTTAGTAAATTTCTCCTCATTTGCACGTGATTTTTTACTAAAAAGGTTTTTCACATAAAATCTGTGTATTTTATTTTTCTTTTCTTATTATTTTACGATTGTTCTATTGTCATTATCTATATTTATTATAACAAAATCCGATACAATGATTTTATATATTTATTCATTTTCATAGTTTATTGCAATGGAGCTAAGTTTTTTTTTTTAATTACAAACATTCCAATATAATTAATCAAGTATTAAATTAAATAATTAAACCATTTTAAAATAATTAATTAATTCACTAATTAGAAAAAAATTGTGAAAAAAATTACACATTTACATGAAGTGACACCCAAACTTAGAGAGCTAAGTTAAACATAAAACCCATTGACTTTATGTTAGTTGGAATTCAATTGATTATTCTTTAAAGCTCAAACATAAAGATCAAATTATTTGAATTAGTATAATTATGGTAATGTTTGGAAAGTCATTTAATAATTATATTTGGATGTAAATATAATTGTTTGTAATTACATTTGTGGCATGTTTGCTTATTGTATCTGATAGATCTTACTGAATTGAGTGTAATTAGGGGTGAGCATTCGATCGAATCGAATGAAAAATTTTCGAGTTAATCGAGTTTTCGAATCCTATTTCATCATCCTAATTCGATTTGAAATTTTTACGAATCGAGTGGAGTGAGATAGAATTCGAATCGAATATATTTGTTCGAGTTAAATTAAGAAAATTAATTTGGTGTTTAATTTTATGTAATTTTTAAAAAAAATATTTTTATTTAAAGTTTTTAAATATGATTATACAATGAAAAAATTGAAATAAATAAGTGAAAAAATCCAAGTAAACAATGACAACACAACAAGATTATAATAAAAAAAAATAAACAAAAGTTCGAGTAAACAACATAAATCCAAGTAATAACAATAACACAACAATATTTTAAAAAAGCATAAGTAAAAGTTCAAAATACAGTAAAAACTTATACGACAACACAATTCCAAACAACAAAATAAAAAATAAAAACAACACAACAAAAGTCAAATAAATAAACAGTAATAACACAAAACTATTGTAGAATAGCTTAAGCTTCTTCTTTTGAGGGTTTTAATTTAGGGTTTTTTTTAGGAAGAAAAAATAGATTTTGGATTTATAAAGTTAATATCTTCAATTTTTTTCCAAATAAAAATTAAATAAGTACACCTAACCATAATAATAATAAACAAAAAGGAACAATAAATTTAGACACGAAAATGAGTTGTTTATGAGTATTATTTAAGAATAAAATTATATTTTGGTTTAAAAATATTTGGGTTTAGTTTATGAGTGTTTTTGAAGAATGAAATTATATTTGGGTTTAGTTTGTTTATGGGTTTTAAATATTAGGGGAAAAAATTGGGTAAGATAAATGGTTTGGGTTTTGAGGGAAAATGGATATAGTAAATTGGGCTTGGGCATTGGGTTTAGGTAATATAAATTTAAATTAAAAACAATATAGTTTTATTCAGTTTATTCGAATTATTCGATTTATTCGAATTCAAAAATTAAACTCGATTGGAACTCGAAATTTGAAAAAAAAATTCAACTCAATTCGTTTAACTCGAATAACTCGATTCGAATAATTCGAAATTCGAAAATTTTTTCGAATTTTCGAATCGAGTTTTGCTCACCCCTAAGTGTAATAAGAGCAATTAGAGGTGCTCATGAGCCAAGTTCGGGTTAGGTTTAAGATGATATTAACATACTTTGTGCTTGCTCAAGCTCAGCTCGGCATGAAATATGAGTTTAAAATTTTATTCAAATCCGTCCATATTTAGAAAAAACTAACCTAAACTCATTTTAAATATGCTCATATTATTTTTAATTTTTTTTAAATATTTATATTATTTTTTTTTGTGAAAAATATAAATACATCCAATTAAGCTACGCCACTAGGACAACTAGTAAACAATTTTAATCCTTCTCGTCAAAGGCCAATTTAGCCATTCTATCAACTTCTCTATTTTCTTCTCTTGGTATATGTTCTAACAGCCAATGATCAATGATTTGATAAATCCATCTAATTAGTACTGATTTGGATGTCTTCGAATTGAACTCTTTTATTGCTTCCATAACTTCCATACTATCTGTTTGCAACAAAACTCTGCCACGATGTTTATCTTGTAATATTGATAAATCATTTAAAATACTTCAAAGTTATGCCTCAAAAATAGTACCTCTGCCCAATATTCAATTAAAACCCAATATCCACTTACCCCGTTCGTCCTTTAAAACACCTCTTGCAACAGCATCTCTTGAGTCTACCTTAACCGTCCCATTAGTTTTTAAAGTCACCCAACCACCACTACAAATCCAACTTTAGGGGTAGTTTTGGGGGAAAGATCATACTGCTTGGTCCAACTAAGTGTCCCCTTTATGATTTCTTTTGCGTTCCATGGAGATCTTTGGAATATTGTTTTAATATTTAATAATTTTATACATTTTTATTTATTGAAAATTTTAATATAGTCATCTTAATATTATTTTAATATTTACATTAGAGTAGTATTATATATTTAATATATGTTTATTTTTTAATGTGTTCTAAATTATATAATATATAAAATTAACATAATATAAAGTATTATAAACTTAAAAACGGATTGGCTTAGGCTTGAATGTTCAAACCCAAGTCTGACTCCTATTTTAAACGAGTCTAAATTTTTTGACCAAGCTCATGTTTTAAGCCTAATTATTTTTATTCAAACCTTCTCAAATTTCAAACGGGCCTTTGAGCCTGAGCAAAAAACCCAACCCATGAACAGGTCTAGGAGCAACTCAATTACACTTTCCCAATTCTTAAAGAGTTGAGAATTGGAGGTAATTATATGAGTAATTACGATCAAATACACTTAAATATACATATCTTATAACTTTCCAAACACTTATACATGACTTAAGTTTAAGAAATTATTTTTATACTAGTTTAAATTTGACAAGGGTAAATTTTAGTAGAGGTCAACCAACTATGATTTTTTTTTGTTTAGTCGCCCAACTGTGAATAGTTGCAAAATAGCTACCTAATTATGTTTTTTTTTTCTTTTTTGATCATCTAACTATAAAAAATTACAAAATGATCATTCAACTATTCAATTTTATCTTTTTTTTATCACCAAATGGTTAACATAAAAATGAAAACATCAAAAAAGACAAAAATAAATAATTAAGTGACCATTTTATAACTTTTCATATTTAAATGACAAAAAATTACTAATAATTAAATGATTATTTTAATAGTTCTTCCATATTATAAATTTTATATTATTCTTGCATGAACACTTATTATCTGAGTAGCTTAGCATAAGTGTTATAAAAATTATTCCACAGTTTATAAAATCATTTTTATAAAGAGTGTAACATAGATTTTATATTTAATTCGCGTGACACTCATATAAAGATTATAAAAAGGATTTTAAAGTTAGTTTATTATTAGACTCTTCGTATAACTCAACTGCAAATTATGCTTATAAAAGTTAATATAATTGAAAGATATAAAGTTGGTTTGCGCTGTGAACTATTTCGTTTACCAATGATAATCAGGGCCCAACCTAATTTTTTTATGAGATCAAAATTAAATTATAATTTTTATGATAGTAAAAATATAATTTTTAAAAGATTTAATACAAGATTTATTATTTTTAAGAGATCAAAATATAATTTTATTTTTTTAATTTAAAATTTTAAAAAACCTAAAAAGAAAAAAATTTCATTCTAAAGGGGTCAAACATTGTCAACCCCCTTGAGTTCGCCCTTTTGATAATGGTGATTTTCTTTATCTTTGAATGCTTATATATATATATATATATATATATGTATATATATATATATATAAGCAGAGGTGAATCTAAGGGTTGGCATGGCTCGATTATCTTAAAATGAAAATTTTTTTATTTAAGTTTTTTATTATTTATAAAATTTTAAATTAGTAATATTTAAGTTTTTTATCATTTATAAAATTTTAAATTAGTAATGTTAAAATTACATTTAATTTTCTTAAGAATAATAAAATTTTGATTTAATTCTCTAAAAATTATGAAGATATAAACTATTAAAATGAAAAAAATTACATTTTTACTATCATAAATTATATAATTTAATTTCACTCCATAAAAAAAATTCTAACTTCGCTTTGCCCTCTAAATTTTTTTAGATAATTACGTTTATTTTCTTTAAATTAAGAGTTATTTTTTAATTTAATGTATTATTTATTTTATTATTTTTCACATGTAATTATCTTATTGAGTTATATAGGTAATTTTTTTAGATAATTACGTTTATTTTCTTTAAATTAAGAGTTATTTTTTGATTTAATGTATTATTTATTTTATTATTTTTCACATGTAATTATCTTATTTCACATATGAAATTTCATATCATCCCCATTAACTTTTTTTAATGGTACTTCCATTAGATTTGTTAGAAAAAACAGATTGAAAAAAATGAACAAAGATTAATGGCAAAAAAAACTCAAAAATACAATTAGGACTATTTTGACAAAACATGCTAACGTTAATGGTCAAATTTATCATTAAACTATCTTTTTTCCCCCTACTTTTTAACATGTAGCTGAAATGATGATATTGGTGCCTGTGACCAATCAGTCCTTAAAGCCCATCCTAAAAAGGGTATTATTAAGCTCACTTATTTACTTTTTTTTTTCTTGTATGATTTTATATTGTTCAAACTCTTTATTTTTTTTAATATATTGGTGTGCTTATAAGATAGTATCTGTTCATACTTTCTTAATCTTTTGACAATACACACACAGATGCTCGAACTCGGATCTTCTAAGATGAACAACATCATTTTTTCAACTACAGCCACTCATTAAATTCAACTTTTTTTTTTCTTAAAATACTCATGTCCAAAACTTGTTTATAACACATGAATATGGGATATGGCCTTCAAAGGCCTTCCCAGTACACGGAAAAACTTATGATACAATGATACAAGTATGGGCCCAAATTTCAATCCAATAAAATATTTGGCTTAACCTTTCACAAAGCCCATTTGACAAGCACAAAAGATAATGAAATTTGAAGCCCAATTTTGGATATGACACATGTGTGGATGAGGTAAATTTAATAACTTAAATTCATTGAAGTTTTTAATTTTCAAGCTTAAGAACTCAGTAGACTTGCAACGAGATTTTGGATGGGATCCAAGAATTTATGAGTTGAGATATCTTCATATCATTCGAAGAGTTGTCTCTTAGTTTCAAAACGTACTTTGAATCACTCAATTTCGAGCTCGATAGCTCAAGTTACGACCGTTTTAATGAAAACTACACAAGCAAAATTTATGTACGAGATTATTACGAAAAATTACAAGTTTCGAGCATTAATTCAAGTTTAAATCATATTGGGCTTGATTGTAAGACTTACTTTCGATTATATATGAGTCCAGTATCATATTTATTAGGTTTTATATTTTTATTATTTATTTATTTTGAATTATAGGTTATTTTAAAGTATTTTAAGTTGTTTAGGAGTTGTATGTTTTTTAGTTAACAAAAAAGTTTAGTTCTACTAGAATTACTTCTTGTTTAGATTAATTAGAGTTTCATTTTACTTATGATGTTTATTTTGATTGTGTAACTAACATATATAAAGACATCTTCATTATTCACTAAACACAATCATTGGATAAAGTTTATTGGCATGAGTTTTATCTTTACAAGATTGATTTCTTGTGATTTTTAAAAGTTTTTTCTTCTTGTTTTTTTTCTTATTGAAGTCATGAGAATCTCTTCAACCTCCAATTTACTATGTGGTTGGCCTAAGGGGTTGGTTAAAACCAATTGTAAAGCTTATTGGAGATCATCTCTTCAAGGGGTTTTTTAGGGCATCACCTTTTGATATTCTTCCATTCACTCTTTATCTATCTTCTTTATATCTTTTTAAATTATTGTAACATCTCAAAAATTTTTGACTGGACATGTGGCACTATTCCAGTAATAGATACAAAGAATCGGTGAGAAAATATGAAAAATGAGTTGGATAAAAGAATCTTATGGAATAAAAGCTGATAATTGAGTTGAGATTTAATGAAAAGGAATTCAATGATTAAAATACAAACTTAGTATGTAACAATCCAATTTCTAATGGTGTCGAAAAATGCAATTTCAAAACATCAATTTCATAAACTGAGTCTGTAAATATTAAATAGGTATATTTAAGGAGTTAGTATATAGATATATTGAAATTTGGTTTAGCAATTTAGCAGAGTATATGATTAATTAAGGCCCAGAGACTAAATTGTAACATTTTTATCGCTATAGATTTTAATTAAGAAAAAGTTTGGGGACTTAGAAAACAATCATCCAAAGACCAAAATGATAAATAAACCAAATTAAAATAGATGATAGTGAGATTTGATGGTTGATGACATTATGTTCAGTTAATTGGTGATTAAAGCATCCTCGGGCAGATTCCTCCTTTTGCTCCTCAGCCTACGAAGTATGATCAAATTAATTAAACATTTTTAATTATAAATTAACCCAACTATATAAACTAAATGAAAGTGGAAAAAGATGCCTAAGTTATCATCTTCTTCTCAAAGCCATCGTCCACCATGTTAGAAGAGAAGAGAAAACTTTAAAACCTAGCTTGATCTTTGACTAACTTTTCAAGTAAGTCCCTAGTCATTTTCTTTTTATTTTTATAGATATTTTTTTTCTCACGAGAGTTTAATTTAGCTAGCTCATATATCAATTTGTTTAATTGGTGAGCTTTTGATAAGTTTCCATTGTTGATAATCGGATGAATTAGGTTTAAAATTGATAAAAATTAAACTTAGATCCTGAAATGAGCTAAATTGTAAAGCTTAATTATTAGTTTTGTTATATTAAATACCAAATTGAATAAAATGTAAATCTATTACGAAATTATGGTAGGAATAGAAAGTATATGAAATTTATTCTTTCAATAGGAAAGTAATTCTCTCAGATAGAAACCGGTAGAAATTGTAATTCTTAGAAAGTTATATTTATTCTTAGGATATAAATTCCCACTAATTTCTAGCAGAATTACAATATATGAAACTTGTGTGTTAATAGCTCTACCACTGCCATTTTTTTATAGGAAGAGATAAGAGAATCATTGTTAAAGAAGAATAGCACAAATAATATTCATTTAATAGAAAACACTCCTCTAATCTAATTAGGAGAAAGAGGGGCGACACACTCTAGATAATAACAATAGAGTTGCTGCCCCTCACATATATTTAATTATAATTCACATTCAACGAATTCATAATGACTAATAAATTTAATTTCATTTTCGAACTTCAGTTATTTAATTATTATTAGTTAACTAATAATTTAAAAATTTTAAATTAATTCTTAAGTAATTTATACATTTAGTCAGAAAACACATTCATTTGGGAATGCAGCATATTTCTCTAACTTCATCATGTTCATTCATTTATGTTCTTTTGGTTCAATATACAATTCATTTTTATGGTTTCAACGAGCTAGTGGAGGAACCAATTAGACATATATAATTAGTACCCAAGTAATTTATAATTAAGTTCTAGTTTTTTACCTATTAATTATAAATTTATTTAGTCACGAAATCATTTAATTTCTCGTATTCACATATTTCAAATTAAACTCTTTAAACACTTAAAGAACTTATTCTCGAATATTGTATAGTGTTTTTTGTTATATTTTAACATTCTATGGATTTCATGTTTAATTTTAATTTTAATCGCGCCTTAATGTTTTTCTGAATAAAATGAAAAGCATTTACCCATTAAGGACTTAGTATTTAAATTGATGCAAAAATAAAAATAGGTGCTTAATCTGGAGCCAAGGTCGTGACATTGACTCCTAAATGTCACAACTCCAATCCTTCACCATCAAATAGGGAGTTGGACTTCATCTAATGACATGATTGTGTGAACAAATTCCAAAGTCGCAACACCAAAGAGTAGGTAAAAGTTAGACTTTTGAAATTGGATTTTATTTAGATTATTTTTTAGAGTTAAATTAGATTTTTAAGTTTAAAGGATAGATTTCAATTTCAATTCTAATAGATTTAGATATTGTGGATTTGAATTTGTGTTTAGACTTCAAGATTATTTTGGAGTTCAAGTAAGAATTGTAGAATTAGAAACCTTAATTACCGAATTTTGCAAAATTAGCTCTAGATAGATATTGCAGGGATGCTGTAACTTCCGCACGTATAATCATACTCTCGAACCTAGATTTTGATATGAGATAGAGTATTAGATTTTAGATTATTTTTAGGATTAATCCTAAAACTTTAGGGGATAAATAACTTGAAACATAATAGAACCTTTTACATATTTAGAGGTCAAGTTGTCTGTATAAATGTTTAGCCATGATATTCTTAGTTTCTTTCATTATATTCTAGGGAAATTGTAGTTGTCAATATTGAATCCTACCATTTGACCTAAATTATAATTTCTGTATTCTTATTTTTGCCATCCATAAATTTTAGCTTTTAAGGTACTTGATTGGATATATGAAATGATCTTATTGGGACAAGGAAGAAAAAAACTAAAGTTGTCGACGATTGGATCTTTAATAAGTTTGGTATTGTTTTCAATCGGAGTTTTATCTTTTGATTTTGTAAGAAGTATTGATGGATTCATAGAATGAAAACATCTAGGAGTACTTAAACAAAAAAATAAAGAGTTTAAGCTCAGCTAAATTGGACACATGAACTAACCCTAAACAAAAAAAAAAAAAAAAGTAAAGTGAGATTTTCTTTCTTTCAAACTCACTGTTCAAGTCTTTGGAAATCATTTCTCAAATCTTGATAGATTCTTACAAATGTTTGTATGTCTGGGTGTGAACTTGCATATATTCATGTGTATATAGATGTATATAACTGAAGACAATGACAGGCATCTGGTTTCCTGCATTTTTGTGTACTACCACTCAAAAGCAAAGGGACAGATTCTTTTTGTGTGCCCCCTTGTTTATTGCTAACTTTGTTTTCTTTATCTACATTTTCGATGAAATTCTTCTGAATTTGAAGAAATGATGTAACAATTTTCATTTCGATACATATGAGAAACTCTAAGGAAAAATATGAATTTCATACCATACACCTTATGCCCCTATCAACATTATCGATCGGTTAACCGAACCGAATTAATATTAATTGAATTAATCGAAATTTTTAATATTTTAATAGTTAATCGAATCAAATTTTTTTCAAAAAAAAATAATCAAATTAATCAAAAATTATATGTTTTGCTTTGTTTTTTTTTTTTTTTTGTTAAAATAAGTATAAAACACTTAAAAAAATAAATTGATAATGTTAATTTGATCGAATTATCCGAAGTGGCCAAATAAACCGAATTAGTAATAGCCTAATACATATAATATAAAATATTATTTATTAAGTTTGGCTAAATCTGTTAATTATCCAATTTCGATACAAATTAACTGTTCATTGAAATTCCAAAAAAACCTTTAACCAACCTTCAACAAAATTAGATCAACTAACCGGGTGATTAACTAAGTTAGATTGATTCAATCGATTAATTCGATTTTAATCAAAATTTAGTGGCAATAACTAACTAATTCTTGATTTAAAATTTTTAACCTTTTTGAAAATTTTGAGTTCAAGAAAGTTCCTTAACTTCGATTAATTTATCACAAAATCTTATTTAGGTAGATTTATCTATTCTTTTTTAAAGCAAATTATTTTATTAACAAGTAATGCTTTTGGGTGAGTATTTGATACATTAATAATGTATTTTTTATTCTACAAATAATTTTAAAAAGTTGATATTTGTATTTTTTTTTAAAATTATTTATTAATGGAAACTATTTGGTATACCACCAATGAAGTTTTTAGACTTCACACACAAATAGGGCGACAAGATTGACAAATATATTTTAGGGTATAATAAAATATTAAAAATAATATTTAAAAAAAAGACACATGTCAAATTTTGAATATTGTTTGTAAAATAAAAAATTACACTATCATGTACCAAATACTTTTTTTTAATATTTTACTATACTCTTATATGACACTTTTCAACCCTCTAAGTTTGCTTGTGGAGTCTAAAAATACCATTGGAAATATACCAAATATTTTTTCATATTTTTGTTATTCTAACTGTTATTCAAAATTTAAAGTTGTAATTTATCTTGAATTAATTAAGGGGTAAATTAAAAAACTACACATGAATTTTGGTTTAATTTGCAATGTTATACATATATTTTGAGTTTGTGTAATTTTATATATGAAATTTTTATTTGATTCACTTTTCACAAACCACTAAAATAATTACCGATATAGCATTATTTTGCATACAAAAATAATCATAATTATCCAATATAAAAATACATTAATGTATTAATTTATTAAATATGTAGAATTGAATTAAAATTAAAGTTTCATGTATATGATTGTATCAAGTCAAAGCACATTTGATCAAAATTTTATGTTTAATTTTTAGATTTATCCCATTAATTAAAAACACTTTAAATATCTTAATTCCTAGTAGGATTTAGCCTTACAAAATTGAGAATACTTGTATATACAAGCTTGTTAATATTGTACTATTTGAATGTGTTTAAGTTTAAATTATTAATAATAACCTAAATTAAGCAAATTTGTTTGGATTAAAAATAAATGGGTAAAAGAACCCGTATGTTGGCCTGATGGTTAGGGTGCTCATCACCTCAGGTGTGGTCTGAGTTCGAATCGTGTTAATCATGTTGTTGTTAGGGCTTTACCCTCCTCTTGTAATTCACCAAAAAAAAAGTGGGTACACTACACCCATGGTCACTTTTGTTTACCTCATGTTACATTTTAGTCACTTATGTTTGAAATGTTACATTTTAGTCATTTACATTATCGTGTTGCAATATTTTAGTCATTGGGCCGTTAACGGTGTAACGGTAAGTTGACGTGGCACATTAAATCATCATTTCAAACAAAAAATCAGGTTAAATTATATAATTGGTTCCAATATTTTTTCGTTTTGAGCAATTTAATTTTTTTTCTTTTATGTTCTTTAAACTTTCTCTTCTTTTTTTTTTTTTTTTAATTCTCTTAAGTTTCTCCTTCTATTTTTCTACCTTCTTCATTTCTTTTGACGTATCAGGAAGTCAAATTGGTAGTGAAGAAAGAAGTAGGAAAAAAATTAAATTGCTCAAAACGAAAAAATATGGGGACCAATTCTATAATTTAATCTAAAATTTTTGTTTAAAATGATTATTTAACATGCCATATCAGCTTATCGTTATACTGTTAATGACAACTAACGGCTCAATGACTAAAATATTACAACACGATAACGCAAGTGACTAAAATGTTACAACATAATAGCCTAAGTGACTCTAATGTAACATTTCAAACATAAGTGATTAAAATGTAATTTGAAGTAAACAAAAGTGACCATGGATGTAGTTCACCCAAAATAAATATATATATTTTCGTATTATATGTTATTATTGCAATAAAAAAATGAAGACATGAAAAGACAAGAAAAGAAAAGCATGACCAATCTTTGAACAAGAATCTTGATCTAGGTTGGCAAGACAAACAAAAGCAGTGTACTGTGGAATAGAATAGAGAATAACCTTTGTAAAGTAGTTTATGAAAATTAAAAAAAATAAAATAAAATAAAGGAAGAAAAAAACTGGTAACAAAATCAGCTAAGATTCAATCCGAGCAACATGCAGCAACATGATTGTGTTGGACCATGTACCCCTTCAAAATCAACAAACTTTTTTATGTTTGTGTAAATATAAAGGGATGATATTGAATGGTCGGGCTACTCTTCTTTTTGGAAAAACCTGGCCCCAATCGAGGATTTGCTTGGCTAAAATTTTACGTTGATTTTTTTTTTTTGATGTATTTATCAGAGTGAGCTCAGTAATTAATCATCCGTATTTTGTAGGCCTATTAAGGGGGTGGATGTTGGCCACGAGTTTTAAAATTACTTCATATCCAAAGTGAGGATCTAACCCTCGATTACTGGTTAAGATAGGAGAGACCCTTACCATCTCATCTAACACCTGTGATTAGCTTTATGTTAATATTGGTTTGACTATAAATACTCTATTGATTTGATTGTTTTTAAAGTGCGTATCGATTAATATCTTAAATCATCAATGTAATAAATAGAAAAAGATTTTAATATAATTAATATTAGCAATATTTAATAAGATAAATTTTTTTTTGATAAAATGTTAACATAAAATAAGTTTGATTGCTGGTTAGGTGGTTAATTGAATGAATCTATACTAAATTTTGGAATAAGTGCATTTAGAAGTGTTACAAAGAAAAAGGGCAAGATTTGCTAGTGTATCGTGAAAGGGCAAAAAATAAGGTGTGGGTTCTAAACTCTTAAGGTTGTTTGGAATTGTTGACTGCCATATTAAAAGTGATATCTGGATTGCTGAATGGGTTGACTTATTAGCCAATTTATTGAATTTGTGGGTGGTCAAAACAGGTACGTTTCGAGCCTTAAAAGTTTGTTATGATGACAATGTGCGAGTTTGACTATGTGTATTTTTTGATTGAGTTTTGAATGCATAAATGTGATATATGATGTGCGAGTGAATGTTTAAATAGCATTATATGCTAATATATTGAGCAATTGCATGATTTAACTGCATGATAGATTTGCTATGAATTGCATTGAGAATCGTAAAAAGGTGTGAAATTAAATGACATTGAGAGGAACATTGTTTCCTAAAATTGAATGTATGAGATTGATTATGTGGAACACTATTTCCTATTATTTAAAGTATGTGAGAAAATGATTGGAACATTATTTCCTAATATTGATTGTATGTGATTGATTGAGAGCATGATAAACATGCCAAAAGAATGTGAAAAGTGATTAATTGAAACTATGTATGTCTTTGCATGACATCTTACATATGCATTGGGATGGGTTATTTGTGGTTGACGGAGGAGTTCTGTGGAGTATTGGCGACATACTAAGTCTTCATTATTCGTTGTCAGTGCACTGCATCTAGAGTACCGAGGGGATTGGCAATCTTTATCGTGTTATTGTTATTGGTGATCTTTATAACAATATTCATTAATCGGTAACTTTTTTGCATTATTGTGATTTGGTGGTTTTACCACATCGAGCTATGCATCATGACATAACCATACCCATTAATATTAGTGTGTAGCGGATGGTATGGGTAGGATATTGCATTTGCATCATGACATAACCATACCCATTACTATTGACATGTTTGCTTATAATCAATTATGAATATGAATGCTATATGAAATTGTTATGTATGAGATTGTTGTATTTGATGCTTGATAGTTTAGTCTCACATTGAGCTTGTTAATCTCACCCCATTACTTCAACATTTTAGGTAATAAGCAGACTTAGGACTGGCATTGGCATACGGACGTACGACGGACTTTAGACATCATTTTGGATTCTATTTGTTTTTGGTTTTAATTATTAATATTTGGTTTTGGACTGTAAACTTATTTAAGACTGTGGTTTGGGACTATTTTGCTTTGGGTTTATCAGACATGCATAAAATTCATACTTAGGTTGGATATTACACGCTAGTTATACATATATACATGGATTGAATTTACTGAATTGGACTATGCATGCTAATAGCTAAGTATGAATTATCAGTTGATATTGATAAGTTCCGTTGCTAAGAATTCGATTAAGAATACTTATTGATTGTATGAAAGGCTTTTACAAATTAGATTTGATAGGATTAATTAGATGAAAGTTTTCAAAAGATAACAAACAAAAACTATGATTTTATCAAAAGGAAATATGGGAAGGTTTGAATGTCTTAGGTTAGGGTCAACACTTAAGTGTCCTATGTGGCTTCCACGATTTGACAATAATGTTTAGGTTGGGTTAGGTAGGTTACAAATCTTTTTTTCAAACTCTTGGAACCTCTTCTCTCTCTGTCTTTTATGATTATAGATTTCTTCCATCTTCTGAGCTCTATCTTCAGAACAACGAATGGTCGCAATTCAGAGCCACCTACCATCATCTTGATTTCATCATTCAACCCGTCTTCAAAACGAATACACATAGCCTCATCTGTCGATGCAATCTCTCGAGTATATTTACTAAGATGTACAAATTATAGTTCATATTTTGCCACTATCTTGTTCCCTTATTTTAATTCCAAAATTTGTTTCTTCTTTCTATCCAAATATTGTTTGTTGATGTATTTCTTTATAAATTCAGCCTAAAAGAATTCCCAGCTAATTTCATTATCAGGAACCACTGCTAATATCGTTGTCCACCAGCTATAAGCCTTGTCTTTCAATAGTGAAGCGACACACCTCAGGTAATCTTCTAGAGGACAAGTCATTTCATTCAAAACTCTCAAAGTATTTTCCAACCAGTATTCATGAAACTCTAAGAACCACTACCCATTAATCCGAAAAACATATTCTTAGCTTCATTCTCTCTCATTGGTAATATCGACACACTGTGACTGGCCTCGGAATCATTGGTAGGAACATTACTATTCACCTCGTAAGGCTTATCTCTTTTAGAATCAGACATCTTTAGTTATTTGCAAAAATTGAAGTTAGATCAGATCCATTTATATCACACAATCATAGTTTCATATGGCATGTACCTCTAAACCATTTAAACAGTCAATGTAGTCCAAGAATCTACTAAATTGTGACTCTAATACCACTAAATGTAACACTCAAAACCTGTCACTATCATCAGTTAGGGTTTTGAAGCATACTAACTTTCACTTCTCAAAACAACTACAGAATCGCATACATTTCAACACCATGTTGATTAAAATAAGTACATTTAATTTTAATCATAGTTCTTACACTGTTTATCAATTCAATTCACAATGACTTAATTGAACTCAACCGAAACAATGCACAAAACATGGAAAATCATCAAATCAGGGGTCACACGACCTTGCCCTAAGTCGTGTGCCAGACCGTGTGCATACACGAAATACCAATACACGATCGTGTCAAAGACTGTGTGACAAGTCTTGTGAACATGTGAAATTACCCCACATGCCCGTGTGTCAAACTATGTGTTGGACCATGTGTCAACTCAAAATAAGGCCACATGATCTTGTCCCAACCCGTGTGTTGCCCGTGTGAACCCTGCACCTATTTTCCTTTGGGCACACACTCGTTTATTGGCCTATTTGCCAGGCCATGTGTACCTACAAAATTTTAAATTAAATAAGCAAAAATCATGTCATTCACCTAACAAGTGCACATATCAACCATCTTCAAAGTTCTATTGAAACACATCACAAAAACATACCATTTCTCATTAGGAGAAAACCAAACATACCAAATATTCATGAATTCACAAGACATTACACATTAATGTATATATGCCTTCTTGAAACATTACCTAAGCTTACAAAACATAAAATCAACGTTCATCCAAGATATTATCATTTTACAACTCAACCAAAATCAAGTACTATAGAAGATAACAACATCTGAGTACATGTCATATAACCAGGTGATGTAAATACTAGCAAACGAGCTCCCGAGATAGTGTGATTTCTTCGAGATGATCCGATCTTCAGATAGAAAAATAGGATCTACAAGACAAAAACAATTTCATAGGTAAGCTTTCATAGCTTAGTAAGTTCGTAGAGTTTAATAAGTTACCAAATAACATGTGTTGAACAGTCTATAACTCATTTGAACCAGAATAGAGCTTTGCTTCAACAAGCTACAACTAGAATTTCATTCTCTCTTACCAATATCAACATTTTGACCAGTATACGATGCTGCTCACACAAGCTGATGAGGACTCGCAACGTATGTGATACCTCAGCCATCGTTACGGTATCTATATATCATTTCCCTCATGATACTGCTCACACAAGCTGATGAGAATATGCAATTCATGCAAGATCTCAGCCACCATACCATAGGGTCCATGTAATCAAATCCAGTTTTCATTTCAACATTTCACCAACTCACGATGCTGCTCACACAAGCTTAAGAAAATTCGCAACATATGTAGGATCTCAGCCATCGCATCGGTTCAAATCACTGGCTAAAAGCTTAATATCTCATTCATTCATTTCTTTCTCATCTTTGTCAAATTCATGTGCCATAATTTATTTTTCTACAATTACAAGAAATACAAATAGAATATTATTTAAATACAAATTTAAAATCACGAACTTACCAAACTAAGTTACAGTTACGAATAAGCTTCAAGGACTATTCTGCTAATTTCCCTTTTCCTCTATTCGTGGCGCAATCGTGATCTAACACAATAAATCGTCTAATTTTCTCAGTAAATTATGTAATTAAATAATTTAATACATTTAATTCCTTTTTGGGAAAATTTATGAAATTATTCCTAACATTTCATTTTTATTCAAATTAGTCCTTAGAGCCTAAATGTGCAAAATAACCATTTTTCACCAAACCTATAGCAGCCAAATATTCATGGGTACTCCCTCAATCTCTACATGCAATTATTTCACATAAAATACATGTACTTTAACTCTTTTAACAATCTAGTACTTAAACCCTAAAACCATAAAAAAATCCTTTATAAAATCAACAAAACTAACTACCATGCTCACAAAACTACCATAAGCTTTCATAAACAAGCTCATTCATCAATGGTAAAAACTATAACATTTGACAGAATCACAAATTAGTCCTTGGGTTAGCTAGATTAAGCTAACACGGACTCAAAAACATAAAAATTACTAAAAACGGTTGACATTTTCTTACCCAATCATAGATTCAAATAAAAGAAGATGGAACCTTAATTTTCTCCCTACTTAGCCGTGTGAACAAGATGAATAGAAGAAAAAAATGGTTTCTTTCTTTCTTTAATTTCATATATATAACAATGACATTTTTGTAATTTTTTTAAACTTTTATGCTTAGCTTAATTAATCTCCTTATTAACCTTAATTAATCCCAATTGTAAACAATATAATATCATGACAAAGAACTAAGCTCTATTGGTTAATTTACCTATTTGGTCCTTCCAATTAAACAAATCATCTTTTGCACATTTTTCAATTTAATCCTTTTCACTTAATTAACTCTCTAAACTATAAATTTCCTTAATCAAAATTTAATATGACTCCAAGAACATCATAAATATTAAATAACTAATATTTATAACCTGACTCGTCGGAATTGTTGTCTCGAAACCACTAAAAATCGGGTTATTACAGTTTTCATCTTTTACAAATAAGTCCATAGTAAAACATAATTGTTAATAATCTAAATTTGATGTCAACATGATTCACTATTATTTGCCATATATCTATAATGTTTACACCTAATTTAAATTAAGCTCATCCATGCATGAATTAAACCTTTTCTCATCAAATTTATCAAATTTTCTAAGAAACATAAACTATAACTAAACTTGGTAATTCTCTAAATTAGTTAATGGGTCAATAATATCTATCATTTCTAAACAAAAAATTCAACTAAAAGTTAAATAAAGGACTCACCTAAACCCTTAACAAGGCACAACAATGGTGAGAATGAGAAGGGAATATTTCTTTGCTTTCTTTCTCGCTTTTGGACGGTGAAGAAGAGAATAGTCTCTCTCCCACTAACTTTTAAGATATACTTAGTTTACTTAATTAATTAGGCTTATTGAACTTAATTTTAATCTTTAACTTAAATATATTGTTCATATATTATAATCATCTTACTAAGAGTTAGTGCACCTAATCATTTCATTCCATTAATTTAACTTGAATTTGGTTAATTTATTCCATGGTCTCTGTACTTTTCATTTTTTAATTCAAAACTTCAATAGAAATTACATTTTTACAATTTAATCCTTATACTATAATTATCAATCAATTCATTTTTAAATTTACTAAACAATTTAATTTATCACCGACACATAAACTTTCACTTTCGAACTTAGCCATCTCTTCAACTCTAAAATCGGGTTTTTTCGACGGCCTTAAAAATTGTGTCGTTACATTTGTAATTTTAGAATTTATATTTTTTTATATTTGTAATAAATTTTGTAATTTTAAAAACAAATTGGATTTTTTTTATATTTATTGTAATTTCAAGATGAAGTCATCATGTGACACGTGATAGCGTATGAATGGTTGAATATCTCATCTAGTAGTTGTTAACACCCAAAAGACTAAACTGGGAACGTCTGATAACGTTACAGATTTAAGTAAATCAAAATAAATTTAAGGTCCAAAGTGAGAAAAGGTATAGTTTAGGGACTAAAGTGTGCATTAAACCTAAATAATAATATGAAGAAATTTCTTAATTATAATAGTATATATAATTTCATAAGAAATAAGAAAATATAGACCATTTATGTACAAAAATCATTAAATTAATTAAAAATATAATTGTAATATCATAATTCTCATACTGCAACTTATGATTTTTTACAAATAAAACCTTATAAAAATTAATTAAATATTGTTATGTATTAAAAAATTAGATGCCTTAATTCTATCTCTGGTTTCAAGATTAGTCAGTTCATTGATGATTTGCATGATCATCAAAATTTGTTGATAATTGGATTAGCTTATCGACCATTTATACCTATTCTATGTTTTTGTGCAAAATTCCCTATGGTTTTGACTATTGAAATCAATAAGACACTTGTTGATGTATTTTTCAAGAAAAGATTGTATGAAATTGTGATTCCACGTCATTTCTATCCTTTTTCAATAGAGTAATGATAAATTAGATTTTCCTTGTGATTTTCAACATTTTTAGTTGGATTTGAATTTTTCAGGAGGAAAAATTTGATTTGTCATTCTCCTAGTGGAAAGAGATAGGGATGATATAAAATCATAGTTTCATATAATCCCTCCTCGTAATTTTCACTTATGATAACAAGAAATTACACCTCTTTCGTCCATCTACTCTGTTCTTTTTTTTATCTAATTTTTTAGAGTCACTTTCGACCGAAGTGCATTATCAATATATTTAATAGTCTTACTTTCCTTCATTTAATTATGAACTCTTATCATCTTCAATTCTTCTCTAAGTCGACCTCTCACTATCTATTCCATTAATTCAAAAGATTCTCTAAGATTCGATAATGATCCCACCAGTTGAATTGGCCCTTAAAGGATTTAAGCTCAATGCCCATGAAGTATTAAATTCCAATATTGGAATATTAAGCTATGTTTCATCTCTATTGATTGTTTTATTTACCAGTATTTCTTCATAGTTTCCTTCATATAGATCCTCAATGTTTGTTCCTTTATCGATACATACGTGATTAAGCTCAATAATATGCTCCCTTTTCTTCATTGTTATTATTGAAGCCTAATTTTGACCTGGCCTAACATTTGAACCATAATTGAATCCAAATTTCAATTTTAATTTTTAAATAAGTTTGAATTTATTTTAAATTCAAATTCACTTTGAGTTTGAGTTTATTTTAAATTTAAATGTACTTAAAATTAAAATAAATAGAATGTACATTTCTTACAAAGCCCAATAGGACCCAAAACCCAAAACCCAAACTCTACAATCCTAATTGGGCCGACTGACCCAAATCACTTAGAACAGAAAACTCAATCTGCTTCAACTTGTATAGCCACCTCCACTCCAGCCACTGGTATGCTACCACGTCAATGTCTGCAACCCCATCACCGTCATCAACAACCATCACCAGCAAGTTGCACCGCCACTGTCAAGCCAACCTGCAAAAGAAAAGACAGACAAGCAATTAGTTGTGCAAGATAAATTACCATCATTGTAATTCTGGTAATAAAATCAGATTCAAGCATTTTGTAAGGGGAGACGAACCTGTAGAACATTCAAAATCAATACAAAATAATATTTCAAAATCAAAATAGAGGCAGTTAATAGCAGACAGTATTTGAATAGGCACCAAGCAGTAGAACAAATTCAAAGTTCAAAGTATTAAATCCCCAGGTCGGAAGCTCTTCCCTAGACGCACCGTCGCCGGAGTGGCCATTGAAGTCTACCGGTCGTCATTGATTTCATCACATCGAGCATCTGCACAATAATACACCAAAAACATATTTCAAAAAATAACACTTCAAGCTATATTTTCGATCTAAAAAAAGGACCAAGAACAGGAGACCATGGAAACGTTTTAAAAAAAAAAAGGAATCAAAACCCTTTGAGCTTTAAAACAAAAAACTTTAAAAAAGAAGAAGAAGAAAAGGGGTTTAAGTTTTCAGATCTGGATTTGGATCCAGATCTAGGGTTCAAAAGAGAAAGAAATAAAAAGGGTATAAAAGGGAAAAGTTTTTCATCTCCGTTTTACTTGAAACGACGGCGCGTGAACGGCAGAATCCAGCGAACGACGAACGGTGCTGGCTGTTGGAGTACACGGTGACCACGTGCGGCGTTGGGTGATACGCGTGCGACGGGATCGATGACGGCGCGTTGACAGAACGCTTGGCCGGAGTGGTCAGCGGAGGGAAGGAGCGAGAGAGCTTGAGAGATTTTTGAAGTTTTTAAAAAAAATAAAAGGTGGAAAATGATTTTAAAAGGGGTGAGGATGGCATTTATAAAGGGTCAAACCGATGTCATTTTGGCCAAGGCTTTTAAACATCAAAACGACGTCGTTTTGAGCTCAGACCCATGTCCGACCCGAAATCCGACCCGACCCGACCTAGGATCCGCGTATTTCTGAAGGATGGTAAATTTCTACATTTGGCCCCTCCGTATTTTTTGATTGTTTCAATTTAGTCCTTTTTGTATTTTTAATTAATTTTAAATTGGCCCAATAATTTTCAATTTAATCTCTTGACCTTTTGAAAGCACCAGGAGCTGCCACGTGTTATGATTTTTGTCTATTTATGCAAATGGTCCCTCTTATTTTTGATTTATTTTAATTTAATCCTTAAATCAAGTTTTGTTTAATTACAAAATTGGCCCATAAATTTTTCATGGTTTTCAAATTAGTCCTTTGGCTTCAGGATGCCTGAGGGGCTGCCACGTGTCACTTATTTTTGGTTTTATTACTCTGAAGGTCCCTAAACTATCCAAAAATTCCATTTTGACCCCAAAACTTTCAAAAATTATAATTTTAATCCCGAACTTCCAAAAATTCCATTTTCACCCTCGAACCTCCAAAAATTCCATTTTTGACCCTAAAACTTCCGAAAATTACCATTTTACCACTAGATATCCAAAAACTCTATTTTTGACCCCGAAACTCTAAAAAATTACCATTTTACCCCCGAATGTCCAAAAATTCCGTTTTTTTATCCCGATTTTTCTAAAAATTACCGTTTTACCCTCGAATGTCTAAAATTCTATTTTAAACCCCAAATTTTCCCAAAATTACCATTTTACCCTCGAGAATCCAAAATTACCATTTTGCCCCCCGGGTATCCAAAAAGTCTCATTTTCAACTCCGATTGCATCATTTTTCTTCCTCATCAATATTTGCATTCAATGTTAATTATTATGCACTTGTATTTTGTATTTTTTTTTTGCTTACCATTTATCCGCTTAATTATCTTACTTCGTGTTATTTAATATCCAATATTAACTGCTCATTCATATTAAACTCGCATATTTGTTTCCAAAATTGTTTTCGTAAAAACTTTAAAATCGAGGCAATATTCTTTCATTTTGAGTTTCGAAATTTTGTGCCTTAACTTACTAAGTGCAATTTTTCTTCAAATCGAAATAATCGAATACCTTTAATAGAGGCAATGTTTTCTTATCTTCGATTCTGAAAATTTGCGCCTTAACTTAATAGGTGCAACCTTTTTTCAAATCGAGATAATCAAATATCCTTTCCAAAATTCAAAAGGTTTACAACAAAGAAAAGTTCATCATTTCTGGATCTCAAAATGTTATGTCCTAACTCACTGAACGTAACTTTCTTTCTCGATCATTTTGAAATGGCGAGACGTCCAAACAAAATCGATTTCTTTTAAACGTAATTCATTCATTCAAGAATCGTATTTTAAACTTTATTCGAGTTTTTAAAATTTTTAAAATCAAGACCCAAAAGTAATCAATGTGGTACCAATATTGGGCGTATGAGGGTGCTAACCCTTCCTCATGCGTAAACGACTCCCGGACTCGTTTTCTGGATTGTGAAGACCAAAATATTTTTCAAAACGGATTTTAAACGTTTTGTGGTGATCCAATCACACCATATAAAAAGATTGGTGGCGACTCCCATTTTCCAATTTTAAAATAATTTTTGAAATTCGTCGTTTTCCCAAAAAGATGGTTTCGATAGATATGTTAGACATTAAAAATCCTCATGCGAGTTTATTGAATGCTCCACATCTTCTCTTTCATTCTCTCTACATTTAACATGGACTTATTCATATATTTGCAATTCATGCATAGTTTCATCAACAAAATAAAAAACTAATTTGTTTTTACTCAATCAGAAGATAATTTTATTCATATTGGAAACAACCAATTTCTTAGATTCCAATATTGAATTATCTTCAATCAACCTATCACCAATGGTGGAGTTAGAAATTTTTGTTTGGGGTGCCAAAATTAAATTGTATATTTTTACATCGTAAAAATATAATTTCATCATTTTAATAAGCTATATCTTTATAATTTTAAAAGGGTTAAATCAAATTTTTATCATTTTTGAGGGGGCAAAGTGCAATTTTACCATTACTAGTTTAAAATTTTACAAATTATAAAGGACCTAAATTAAAATTTTACTATTTTAAGAGTGTTATAATATATATACAAGGGGAAAATTTAAAAAATCTTAAACTTTGGGGGATTACTTATATTTTTAGGAGGGTCATAGTATATTTACAAAAGATTAAATTGAAAAAAATTTAAACCATGACCTCTTGAGTCTCTACTTGACTCCGTCGTTGCCTATCACATTGCACATATATGTAGATTTTCTAGTGACGTCGTCTTTATTTGCTTAGCTCTTAAGACACCAATTGGTACATATCAAAAGATTATACTAAAATGGAAGATACGGAGGACCTGTATAGCAATTTCTCCATATTGCATTGCTAAGAAAATGTATAACCTTGATATTATATACATAAAGAGAAAAGGTAACTGTAGAATCCAAGCTTGCCTTCTATCATAATTTGCTTTGAAATATGCAGGGTTTAATGGGAAAATAAGACTAGAAAAGGTAGAATCATTTTTAAGATAATAAAAAACAATACCTTTTTATTTCTCTTGGGGGGAGTAAATCACGTTGAACCAGATACCATTTAAAGTTCATAAGAAAGCTTCGGAATAGAGTTCCGAAAAGAAAAAAAGAAAGAAAGAACATAGAATAACCCTTTTAATTCTACTTGCAACTTATCTTACTAGTAGGATTTAGATAAAAGCCGAATACAATTAGTGGCTTGATATGAGAATATTTAATTTTTTTAAAGAATTATATTCATATACAAATTAATTAATATGAATATTTCCCACTATGTTTTATATAGAAATTGAAATTTACCATTATTCTTTTAAACTAAAGGTAAATTTATTGAATTTCGTGTGTTGACTTGATAGTTAAGGGTATTAATTGTCTCAGAGTGATTTGGATTTGAGTCGTGTTAGTCGTGTTGCTGTTAAGATTTTGTCATTCCCTTGTAATTCACCAAAAAAAAAAAAAGGATAAATTTACCAATCTTTATCAACTCTATATTGAATTTTGAAACTAAAGTTTGATTTTTTTTATTTAATTCTACATTCAATATTAATTTGAATTAGCTTAAGTAAAATTTAATAAAAATGTTTTATTTAAATAATTAATTATCATAATATTAAATATTAATAGAAATTGTTATTTAGAACCTAAAATAAAATACTTCTTTTTTGCATTTTTAAAAATTTTCAAATCTTCCTTCCATTAAATAAAAAATTGAAACTAATTTTATTTTCCAAATTGGTATTGAAAATATATGCTCCTTTGAAAATATTAATAGAATTTTTTTAATAATCTCATTATAGGTTCGGATTATATATACTCCTTTTCGGACACAATTACGGGTTGAGCCAGAAAATTTTTTGAGGGGCGGAATAAAATTGTATATTTTTATGATAGCAAAAGTGAAATTTCATCTGTTTAATAGCCTATATCTTTATAATTTTTAAAGGATTAAATCAAAATTTTCTCACTCTTGAGAGGTTTAAGGTGTAATTTTACCATATACTAATTTAAAATTCTTAAAATTATAAAATGACTAAAAGTGAAAATTTTCATTTTAGGAGGATTGGGGTCCCTATTAGCCTCCCTTGGCTTTGCCTATGGACACAATGTGCTTCAGCACACTCGAACTTACATTTTCAGTGCACTCGAACCCATGTCCTCCTATATTAATAACAATACTCATACCAATCAAATTAAAACTCAATCGGTTAACCTATTGAGTTAAGGTATAAATTAATACGGTTTCAGGTTTCTACGAAAGGTATCAGCATGAATACTAAAGTAATTGATACGGAAATGGAAGTGTTGCAAAAATTCCCTAGCTTTGAGATGCTTTTGATTATCATTGGTGCTAAAATTCATTAGATTTATTATCTTCCACCTTCCAGGGTGAAAGTGACATCTGCCTATGATAAATATATTTTTAAAAAAATCTTCCTCACAGTTGGTGTTGGCACTGGCAGAAAATGTTTTCACTGCTACAATGGAACCCCAACTTTATAAAGGCTAATTTCACTAAACATCAAACTATCACTTAAATTTTAAATTAGTCCTCAAGTTTTAAAATATTTTAATTGAGTCATAAAACTGTCAAGTATTGTATTAGGCTCTTCTCAACCTAACTGTAAATTTAAGGGATAAATGTCAATTTGAATATGATGTGGAACATTTTTTAAACACATGTATAAAACTACAAAGACATATAAACTTAAAGTTTATGGAGAACTTTAATTTGAATTGTTAAAAAGATTGTAGACTGTCAAATTTTGGGAGGGCTATTTTTTTAACACATAAAATCCTAGCTATACATGTATTAGATACACGTGTTTACAATTAGATCATATATTTTAATTATGTTCTACGTGAGACTTGAGCAAACATTTAACACTCAAGTTAATGGCTAAGTTGATGGAAGGACCTGACATGGTATTGATATTTTGAGGGTTTAATTAGGTCATTTTGAAGTTTGAAAACTAATTTGACATTTTGATAATAGTTTCAGAATGTTCGGTGGAATTATTATTTGGCTTAATACATAATCTGATTTTTGAGTTTGGCACTTTTTTCTAATGTGGTACTTGTGTTATTTTTTGGTCTAATGTGGTGCATATATTTCATAAAAGTTATACATTTTGGTACTTGAAAGTAACATTGTTAATACTTTTTGTGTTTAATTCAGGTTTTAAAATTGATTTCATGAAACTTGAACTAAATCACATCCATGGGATTGTATTTGACAAATTAAACACAAAATTAAATAAATTCACAATTAACATTAAATTTATTCTATTAACAAAATTATGAAAATTTTAAACCTAATAATATTAGCAATTAATTTTCATCAAAGCAACCCTAAAGCCCAAATTAAACACTAAAAAATTAACACTATTACCTTCAGGTACCAAAAATATGTAACTTTTGTCAAATACAAATATAATAGTCAACCTAAAAATAGTATAAGCACCACACTAAAAAAAATGTCCATCTTATTATATTAATCATACATGACCATGATAAGATTTTTAAGGTATAAAAAAGAGAGTAAAATTTTTTTTGGTGAATTACAAATGAGAGGATAAAGCCTTAACAGCAATGCAATTGACGTAACTCGAACCTAGGCCACAGTTGAGGTACTGAACACTTTTAATCATCAGGCCAATACACGAGATTTAAAGAGAGTAAAATTTATGTATTCTTGTATTACACCTGTACCAATATTTGATACCATTTTTTGAGTCCTAAATTTATAGGAATAGGATACAAGAGCAACTATGAGTGCTTTTTTTTAGATATGCTGCATAAAATGGATGGGAGGGAACAAAAATGGTGGCAGCAAGAGGAGGAGAGGATTTTATATTCCCTCTTTTGGTAAATGGAAGGTAAGTAAAAAGTAGAACGGTAGCTGATGAAGCTAGACAAGTTGAGCAGGAAATTTTGGACGAAACTATGGAAACGATAGATGTGAAAGAATTTACAGTGATTAGAGAGCTTTAATTCAATCACATGAATTCTCACTTTTAGAATGGTATTTGGTGTCAATACCTTGTGAGGATAAGCCTCGTCACCCTCCCTTCACTCAATTATGACCTCGTCAACCACAACTTCACTTCACCAACTCTCTACTTTTATGCCCTATACTTATTTTCTTTTTTCATTTGTGATCCTCAATACTTCACCTTCATGTGAACCATCCTCTTTCGCCTCTTCTTTCCATTGTCCAATATAACAAAACATTTGATTTCAAAAGCAACTCAATTAACATCTTGTTTGAGGAATCTTAACGTGGGATGTGGCTTGTATTTTTCTTTCAATAAAATTCTATTATCTTCTCTCAGTTAAATTATGATTATTAAATTCTAATATTAATCTATCTAAAGGGATCTTGTATCATTGTTTTGATATTCCAATAAAAAAAGAGGTTTTCTATGGGGACAACAAAATGTAACCACACATGAGTTTTTGTGAGAGTTTCGTGGTAATTTTTGAGAGTATTTTATACCCATTTTTGTCATTGTCTTATGGGATTTAGAGTTTTGTTTAGTGATTTACTCTTTGAGATTTTAAGCTTTGTATTTTGAATTTTGGGTAATGTACATTTAGGTTTATTTTCTCAATATTATACTTTTGTTTATTTCCTCATTTACTGAAAAGTCAAAAACTCTTTTACCTGTAATTTTTCTTTTTTTGAGAGTTTTCCATGTAAAATATTTATGTTTATTATTTTCTATTTTTACTTACTCATTGTTTATGTGAGTCGATACCCAACACTTAATCTTACTTTTTATATGTGTAGAAGAACCAATGACACTTAATAGCTCATTCCATATATATACCGACAAAAGAGAAGGTAAATATGACTGTATTTAAGTTTGAGAGAGGCAGATTTGCCAAGTTACTTCATGGGTTATTGCCTTAAAAAGGATTAGAGAGGTTGAAAGAAATTGAAAGAATATATAAGGGTATTTTTGATGTTATTGTGAATTTGAAAGCAAAATCTTACAAGGCATGTGTCAGATTCTTTAGCTATATTTGAGTAGGCTATAGAGAGCTTTAGTACTATTTTGTGGTGTACAGCTTTAATGGTATAAGGAATAGTAATCTCATGCTCTGCCTTCTTTATTTAACTTTATTTGGATCCCCTTTCCCTTTACCCTTGCCCCTGATCATCAAAGTAAACATAAACTTCACTTTTTCATCTATCTTTAAATACCCACTTCCTCTATAATCTAAATATAGTCCTTTGATTCAATAAAAAATTGAGTGAAAAAGAGTGTGCTATTGAGTTCCTATTTTTTTATTTGTTATCATTTTCTTTATAGATTTCTTAAATGATTTGTAAATTTTCGAGAATGAATTGTACGAAATTGTAATTTCATGTAATTTATATCTCTTTTTAATAGGAAAATGATAAATCAGATTTTTCTTATTTTTTAGGAGAAAAAAAGTTAAAAATTAAGAAGAAAAGTTTAATTAATTAAATTAAAAAATATTAAGTGTTTGTTAAAAAAATATGGTTTAAGTTTTTAAATGAGCGCTCAGCATCTCAATTTTATTTTATGAATTAAAAAAAAAAATTTAACAATAACGTGATTAACACGTTTTAAATCCAAATCATATTTAAAAAAATGATATATAACTTAATCGTTAAGCCAACACAGGAGTTGTCAACTTCTCAAATTTACGTTCACCACAACAATTCCTACTAATCTATAACTCATTGAGTTTATATTAGTTTATTAAACCACCAACTTATTATGTAGTTCCAATAATATTTTGTGGATGGAAAATATTGATGCCACTTGTGATTTGATTACTTAAGTCTTGCATTTAGGCTTATATATGGACAAAATTAAACGAGATACATATGATAGCTACACAAATTTGAGGGAGAAAGGGAGAGTCTTCTACTTTTTCTTTTGAAAAATAACTTTTAACTCTATTTGTAGGAATAGAAAAATGAAGTAATGGAAATGAAAAAGCGAAAAAATAAGAAAAAATAAATAGGTAAACTTTTATCTAAATTTATTTTAATTTAAATTTAAATAAATTTAGATTATCGGTAATAAATTAACGTAACTTGTGAGGTACAACAATTATTAGAATATAATTGAATTAGAGCTATAGTTATGAGTGTTATAGATAATCTAACGAGAGGAATGAAAGTGATTGACACAAAAGCTCCTTAAGTGTTTCAGTCGGCGGAGTGATCCTAAAACAAATTTTTAACGTACTTGAGGAGCCCATTCATAATTTAGGTCCTATAAATACTCGCACAACATCACTTATTCATAAATCCATGCCCACTTTCATACAATTAGATACAAAATCATCAATTTTTGGAACTTTTACCTCATTATCGTCGTGGAGAAAAAATGGAATATTTTATATTCATTCTGATTATAATTAATTTATTTTATTTGCAATTATAATTATACCCTAAAAAATTACCATTTATTGTAACTAGATGTTATCTTCCTATTTTTATATTTATAGTTTAATTTCACAACAAATTAGAGAATTTAAAATTTTTTTATCCAAAAGAAAATTGCATTATTCTATCCGTTTTTATTTTTAGTAAAATATCACAATCTAGAAATGCTGATCAATATCATATTTTAAAGTTAATTATATAAATTAATTGAATTAAATCGAAAAATATTACAGCAATACTAAATAAAATTTGAACAAGCCAATTATGACAGACACACATACAATAATTATTGGTATATGATTTTTAACTATTTTTCTGTCAAATCATTTCCTTTTAATAATTGTTTTTACTATCATCATATCAAATCATGTAACTTTGTATATGCACTAGAGTCTGTATGATTAATTTAATTTTGTCCATGAGCCAACCAAAAAAAATAAGGTGGCAAAAGTTTAACAAAATTGAAGTTAATGAGTAAAATGACAAATTTCATATTATTTCTTAATTTTAATTGGCTTTATTTTAACTGAGGAAATAAAGGTAAGAATAAAAATAAATCTCATGTGATGGTTTGATAATTAAGAGTGTTTATTATCTCAAGTGTGATATGAGTTTGAGTCGTGTTAGTGCGTTCGTTATTCGAGCTTTGTTTTATTATTGTAATTCACTAAAAAAGATAAGAATAAAAATAATCACATTTCAACGAAATTCACTTTTTTTTTTATGACAAGGGTGTTTTTCATTTGAGGGTTTTTTTTTATTTATCTCGGTAAAATAATTTTCTTATATATATTAAGGATTGTTTTTTATGTGCATTGATTTTCAGTGTGATACGTTTAACTTTTTTTTTTTCAAGATATCTACTGGAACGAGCCCAATAATTAATCTTCCACATTTTGTAAGCCCATTAAAGGGGTGGATGCTGCCCATGGGCAGAGATCTAACCCTCGACTATTGGATAAGGTAGAAGAGACCCTTACCATCTCACCTAACTCCCGTGATTGTTTAACTTTTTTTTTTGACTCACATTACAGTATTTAATTTCAATGTTACCATTATTTTTACACTAATCACAAATAAACGCGCCGTTTATCAAACCAAAAAACTATTTGTAGGTTTCGACCTTTGTTTATTACTTATCCTTATCTTTTATATTTAAAGCCTTTTACATTATTTTTATTTATTCTTTCTTAAAAAATAATTAGCATTTTGAAATAAAAACAATAATATAGTTAAAACATGAATAATTTGTGTATTCCTTCTAAAAAAATGAATAATTTGTTGATGTATATTTTATTCTAATGTTTTAGTGGTTTTATTTTGTTTAAAGAAAACTGGTTTTATTTTCATTTCATTTTTATAGTACTTAACTCAGCTAATTATTCATTCCATTTAGTTTAATATGACTTTTTAATTATAGTCTTAACAATAGCACGATTAGTCAAGGCGAACCTAAATTTTTTAGGAGGGATCGAAATTAAATTGTATATTTTTATGATAATAAAAATATAATTTTACTATTTTAATAATCTATATCTTTATAACTTTTAAATGATTAAATCAAATTTTTATCATTTTAAGTGGTCAAAGTACAATTTTACCATTCAAAAAATTTAAGAGGTCTTTTTCTATTTTAAAGGGACCGGGGGCTATGCCAGCTTCCCTGGATTCACTATTGCGATTAGCGCACTCGAACTCATGCTATATTTAAGACGATAAATATCCTAACCATGAGACTAACAAAAGATTCAGATTAGCATGATTTTTAATCCGATATGTTTTTCCAAAATAGAGGAGAAATTGCCCGATTTGTAGTCGTAATTAGGCATTTACAGCCATATAAAACAGTTAACCAAAACAACAGTAGTGGTCCTTCCAAGCTTCTTGAGTTTGCTAATAATATCTTCACAGCCACAACAACTTGCAAGAAGAATAAAGTCCACTTTTCACAACTGACTATGTATATATATAGAGGAAGCCTTTAAAGCTTCAAGTGACTCAAAAATCAGAAACAACTACTTGGAATTTAATTCCCTTTCCTACCATCTTCCTTGTTTCTTTTCTCAATGGCTTATTCTATTCCCAAGCTCTACTCAACTTATTCATTTCCCAATGATTTTTCTCAGTTTCCAAATCCATTGACAGTCTCTCAAGAAAACTACACAGCTTGTGGTGCTATCCCTGGTGCAACATGGGGTCATGAAGAAATTAGCTTCCCAACGTTTTCAGACAATGGTGAGGTTGATGTTTTTCAACAAGATTCTAATCTAACATCTCCAGTTTCAGTTCCAGTTCCAGCAGCATTGTTTCCTGAGCTAATTGGGATTTCATCAGATTTAGATGTCCCAACAGCATTGCCTCATCATTTCAATAACGTTGCTGCTGGCTTTTGTGGCATTGGAACCATCCAAAATCTTGGTGCAAGATATCAACTGCAAGATGTCTGTGAGTTTGGAGACGAATGCACTGGATTTGTTCATCAGGATTTCAAGCCAATTGATCCAACTCTGGGACAAAATTGGGTATTTCTTTTTTTTTCTTTCTCTAATTCATGCATTGCATGGTTTCCCACAATTTCATGAAAACTAATGTTTTCGGTACTTTATTTTTTCTCTTTTCACAGGGAATTCAAGGCAATCGAATGCGACCGCCGGCCATGGAAGACAGCAATCTTAAGGTTGGTCGATATTCAGTGGAAGAAAGGAAAGACAGAATTCTTAGATACTTGAAGAAAAGAAACCGAAGGAACTTTAACAAGACTATTAAGGTCTCTCTTCCTTAATTTTCTCTGATATGATAATTTTTTTTTATTATAGACAAAAGAGAAACGTAACATGGACTGATCTATTTAATATACAGTATGCTTGCAGGAAAACCCTAGCTGATAGAAGAGTTAGAGTCCGGGGAAGATTCGCAAGGAACACTGAAATTTGTGAACATCAAGACATGGTATTGAAGAAAGAAGATGATAATTTCTGTGAAGCAGTCCAGGTCACTCTCTCTCTCTCTCTCTATATATATATATAAATACATACATATATCTGTTGTTGTCACCAGCATCTCATGCACGTCAAAAATGGTTTAGTTTGGGGAAATTAATGATGTTTGGTTTTTGGTTTGCAGATGAAGCATGATGAAGATGATTGGCTGCAAGAGGCTATGGCAAATCTTATGTATTTACCTTATATTGCCGGTTGATAGATATAGATATGTTAAGGTAGCTTGTATATCTATTGGGTTACTAATGAAAAGTCTCAAGAAGTCGACTCTACCCAAGCTCATTGTTGTAGCAATAGCAATCTCTCTTTCAAAATGATTGCTCTCAAATAACCTTTATTGTCACATACACAAATACAATGCAAAAGAACTTTGAGTTTAACCTGATTAGTTCATGTGTTAGAATTTTCGAGTTTATTCTAATTAGTTCATGTACTGAATTGATTTAGGGCAGATCTGAAATTGGTGATTCAATATTTAAATCATGGGATTGAAGTATACTTTCAATTGGTGTATAGTAGGGTGTCGCTTTAGATTGAATCGAGTAAAAAGTTTTCGAATTAATCGAGTAGATGAGTTTTATTTTATTATCTTAACTCGATTTTAAATTTTTTCGAATCGAGTTGAGTGAATGAAATTCGAGTCGAACCGAATTGAATAAAGTAAAATTGTTCGAGTTAACTGAAAAAATTAAACATATAAAATTAAAATTTTGTTATATTATAACTAATTGTATGTTAAAGTAGATAAATTTGAAACAATATATATTTGAAACTTTTTTTCAAAGCAAAGTAATAACAAAAACTTATTTTAGTACGATAAACTTAAATAATTAATTAACTTATTTAAGTCTCAAAATTATTATTTTAAATTATTTTAAAAATTTTAACTTTCTTTTTATATTCTTTAGAATTGTTTTAAAATTTTCAAAAATATAATATTTGAAATTTTTATAAATATTTTAAAATTTAAAATTATTTTGAAATTTTTTTGTAATTTTTGTTGAGAGAGAGACCAATTTGCTAATTTTCAAAATTGACAAGGACCAAAAGGGTATTTACACCAATCTATTATTCGAATTGTTTGAATTTTTCAAATTATTCAAGTTATTGGAATTGTAAAATCCAATACGATTTGAATTTAAAACTCGAATTACTTATTCGAATCGACTCGAATAATTCAAATAACTCGAAATTTAAATTTTTCGATTTTTTCTAGTTGGATCAAGTTTTGCTCTCTCCTAATATATAGTGCCATCTTTTTATATATTTTAATTAATTATGCATAAATAAATTATTAAACATGTTCAACATGTTATGTTTATTATAATATTAAAAAATACTAAGGAACCGGAAGTCAAAGGATTAAGAGAGTTTAGTTGACTGCAGGCTAATTATTTGTGAATTAAGCTAAGGTAGCACTTGAAGGGCAGTGAAAGTGATTGAAATGCAATCGCATTTGATGCTAAAAGGCCAAATCAATATTCTACTTTATCCTTCTTACAAGGACAAAGGTATAAAATCAAATAGTAAGTCTTAATTAACAAGATTATGAAATGAACCAAACCAGAATATATACATTTGACTAGCTACTTGACCGTTCCAATTATTATTTTTTAATTTAAATATTATTTTATTTATATTTGTTGAGTAATATTTTATTTGTACCTTATTGATAGGAATATTGTGGTATTTATACATGTTGTCACTGGTACTATTATAGCTCATAACAGAGATCACTTATTTTGTCTCGGCTCTCTTACCTGTGGTAATAACATTTCCTGTCCCTGGTACTGACATTCTCTACGAACTCCAGATCTGTTGGACACGTGTCAGCGAAGCACATGATCTTTCTTGTTCTTGGGGCTGATACCCTGAGCGGGCTTCGTACTTGCTCGACACGTGTCTAGTGGGCTTCAATGCACACGGTCTTTCCTAGGAGCCTCTTGGACGTATACGAATTGAGACCATGGCCTATCTTGGGTTTTTGCGAGCTAGATCTACGACCCTTCCTTGCGAGTTGTTCCCGCAAACCCTCCTAGTGAGTTATGTCCACGAACTCTCCATGCGAACTCGCCTTGCTACAAGATCTATTCGGATCGTGGATCGATGGTTACTGATGTATAACAGTATTTATTTATAATGGTATATAAATATTAATCTCTTAAAATAAAAATATATTTTCAAATTTCCTAATATGAAAAGAATTCAATTAAATCGGTATTTAACTTTTTTTAGAAGATAACATGAAGCAAAGGGGGAATATTTGAGGAACTGGTGTGCTCTTTGGCTTGTACTGACTACTTAAACTTGTGGTTCTCTAGCAATGCATACAAAATCAATAGAACAATACCTTCAAATTTCTACTGTCACTTTAATTATTTGATGCCAAAATCATCACTTGTTTGATTTTTCAGATATATAGGCCCACTCTAGGGTTGTTCTCCACGTCTTTTCTAAGCCTCCCAACATGATAATCCGCCGCAATTAACTACATATCTTCAAAATCCTTTTTTTCCCTTTTAGGCTTGTTTTCATATATAGTGAGTTACAATTACAACTGTTCATGAGCCGGGCCTTTCGACTTGGTTCGAAGATTCGTCTGAAAAATGGGAGGGTTTAATTAAAAATATAAGAAAAAAATGAGTTTTGGAAAAAGTTTTCATCCATTTAAAAAATGAACCGAGCCTTGAGTAAGACATTTTTGGCCCAGGCCCGATCCAACCTGAATTCACAAAATGACAAAAAAAATTTGCTATTTTTTTTGTTCTTTTAATGATTTTTCTTGTTGTTTTTTTTCTTATTTTGCTCCAATTTTACTATTATGTTGCTATTATTTTGTTGTTATTGTTTGGATATTGTATAAAAAAAATTTTATTGTTAATTTTTCTATTATTTTAGAGGCATTTGTTAATTTTGTTACTATTTTAGAGACATTTATTTGTTAAGTTGCATCTATCTTAGTGTTATTTAAGTATATATTTTTTAAAATTTATTTTCAATTTGTTAGGAATTATTTATTTTAATGTTTTTAGTATTTTTAATGCGTTATATATATTTAAAAATTATATAAAAATAATATTAAAAAATTAATATGGACGGGCTGGGTCAGGCTCGAGTTTTAGTATTTTTATCTGGGCCGAGCTTGAACAAAATTTTAAGTCCATTTTTTGGGCCTGGCCGAGCACGGGCCTAGCAAATGTGCCTAAATTTTTAGTTGAACCTGACCTAAACCCAACTTAACCCGACCCATAAACACATCTAATTACAATATAATTTATTTCTAAATTAGTTTTTTTTTTGGGAGATATATAAGATGTATAAGTTACTCTACTAATCTTACCGAATTGTAAAATTGAAAATTGAGGTCTGTAATAACAGTGAATAAGATATTTCACAAGGTTGAATCTCGTGTGTTGATCTGATAATTAAAGGTGTTCATTGTCTCAAGTGTAATCTATGTTCGAGTCGGTCCAATCGCGTTGATGTTAGGGCTTTGCTCTCTCCTTATAATTCATCAAAATAAAATATATTTAACAAGATAGAAGATACAATGAGAAGAGATTGTATGAAACTGCGATTTCACGTTATCCCTATCTTTTTCTAATAGGAAGATGACAAATCACATTTTTCTTCTTTACATTTTTCTTCTTGATTTTCAGTTTTTTCTTCATGAAAAAAATTTAAATCCAACTAAAAATACTAAAAATCAAAAGAAAAAATTTGATTTGTCAATTTCCTATTAAAAAGAAATAAAAATGACATTGAATCACAATTCTATACTATCTTTTTCAAGATACAATAACACAAGAAACTGAAATGTGTGTATTTCTCTCTTATAGTTATTTTTTATACACGTTAAAAGCTTTGCATGTGGAAACAAGAAATGACCATTTAATGTTTAGTTTGAGGGTGTTTCATTAAGAAAAAGGAAACCGTCTTTCTTTTTTAATTATTTACTTCTTTAAAAAGGTTTGATATTCCAAGTTCAACTATTTCCTTTCATCATGAAAATACTTAATTAATGGATTAAAATGTTAAACAAAAAAGGAAAAAAAATACAACAATTAAAAGTTCCATATGCAAAATAATATTAATTATAATTTCTATAATATTGTTATTAATCCTATGATTCATTATAATAGGTCTATCCATCTATGTGGCCTAAAAATTCCATTATATTAACAAATGAAAATCGATGGCAAGCTAGATATTTAGAGTGTGCTTGATTGTGTGGAAAAATGGAAGGATGGAAAGAGAGAGTGAAAAAGTGAAAAGAAAATAAATTGAGCATGTTTGGTAGGAAAAAAAATACGAGCTTGTTCATTTTCAATTGTAATGCATAAAAATCAATTTTTACAAATTAGAATGATAGGATAAAAGGAAATGAACGAGATGTGTATGTTGGTTTAAAATTATGTATTTTTCAAGGTTTTTTTTATTTTCTTTCTATTTTTTTTCCTTCAATTTTTCATCTTTTCATTTTTCTTTCCACCTTTCCAAGAAAAGCCTTAGTCATGGCTTTCAACTTAAGAACCATATAATAGATAGAGACTAACGTGTTACGCTTCTGTCAAACGTGCAATTTACCTTGTCAAAGTCATCGGTTGAGGATAATAGGAATGAACCATCCCTCAAATATTCTTCGATTCCAAGCCAAACGCTCAAAGTGAAGCATAAGTTCAGGTATTTTTACTATTTCATCATATTTGTTACTCATCAGAGAACAATCAGAATGTCTACTCCTATGTCCCATAACTTTTCTCTTCCAAGACTGTGAGAAGCCTCTACAATGCTTAAAGCACAATTTCCTTTCTTCTGTAGTCTAATTATTAAAATTGAACGTCGACAATGAAGAAATATTGTAAAGAAAATTAAATAATAACGAAAATCGAATGATTACAAGAGGAAACAATTACGTCTATTTATAGGTTGAAAAACCTTATTCTAATCAATCTCTAATAGAAGTAACTTAGTAAGGTCGAAACACCTTATTCTAAACAAAAACGAATAGTAGAAGTATACTTCTTTACGGATTTCACTTGTGTAGTTTGTATCGTACCTCGACCTTCGCCCCCACATATCCCCTTATTTTGCCACTTGTATTTTATTTTTTTAACAAGAATTTGGGTCACACAACTCTAACAATCTCCACCTTGACACAAATTCTCAATGAACAAGTTCTTCGTCACGAACTCTCAATGAACAAGTTATCCACCTCTTTCATTAAACACTTTAAGGGTTAACCTTCAACAATGAACACCAACCAAGTCCAAGCAATGCTCAAACTTGGTTATAGGAAGTGACTTAGTCATCATATCTGCAGGATTATCATGAGTACTAACTTTGCTCACAACAATATTACCACGAGCAATTACATCATGTACAAAATGATATCGAACATCAATATTCTTTGTTCTCTCATGAAACATTTGATCCTTTGTAAGGAATATGGTACTCTGAATATCACAAAATATTGTACTGATTTGAACATCTTTATTGAGTTTACCAAAGTCTCCTTTTAACCAAATAGATTCTTTACAAGCCTCAATAATCACCATGTACTCAACTTTAGTGGCTGAAAAAGCAATTGTAGTTTGTAAAGTGGCTTTCCAACTGATTGCACAACCTCCAGTTGTAAATACATACCTTATTAAAGATATTCTTTTATCAAGATCTCTAGCAAAATCAGCATCATCATACCCAATGACTCCATCTATAGTTCTTCCAAACTGTAAGAAAACATAATTAGCGTAAGTATCTTAAAATTCACTAAACCGCTTTCTAGTATTCTTTATCGAGAATCGACATGTATCTACTAACTACACTGACTGCATATGATAAATCTGGATGTGAGCAAACCATAATATACATGAGAGATCCCATTACACTAGAATATGAAACACGTAACATGTAATCTCGATCTCATCATTTGATTGCAGAGACAAAGCCGATGAAAGTCTGAAGTGAGCTACTAATGGAGTACTAACAGGCTTGACACTCTGTATATTGAACCTGCAAAGAACTTTCTCAATGTATCATTTCTGACTTAGGTACAATTTACTTGCTTTTCTATCTCTGAGAATCTCCATTCCAAGCATCTTCTTTGCTGCTCCCAAATCTTTCATCTCAAATTCTTCACTAAGTTGGGCTTTGACGTTTCTTATCTCTCCTTCATTTTTGGCTGCTATCAACATGTCATTAACATACAGGAGTAGATATACAAATTAACCATCATTGTTATTTTTAAAATAAACACAATTGTCAAACTGCTTCTTTTGAAATCATAGGTAACCATAAAAGAATCAAACCTCTTGCACCACTGTCTTGGTGACTATTTCAAACCGTAAAAAGACTTTTTCAACAAGCAAACATAGTCCTCCTTTTTTGAGACTATAAAAACCTCTAGTTGTTGCATGTAAATATCTTCCTCAACTTCTTCATGCAAGAATTTTGTTTTTACATTTAACTGATCAAGCTCCAAATCATACATGACCACAATACCGAGTAAGACTCGAATCGAACTATGTTTCAAAACTAGAGAAAACACACCTGTGAAGCCTACATCGGGGATCTAACTGTAACCTTTTGCAACAAGCCTTGTTTTATATTTGAGTTATTCAATTCTTAGATTCCCTTCTTTCCTTTTGAACACCCATTTACAACAAACAACCTTTTTACCCTTTGGAAGCTTCATTAGGTTCCACTTTTATTTTTATGGAGTGGTTCCATCTCTTCTTGCATGGAAATCATCCATTTTTCTAAGTCTTCACAACTAACTACCCCAGAATAAGTAGATGGCTCTTGATTTGCATCAATATTTTTAGCCACGTTTAAATCATAAGCCACTAGATCAACCTCGACGTACCTCATTGGAGGTTTAATTTCTCTTCTAGGTCTATTTTTGGCAATAGTATATTATGGTGAAGAAGCAACTCTATTATGAGTTTTTGTAATAACTTGAGGAGCTAACTCTGTTGTAGATCCTAGTCTTTATTGGAAGAGTTTTTAAGAGATAAGTTAGGTAACATGGCGGTTTTATAAAAAAAATCTTTGCTAATCACAACTTTTCTATTTTCAAGACACCATAACTTATACCCTTTCACACCAGCCTTATAACCAACAAAAACTCATTTAATGGAGCTTGGTTTCAATTTCCCATTATTAACATGAGCATACGCAGGACACTCAAAGATTTTTAAATCAATATAATCAGCAAGATTAACTGACCATACCTCTTGTGGAGTCTTTTTCTGAATAGCTATGGATGGAGACCGGTTACTCAAAAAACATGTAGTAAAGGCTGCTTTAGCCCAAAACGACTTCGGTAAACTAGCATTCGACAACATACATCAAACATTTTCCATGATTGTTCTATTCATCTGTTCTATAATGTCGTTTTGCTGTAGAGTATGACAAACTATTAAGTGTCTCATGATCCCTTCTGATTTTTACATTTTATTAAACTCATCAGAATAGAATTCCATGCCATTGTCTGTGCAAATGTGTTTTATTTGTTTTCTTGTCTGCTTCTCTATCATAGTTTTCCAAGTTTTAAATGCATAACACACATAACTTTTCTGATTCAAGAAAAATGCTCAAACTTTTCTGAAAAAATCATAAATGATCGCCAGCATATAATTAGTGCCACCCCTCAAAGGCACTTGATCGACTGTTTAACGTCACAATAATATTGTGCAAGTGTACACTGTCGATGCAACTATAGTAGACAGATGTGAGTCTGTCGAATATCGATCCCACGAGGATGGTTGTCTTTTGTTTACTAATGTTAGTGCAATGAACAAATAAAAGCAAGATAAATTATGAGAATAGTTATCGAAGCAATAACTAAAAAATAAATATGAAATATAATAATGATAAAATGAGATTCCCAACGTGAATATTTAACATAATACTAAGTGATGCTCACAAGGTATGAAAGGATAGGTGATTGTGCGACAATGAAGTGCAATGAATATCTTACCACACTTAACTTCTATATTTGATCTAAGACTTAAACATGCACATTAACCACACCTTCCAATGATGGCAATGCAACACAATTAAGAATAAGTGGATTAAATTCCTCTAATCCCCAAGCAACTTCCGTTGTCAATGCTTGTTAGCTTAAACTGTTACTGCACCTTCTAGTGACTGTGATCGCAATAACACTTCCGTGTTAAAAACATTCAAACTCAAAGGTTAAATAGTAGAAGCAAGATTGAATAAAATAACATTTAGTTCAAAAATCATGTGTACTTCCATACAAACATGAAATAAACAGTAATCACTAGCATTTAAAGAAGAAATGTAAAAGAAACAAGTGGAGAATACTATTCCTAGACAACTTGACTTGCTCTCTCACTTCCCTCTTGTATCGCACTTAGGGCTCCTCATTAGGAACTAGTCTGCATTTCTTCACGTCAGTTCACCCGTGGGAGCTTAAGCCTCTATAGCTAAAAGCTTCAAAAGGTAGGTTGAAGAAGGTTATGGTACCAAAAAAGGCCCCCTTTTTTCTCTTTCCTTGTGAGTATTTATATCCTTCCAAATTGTGCAGATGTCCTTTCATCAAAATCAAGCTGTCGCTAGTCGTACAAGTTGGTTACACCAGACTGGACAGCTCACACATTTCTGATCTTATCCGGATAGCTATCAGGTGTGGCGACAATCTTGGATGCAATCTGAAAATACTTATGCTGCGACATTAGTACCAAAACATGACAAAATTTAAGGGTAACTAAGCTAAGGTCCATTGAGTTAGAAAATGCAATTTACTAAACTAAAAAATGCTAAAATATGTTCTAAAGATAATTAAATGGGAACAACTTAACCAAGGGAGAAAAAAATGGTTCTTTCTAGCACTATCAGCACTCTAGATGGTCCCCAAAGATCAAAATGAATAAAATCCAATGTTCCTTTCGTGTTATGGATTCCTCTGGTGAATCGAACTCTCAATTATTTCCTAAAAACACAGTGCTCACAAAACTTCAGTTTGCTAATACCTCGTCCATCAAGAAGTTCTCTTTTACTCAATTCTTTCATGCGTTTTCACTCATATGCCCTAGATGCATATGCCAAAGTCTAGTAACATCATCATCTGACAAGGAAAAGGAAGCGACTACTGCATCACCAGTAACAGTTGAACCTTACAAGATATATAACTTGATAGTATTTTTTTTCCCTTTCATTACAACGAGGGAACCCTTGCTAATCTTTAAAACCTCACTTTCAGTTGTGTACTTATACCCTTTCGAATCAAGAGTACTCAATGAAATAAAATTCCTCTTCAATTCTGGTACACGTTGAACACCAATAAGTATTCTGACGACTCCATCGAACATCTTAATTTCGATCGTGTCAACACCTGCGATTTTACATGAAGTATTATTTCCCATCAAAACAAAACCTTTAGACACAACTTCATATGCTGTAAACCAATCCCTATTGGGACTCATACGGAAGGTGCAACCAGAATCGAGGATCCACTCCTCGCTCACTTTAGAATTGTCTACAGAAGCAATGAGGAGTTCACCATCACTGTAGTCTTTTGCTACATCAGCTTCAGTAGATTGTTCTAGTTGTTTTCCCTTTTGATTCGCTGCCTCCCTTTTGATCTTATTTTGTAACTTGTAGCACTCTTTCTTAATGTGCCCTTTCTTCTTGCAGAAGTTACAAGTTTTACTTTTATTTGAATATTTTGATCTACCTTTAAATTTGCTACGAGGATTTCGTTCCTGTGTCCTCCTACGATTATCATTAGTATTTCGTTCTTGTCTCTCACGAACAAGGAGACCCTCTCCCTAAGAGTCAAATCTAGCCACAAGATGCTTCATCTTGTCATACAAGGCTAAGGAAGCATAGACTTCATCCACTATGAGAGTTCACGAGTATACAAGATTGTATCTCTAAAGGTTGAATAAGTCGGTGACAACGAACAAAGGAGAATTAACCCTAAATCCTCTTTATCATACAAACCTCCATAGCCTCTAAATCTAAGACAATTTCTTAACATATTCAAGTGTTCAAGCATGGACGTACCTTCCTCCAAACTATGAGAATACAAATGCTGCTTAATATGAAATTTGATGGTTAAGGTTTTTGACATACATAGCTGGTGCAATTTCGCCCATAATGCAACAACGGTCTTCTCTTTTAATACATCCTATAGAATTTCATTCGACAGATGCAGCTGTAATTGCATTAAATCCTTTTTATCTTTATGCTTCTTCTCTTCATCCGTCAAAGTCGAAGACATCTCATCCAACCTTAACAGGGCATCCTCCAAATCCATCTATGCAAGAACTAACTGCATCTTTACCTATCACAATGTGAACTAGTGTTGCGATCTAACAGCATAATATCATACTTCAATGTCGTCGTTACCATGAGCGAGACTAGCAACCCAAAAAGCTGTAATACCAGATTGTTAAAATCAAGTATCAACAATGAAGAAATATTGCAAAGAAAATGAAAAAGAGAAAGAACACACTGATTTTACGTGGAAACCCATTTAGGAAAAAACCACAGGCAGATGAGAAGAAAATTCACTAATGTCGAAAATCGAATGATTACAAGAGGAGATGACTACGTCTATTTGTAGGTTGAAAAACTTTATTCTAATCAATTTCTAATAAAAGTAATTTAATAAGGTCGAAACACTTTATTCTAAACAAAAAAATAGTAAAATTATACTTTTATATGAATTTCACTTGTGCAGTCTGTACTGTACCGCGAGGGCTTTCGGCCCCCGTACCCTGCAACCTTGATCCAATATTATGCTTAATGAGGATCTGTGGTGGGCTGCGGCCTTTGTCCCCATAAATCCCCTTATTTTGTCACTTGTATTTTATTGTTTTAACAAGAATTTAAATCATACAGCTCTAACACTAACTCCACTCCAAAGAAAAAAAGAACAAATATTACACATGTATTTGTTACAATTGGGGTTGACTCAAATTCACAAAACTTTGGGTTTTTGGATCTGAAATGCTAATTATATCTTATTCTACTGTAACAAAACGTGTCAAATATTTTATAAGCTGGTTTTTCACTAGCAAAATCGTGAGAGTCTACATGAACAAAATGAGAAAGCAATGACAATTTTTTTTTTAAAATTAAGAGACAATAATCTAGATTAAAACAACTTAAGAGCTTTAAATATTGAGATTTGAATTTTTAATTTGTTGATGTGATTTTTTAAAGATAATAACGTGTGAATTATACTAAAATTTTTGAGTTGGAAAACTCTCTTTTCTTTGTTTAAAAGGCGAAAGGAAAATGAAAAAGAAAAAACCGGCAAATGGGTGTCACAAGCTAGCCTTCTTACAATCGTAAGAAACCACTATCCCAAGTGATGTGAAATGACCCCATTAATATTTTATTTCTTCATTATGTTTGTTTATTTCTCATTTCTCACTGATGAACAATGTGGAAATTAATTTTTTTCTCATCAATTAGCTTTGACTTTGATGGTTGGAATTGACTTAATAGTATATGAATTTCAAACGTTTTATTCTCACAATTTTAAATTAGGCTTTTATTTATTTATTTATTCTATATTAGTGCATTTTGTTTTGAGAAGAGGAAAAACCTTTTTTAGTTTTTTTTATTAAAAAAATATTACATAAACTAAATACAGAAACCTAAATGCAAGGCCTTGGAAAGAAGCAGAAAACTTAGATCAAATCAAAGGATCATTCTCAAAAGATTTGTCGGTCAATGAAGTGCTTATCTTACAGAATTTTATGTCCCACAAAGATTATGGCAAAGGCTAGAAATTACTGCCACATGATGAAGGGTGTTGGGCCCCATTTGGGACATGTGGTGAAAGAGACAATGTCTATGTATAGTGACCTTCACTATATCAGATTAAAAGTCTCCAAACTTGGAATTTGAGGACAACATTGTTGCAGCAATTTTGGAGCTTAAATGATGGAAAGTTTCTCAGCTTTTCTTTCGGTGAAGCTTTAGATTCTGACACTACTGTAGATTATGCCATTGCACTTGCAGTCAAGTAGGATTACTAGATTTGATGCCATATCGATGTCGCAATTACCATGGAAACCAATATAGTCATACAATGATGATTAACAAGGAAATTTGGTCATACAACGATAGAAGCTAGAAGATTAAGTGCCACAAAATATGGAGCTTTCTTTACTATAATGATATTTGTCTCTTCAACACCAGTTCCTTTCTGCCCTCCACATATGCTAGATTTCACCAAGTGATTGTGTTTTCGGTTTTGTTAATAGAAATTGTTTAGATTGACACAAGTAATTGGAATTTGATTAGACAGTTGATGGATTTCTATAAGATTACTAGGATGTAGGATTTTGATTTTTAATTAATGTACTAAATTGATTTCTTAATTCACAATTTTTGTAAGCTCTAATTTGTGTAGGTAAGTTGTCGTTGGAGTTTAGAGAAATTGAAAGAACAAATACAAGGGAAATACTTGACAGAATTTTTTATTGTTATCAAATTCTCTTAATGTTCATTCAACAAGTAATACAATATATATGCGGGTGTAATGGTTACAAATAAGTCAACAAACCCCACTAATACACCTTGAAAATACAAAGATGTAACTTATACATAAATTAATTAGGAAAAAGTCAGTACCTAAAAAGTCGAATCAGTACTAACTCTACTTGCTTTAGACAATAATCTTAGCAAGCAGACTAAATACAAAATATCATCATCAACATATGTAAACCCTTTTTGAAATACATTTGGTGGTTCGCCAACAACTCATAACAGCTTACACTTTGATGAGCTTGCAATCTTTGATGAGCTCGAATCTTTAGGTGAGCTTGCAAATGTAGAGCTCGCAGCTTCGCAAGAAGAGTTTGTCACTGCATGAATGGCCACTTCGCAACACTCCTCCTTGGCCATAGTGCTGCAAACTCCAATATCTTGTCTTAGCCTCTCAAACCTTATTGTTACAAGAGGTTTTGTGAGAATATTAAGAAGTTGGGCGTCTGAATTACAATGAACTAGCTTCACCTCATTCGATTGCTCGATTTCTCCAACAAAGTGATACTTTATCTTGAAGTGCTTTGTCTTTCCATGGAAGACAGGGTTGTTTGCAATTGCAACAGCAGATTGATTATCACAATATATATCTGCTACCTCCACTTGTTTCATATTCAAATTAGACATCAACATTCTTAGCCAAAGTGCTTGCCTAACTATTGCAACTACTATGATGTACTCAGCTTCAGCAGTTGATTGTTCAACAATTTATTACTTCCTTGAGCTCCAACTAGATACAATTGATTCCAACCTAAAGAAATACAATGAAGTACTCTTCATATCTTCAATAGAACCAACTCACTCACTATCCGTGAAACCAATCAACTTCGACTCCTTTTCCTTCACATATTCCACTCCATAACTTAGGGTCCGTTTGACATATCTCAGAACCCTCTTCGTAGCTTTGAAGTGAACCACATTGTAACAGTGCATAAATCTTGAAAGCGGACTAACGAAAAACATAATATCTGGCCTTGATGTTATCAAATAAGGTAAGCATCCTATAAGGCTCCTATAACTGCCTTCATCAACCTTTTCAAAATCACCATGGCTCGATAGTTTTTCACCTTGAGCAATGGGTGTCCCTGCTGGCTTGCAATTTTCCATACAAAATTTGTTCAAAATCTTCAAGGAAAAGCTCTTTTGATTGATGAAGATACCTTGATTTGACTCAAACACTTCAGACATTTTAAATTCAGCTCACATCTACTTATTGAACTCAATTAGTAACTTTTTACGACTGCCAATCACTAATAGGTCGTCAACATACAAGGATACTATTAGTGAAGTCTCATTTTTTTCTTTTTCACATACAAGGTGGGTTCACTAATGCTCCTTTCAAATCCCAAGCTCGCCAAGTGCTTGTCAACTCTTTCATACCAAGCTCGCGGAGCTTGTTTCAGTCCATACAATGCTTTCTTCATCTTGCACACCATGTACTCTTCGCCATAAGCTACAAATCCCTATTTCTATTCAACATAGATTTCCTCCTTTAAAATACCATTGAGGAACGCAGACTTTACATCAAGTTGATGTATCTTCATCCCATTTTCAGTTCTCGTAGTCAGTAGCAGTCTAATGGTGTCTAATCCTGGCTACTAGTGCAAAAGTTTCAACATAATCAACATCATATTCTTAACTAAATCCTTTTGCAGCTAGTCTCTCTTTGAGTCTGTTCACAGAACCATAAACTTTCAACATGGTTCTATAGACCAATTTTACACCGATGACCTTTTTGTGAACTAGTCTATCAACCAACTCCAGGTCTCATTATTCTTGATCACGTCCATCTCGGCTTCCATAGCTTTTACCCAACCATTTTCTTTTACTGCCTCTTCATAGCTTGCAAGCTCTAGTATGGAAACATTACACCTCTCATGTACTTCAGAGATAGGCCTGGTGTCTTTGATTGGAGGATTATCAAAACAATTAGCATCTTGATCCTGATCCTGAACTTCATCAGTTCACACATTCAACTTAGATTGACTCTGTTCAACCATCTCAGCTTATGTGGCTCCCTAATTTCACAAGGCTTCCTCATTGAACTTCACATCTTTGCTCTCGAACATTTTACTGGTGAAGGGATAAAAAATTCTATGCCCTTTCTTTCAACTGCCATAGCCAAAAAAGATACCTAGTTGGGCTTTTCTTTCCAGCTTATTCCTTTTGATAGCGGGAATAAAAGCATAACACACAACCAAAGACCTTCAAATGTGAGACTGATGGCTTGAAACCGAACCATCCTTCAAAAGGTGTCATATCCTTCATAGCTTTAGTTGGCAATCTGTTGAGCAAATAAACAAAGGTGTTTGTAGCTTCAACCCACAACTGGTTTGGTAGCTTCTTCTCGAACAATAAACATCTTGACATATCCATTACTGTTTTGTTTTTCCTTTCACACATGCCATTTTGTTGAGAGGTGTATGTGTTACTCAATTGATGCTCGATTCCAGCATCTTCACAAAACTTTTGAAACTTTTCAAAAGTATTCTCGATCCCATTCTCTAACCTGAGTATTCTCAGCTTGTAACAAGCTTGATTCTCAACAATAGCTTTAAACTTTCGAAAAACCTTAGCAACTTCAGACTTGACCTTCAAAAAATACACCCAACAATATCTAGTGTACTTATCGATAAACAAAATGAAGTACCTGTTGTTGCTAAGCGAAGTAGCCTTCGTTTGCCCACATACATCAGTGTAAACTAGATGTAACTTCTTAATAGCTCGCCATGCTTTGTTCGTAGGAAATGGAAGCCTTTCTTGCTTTTCATATTGACACACTTTACACACCATAGTTCACTCATCAACTTCAGACATGTTCTCAACCAAACCATGCTTATACAACGTACCAAGCGATCTGTAATTGACATGCCCCAGTCTCTTGTGCCACAAATCAATGCCATAAATTGAACTAGTGTAAGCTTTAAAGGTAACTAAGTTCCAGTTTAGAACAAATCTCCTATCACTCATTTTGACTGACATAAGCTCGTGACCAGTTGCATCAGATATAACATAATTATTCTTTTAAAAAGCAACAAAATAATTCTTCTCAACAAGCTGACCAACACTGAGCAAGTTTAGATCTATATCGGGTACAAAAAAACATAAATAATAACTTTTGTGCCTATAGGAGTGCTAAGATGAACATCTTCCTTTCCCTTAGCTTCAATGATCTTGCCATTTCCAACTCTGATTCTCAAACTAAAGGATTTGTCAATCCCCTTAAACATGCTTTCATATGAAACCATATGGTTTGTACAACCACTATCAATCAACTAGTTTTTCTTATGTTGGTTGTTGACTGCGAAGCATGAAGCAGTGAATGCAAGCTCCTCTTGAGATTGATTTTCTTCTGAAGCTTGAGCCTGATTAGGCTGTTGCTACACTTTTTTTTTTTACAAATTCTAAATCATGGCCAATTTGCTTACAATTTTTATAATGCTTATCAGGTTTTGTCCAACAATACTTTTCTGAATAACCCATCTTCTTACAATTCGAGCATGGTGGATACCTATTCTTTTCACCATCTATTTTTGGGCTTTCTTTTGTTTGATTCCATTTCTTCTTTCCTTTTTTGCTTGAAGAACATGGAGTTTCCTTATTCCCTACTTGATAAGCACCTTCAACGTGCCTCTCTTCTCTGCTCGATCTTTTTTGCCTCTACGCATATAGAGCATTTATAAGCTCTGACAGAGAGTTTGTTGTCACATCACTCGAGTCGTCCAAGGATGACATCTTGGACTCATACTTTTCTAACAATGTTGTGATGACTTTTTCAACAACGTTTGATCACTGAACTGATCACCAAGAAACCTTATGTTGTTGACAATGGACATGATCATGTCTGCATACTAATGATTGTTTTAGTTTCTTTCTTCTTTAGGCTTTCAAAGTCTATCCTCAAATTAAATAGTTGTTGCTGCCTTGTCGTCTAAGTTCCCTAGAACTCCTCCTTCAACTTATCGCATACTTGTTTGGAGTTTCACAAGCCATGAATCTAGTGAAAATAACATCAAAACACACCATTTTGAAGGCAAGACAAAGCCTTACACTTCTTAGTAGCTTCATCATTATGATATCTAATTTGAGCTATCGTTGGATTAGCTCGCAACGGTGTAGTTCATTGTCTGATTCAACAACTTCCCACAAATCATACACTTGAAGATATGTCTTCATCTTCACTACCCAAATATGATAATTTTCTCCAAAAAAGATAGGAGGTGGAGGTGGTGTATAGCTTCCATATGACATTGCAATACAAACAAGATACAAACAACACTCTTTTTCAACAAGAAAAACACTCACAAGGTCCTCAAAGACTTAGGCTTTCAATACCAATTGTTGGAGTTTAGAGAAGTTAAGAGAACATAGAATTTTTTACTGCTATCAAATGCTCATAATATTCATTCAACTAGTAAAACAATATATATGCGAGTGTAATGGTTACAAATAAGTCAACAAAACCCACTAAACCCCACTAATACACCTTGAAAATATAAAGATAAAACTTATACAAAAACTAATTAGGTAAAAGTCAGTACCTAAAAAGTCAAATCAATACTAACTCTACTTACTTTAGCAACATATGCGAACCCTTCTTAAGATACATTTAGTGGTTCGCCAACAACTCATAACAACTCACACTTTAATGAGCTCGCAACTAGATTGAGCTCATAGTCTTTGATTGTCGAGACCTATTTTTTTGAAGTCTCAACTTTTTATTTTAAAAATCGAAAATAAAGTCGCCACCAATCATTTTTAATTGGGTGTGATCGAATCACCTCGAAATTTATTCATTTTAATAAAATGTTAAAATTATTAAAATGATAATTTTTTATCTACGAAGAAAAGTGGGTTTGTGAGTCAGTTACTTATGAGGAAGGATTAGCACCCTCATAACGGCCAAAATTGGAACCTAATTGATTTGTTAGTGTCTTAATGTTGGAAATCAAAAACTCGAGGAGAATTTACAATGCGATCCTTAAACGTGTAAATGGTATGATTTGTTGACATATTTAAATTAAATTTCACGAAAAAGGCTCTTTTATTTCGAGTCAATTGAGAAGGAAAGTCATGTCCCGTGAGTTACGGGCACAACATCTCGAATATTCGAAAATAAAGAACATTTATCAAGTCATTATTAATTAAATCTTATATATTTTCAATTTTAAATAGGGTATTCAATTACATCGGTTCGAAGAGAAAATCATGCCCCATGAGTTGGAGCGTAATTTTCTCAAGTCCTCTAAATAATGAACATTGTCTCGATTCTAAAAATTACTTATACGTTGCGTGAAAACGAATACGACACTTAATGTGATATACAATTACTTAATTCATGCGTTGTACAAAATGAACGAATATGTTAGCGTAATATGTAATAATATGATGGAAAATATAAAATAGGTACACCAATAATAAAACAACAATACTACGATCAAATAATAACAAAATAAAAAAATAATAGTAGGAATAATAGTAATGCGGATGATAATAAAATAGTAATGATTTAGCTACATAATAATGACATTAATTTATAACAATAGTGACAATAATAAAAACGCAACCATGACATAATTGATGCTACATAAAAATAAATAAAAATATATAAAAAGGGGTAAGAATAAAAAATTGCATAATTTAGAGGTCTAAAATGTAAATAGAGTAAAATAAAAGTACTAAAGATAAATAAAATAAATAAAAAATAAAAGTAAAAGTAAAATAAAAGCAATAAAACAAATAATAAAAATAAGACACAGGACTGAAGTAAAAAAATAAAAGAGATAAAGTGTAAATTTCAAATAGCAGAAAATAAAGCGATTGAAATAAATAAATAAATAAGAGGACTAAATTGAAACTTTAAATAAATTAAAGGTATAAAAAACTGGAATATAACGATTAAATCAAAATAAAATAAAATAAACGAGGACCCAAAATGACAAATATTTTAGTAGTTTGACACGTGTCATTGCCAAAGGGATCAACGATCAAAGGACTAAATTGAAAAGAAAAAAAGATTTACAAGAAAAAATTAAAATAAATAAAAGTACTAAATCGAAAGGACCAAAAGGGTAATTAGCCCCTCACTCCCAAAACACGCGGATCCTCAGTGGATCTGGGTCGGGTTCGCGAGTTGGTTCAAAATGACGTCGTTTTGGGGCTTTGACATCTAGGCTAGAACGACGTCGTGCCCATGCCCCTATTTAAGTTAATTTAAAAAAAAATCATTTCCTTCCTTGTTTTAAAAATATCCTTTCTTTCAAATTTTTTTCTCTCAAAGCCTCTCAATGTCCGGTCATTGGTTCGGTGAGTCTCCGCCATGGCCACTGGTCATTGGCGACAGAGACCACCGTCTTTGGTGGCTGAAAAACTTAAAAACAAAATTCCCTTTTAACCTTTTAAACCCTTGAACCCAAATCTAAATTTAAAAAAATCCTAAAATCCCAATCAAACTTGAAGAAAAAAAAGAAAACCTTTCGTTTTAAAAAAAAAAAATAGAAACCCTATGCCCTCCTTTCCGACGAGGCCTCCGGCAAACCTGAAAGGATTCGGATATCTTCTAGGCCAGAAGGTCCGTCCTTTTTAATTAGGTGTGATCGGATCACCTCGAAATTTATTCATTTTAATAAAATGTTAAAAATATTAAAATGATGATTTTTGGTCTACAAAATCAGAAAAGTGAGTTCGAGAGTCAGTTATATATGAGGAAGGATTAGCACCCTCACATCGCCAAAAATTGTTACCTAATTGATTACTTAGTGTCTTAATGTTTGAAATCGAGAACTCAAGGAGAATCTAAAATGCGAACCTTAAACATGTAAATGGTATGATTTGTTAACATATTTAAATTAAATTTCATGAAAATGGTTCTTTTATTTCGAGTCAATTGAGAAAGAAAGTCATGTCCCGTGAGTTAGGGGGACAACATATCGAATTTTCGAAAATAAAGAACATTTATCAGCTCATTATTACTCAAATCTTATATATTTTCAATTTTAAATAGGGTATTCAATTATATTGGTTCGAGGAGAAAACTATACCCTGTGAGTTGGAAAGCAATTTTCTCGATTCTCCTCAATAATGAACATTGTCTCGGTTTTAAAAATTTCTTATACGTTGTGTAAAACGAATATGATGCTTAATGTGATATACAATTACTTTGTTCGTGCATTGTACAAAAATGAACGAATATGTTAATGTAATATGTAATAATATGATGGCAAAAAAAAAAGGTACACGAATAAGAAAACAACAATACTACGATCAAATAATAACAAAATAATAAAAAAATAATAGTAGTGGGGATAATAAAAATAATAGTAAAAATTTAACTACAATAATAATGACATTAATCCATGACAATAATGACAATAATAAAAATGCAACCATGACATAATAGATGCTACTTAAAAAATAAATAAAAACATATACATGAGGTAAGAATAAAAAATTACAAAATTTAGAGGTCAAAAATGTAAATAACGTAAAATAAAAGTACTAAAGATAAATAAAATAAATAAAAATAAAAGTAAACTTAAACGTAAACGTAAAATAAAGCAATAAAACAAATAATAAAAATAAGATAAAGGAGTGAAATAAAAAAATAAAAGAGATAAAGTGTAAATTGCAAATAACAGAAAATAAAGCGACTGAAATAAATAAATAAGAAGACTAAATTGAAACTTTAAATAAATTAAAGGTATAAACTAAAAAAACAAAATATAACGATTAAATCAAAATGAAATAAAATAAAAGAAACGAGGACCCAAAGGACAAATATCCCAGTAATCTGACACGTGTCATTCCTAAAGGGATCAATGGTCAGAGGAGTAAATTGAAAAGAAAATAAGATTAACAAGAAAAAAAAAAGGACTAAATTGAAAACAAGACAAAAAGGGAAAGTGCCAAAAGGGCAATTAGCCCCTCACTCCCAAAACACATGGATCCTGAGAGGATTCGGGTCGGGATCGCGGGTCTGTTCAAAACGATGTCGTTTTGGGGCTTTGCCATCCAGGCCAAAACGACATCGTTCCCATGCCCTTATTTAAGTTAAAAAAAATTAAAAAAAAAATTCATTTCCTTCCTTTTAGAAAAAAACCTTTCATTCAAATGTTTTTCTCTCAAAGCCTCTCTATGTTCGGTCACTGGTCCGACAAGTCTCTGCCGTGGTCACCGGTCATCGGGGATGGAGACTATTGCCTCCAGTGATTGAAATACTAAAAAAAATTCCCTTTTAATCTTTTAAACCCCCTAAAACCATATCTAAGTTTAAAAAAAATCCTAAAATCCCAATCAAACTTGAAGAAAAAAAAAGAAAACCCTTCTATTTTTTGAAAAAAAGAAACCCTATGCCATCCTTTTCAACGAGACCTTCGGTGAACCCGAAAGGATTCAAAGATCTTCTAGGCCAGAAGGTTCGTCCTTCCTTGGGGGCAATGTCCTCCACCCACGACGTTGAAATATTAAGCGTCACAAGTAACAAAAAAATATGCTTTTGAAATAATAATATTATACCTTTTAATTTTTATGTTTTTTTGCTCTATTTTCATTCATCCGTAAGAAAAAATTACAGATATGGTTCTCGGGCTTTTATAGCCATTCGAATACATTTTTATTTTATTTTTTTCTCTTTAATGTTTTTTATGTTTTCTGCAGTTTCTTCGTCGTTACAAGGCGTGGTGGTGTGCATGCTGAAATGGCGAGGATTGACGAGGCAAGGAGTGCCTGCTGACATGGCACTAGAGCAGCGGTCGAAGGGTGCTAGGGTCTTTTAGGTTAATTTAGGTTTTTTTAAGGTTTGAGCTTTTGTAATGTGGGCTTCAGATTGAGTATTGGGCTTGTGTGTGGGTATTGGGTTAGGTTATTAGTTTTTTTGGTCTATGTAAAAGGGACTTTTAAATTATTAAAGGATTTTATTTTGTTTGGGTCGGACAAAATTGGGCCTCTACAGCTGCCCCTCTTTACTCATTGTTGGGTAACGGGAAGGGAGCAAAGACTCTAAGGAGGACCATTTTCATCTGGTCCTACTGAATCTTGACTTCTTTTTTTGGTTACTCAATTCCACTACATCTGCTTCACTACAAACTTAGGAAGAGAGGATTTAGTGTCATAGTTTCCTCTTGCCCCACTGCAACTTCAAGGAGATGAGGTTTACTGTTGTAGTTTTATTCCAACCCACTGTAAATTCAAGGGGATTGAAATTATTGTTTTATCCACTTCACTACAACTTCAGAAAGACATGATTTGATATTGTAGCTTCATCTTGCTCCTCTACATCTTCAGGGAGATAGGACTTGCTAATGTAGTTTCAATCCGATCCACTGCAACTTAAGAGATATAGGGTTTGATGTCGTAACTTCATCTTGCTCCATTGAGTCTTCAGGGAGATAAGATTTGCTTCTGTAGCTTCAATCTGACCTACTGCAACTTCAGGGGTATAAGATTTGATGTCACTTCAACTTGCTCCACTATAACTTTAAGAAGATAAGGTTTGCTTTTGTAGCTTTAATCCGACACACCGTAACTTCAGGGCTATAGGACTTGATGTTGTAGTTTCATCTTACTTCATTGTATCTTTGAGGAGATAAGATTTGCTTTTGTAGCTTCAATCCGACCCATTGCAACTTTAGAGGTATAGGATTTGATATTGTAGCTTCATTTTCCTCCACTGCAACTTCAGGGAGATAAGATTTACCATCGTAGTTTCAATCCTATCCACTACAACTTCAAGGATATAGAATTTGGTGTGGTAGCTTTATCTTGCTCAATTATAACTTTAGGGAGATAAGACTTGCTATTTGTAATTTCATTCCGACCCACTGCAACTTCAAGGGGACTGGAATATTTGTTTCATCCGATCTACTACATCTTCAGAGATATAGGATTTAATTTTCTTCATCTTGCTCTATTGCTCTGATCTAGTGCATCTTTAGGGATATAAGATTTTATGTCGTAACTTCATCTTACTCTGTTGCAACTTCAGAGAGATAAAGATATGCTTTCGTAGCTTCAATCCAATCACTGCAACTTCAAGGATATAGGATTTGATGTCGTAGCTTCATCTTGCTCCATTGCATCTCTAAGGAGATAAGATTTGCTTTTGTAGCTTCAATTCAACCCACTACAACTTCAGGGGTATAGGATTTGATGTGGTAGCTTCAACTTGCTCTACTGCAACTTTAGAGAGAAAAATATTTGCTACTATAGCTTTAATCCGATCCTTGTAACTTCATGGATATAGGATTTGATGTCGTAACTTCATCTTGCTCCACTGCATCTTTAGGGAGATAAGATTTGCTTCTGTAGCTTCAATCTGACCAACTGCAACTTCAAGGGTATAGGATTCGATGTTATAGCTTCATCTTGCTCTACTGCAACTTCAAAGAGATAAAGATTTGCTTCTGTGGTTTCAATTTGATCCATTGCAACTTTAAGGATATAGGATTTTATGTCGTACTGATCCCTCATGCCATTCTCTGGGGAATAAGACTTGTAGAATCTTGTTTTTTGGGCCTTTATCCAGGCCAAGTAATGATTGGAATAAACCAAATGCCCCTGACTAGACGAGTATGAATGATATTGATATGAATGCAAAATGTCATATTTGTCTTTTAGTCATTAGGTCGACATCATTCGTCATTTATCTAGATCTTATCCTGATGTGTTACTGTGCCTTCCTTTTAGGTTTGGTATCTTTGACATGAAACCCAAAGAGGTAGTCATAATCTGAACTATTTGTTTTAGAAACCTTCTAACCCTCGGGTTTGGTTATTTCCAACTAGTGGTCCTGTTTCAGGTCTTTTTAATATTTAAAAATTTTCCAGAGCTATATACAGAAATCCTTTTATACCTTATAACATTGTTAGTCCACTAACCGTTATTTCAATGTAAAAATGCTTAAACAGAGTTGTAAAATGGATAAGTTTGAATGTTATTGGAGACATAGCTTGAATGAAGGAAATGAATGAAAAGATTAAAAATGGTGAAAATTGGTCAAAAATTACTAAACACATCATGAGCAAAAATTAAATTAGGTGTCTTAGATATCAAAGTATGAGCTCCTCCAAGCAAATTCGATGGGGACCATTTTGAGCATGATATGTGTCAATGAAACTTGGATTGCTTTGTCGATGCCCAAGATATAAAGTTTCTCCACCTTGTTACTTTTGAGAGAGAAGACCATTTCATGCCCATTCTTTGATCCAAATTTGAGTCACCCTTTCGGGTTGTCGACTCAAATCTCTTTAGGTTTCAATAAGCCCTTTACAGGTTTTCATCTCAACATCTCCTTTTATTTTTTCTTTTCTTTTCTTTTATTTCTTTTATTTTTTTTTTGGTGAAGTATTTCTTCACTGAATCCAAGTTCACGGGGTTGGGTAGATCTTTGCTATCCATCTTAATTAGAAATAGAGCTCCTCTAGGAAAGACTTTATTTACCACAAAAAGAGGCCCTTACCAATTCGACATCCATTTTCCTCATAAGTCCTTTTGCATGGAAAAGATTTTTTTCAACACCAGATCTCTCTCATGGAATTCTCTAGGGCGGATCTTTTTTTCATACACTCGCATCATTCGTTTTTGATACATTTGACCATGTCAAATAGCTTTCAGCCTCTTCTCCTTGATTAGGTTTAACTGATCATATCCGAATTGGATTCATTCTACTTCATCTAACTTCACTTTTGACAAAATTCAGAGGGAAGAAATCTCAACTTCAATGGGTAAAACCACCTTCATTTCATAAACCAATAAGAAAGGTGTTGCCTTTGGTGAGATCTTGACAGATGTTCGATAAGCGTAGAGGGTAAATGGTAATTTTTCATGCAAATCTTTATTGGTCTCTGTATTTTTCCAATAATTTTCTTTGTTCTTATTAGCTGTCTCTACTTCCCCATTCATTTTTAGGCGATATGGTGCTGAGTTGTAATCCTTGATCTTTAACTGATTGAAGACCTCTACTATTGTGCTGTTGTTCAAAATCAATGCGTTGTCAGATATGATCTTTTCTGGCATTCGATATCGACATATAATCTCATTCTTTAAGAATTTGCTAACTACTGATTCCATGACATTGGCATAGGAAGTAGTTTCTTCCCACTTGGTGAAGTAATCAATGACCATGAAGATGAATTGATGCCTATTGGAAGCCTTTGGCGAAATTGGCCCAATGACGTCCATTCCTCACGTAGAAAAAGGCCATAAAGAAGTCATGACGTGAAGAGGTGAAGGAGATACATGGATTTTATCTCCATAAATTGGCAATTTATGACATCTCTTGGCATAACTGATGCAATCTCCTTCCATGGGAGGCTAATAATATCCAAATCTCATTATTTTCCTGGGCATTGTAAAACTATTGGCATGTGTTCCAAGATTTTCTTGGTCTCGAAAGCGTCTACACATCTTAGTAAGACCTGATCCTTTCCCTTATTGTAAAGGATTTCTTTGTCTATGTCATGCTCACTGGTCAGTTTCTTTAGCGTCCTTTTATCATTCTCGGTTGCTTACTCAGGGAATTTGATCACTTAGAGGAAACCATCGTAAAACTTCTTTCTTTCTTTTTTTGGTTTCAAGATGGCCTTTGCGGGTTTTCATCTCGACATATTTTCTTTCTTTCTTTATTTTTTTGACCTTCTTATTTTTAATAGCACGTCAAACCTCATTTTTCGAAGTTTCTGCTAAACCAGATTGCATTCTTCCTTTACAGGGAGCCTGTGTGTTACGACATCAGTACTTAACCCCGACACATCTTGATAGGACCATTCGAAGACATCTTTAGAATCTCGAAGCAACTCTATGAGATCTTGCCTTGCTTCTACAGAGATATATGTCCCAATTTTCAACTCTTTCTTTTCATTTTCATCCTCAAACTCACAATTTCCACTACTCTTTGTGAGGTAATATTTATTTCTTGTCTTGCTCGACCATTTGTAGTAGATCGAGAGACAAGTTACATTATTGATCATCTTCAAAGTCCTGAGGTTCTTCTAAACATATATCTTGCTCAAAAGGAGGCTCTGAGTCAGTAGCAATATTGCTCATATCATTGATATCAAAGGACATGTCATAGGGACAAAAGGAGATCCAAAGAACAAATTTTTTGAGAACGTTTAATTGTTGTATGAGATGAATGGAAAGAATAGTAAGATGTTCGCCAAATGGGACATAAAAAACTTCATCGTTTTCATTGAAATAAAAGATAGTGTTCCTGTGCCCTCTTATAAAAGGATCCCTACGGCTCTCGGGCTTAAAGCAATATGTATGTTTTGAAGATTACTCTGAAAAAGTCCTAAAAACTACAAGAAGCTCCTCCATAGTCCAGTTGTTTAGAGCACTTCTGAGGGTGTAGGGATGAATTCTTGATAGGTTCCCCTCTCTATTCCTTTCTTCGGATATGACTTTAACGCTCAAATTTTTTTTCAATATTCCCCCCATATTCTTGACTATCTTGCTGTCTCTCAGTTTTCATTCAGAGTTGATAACCCCCTGACATAAATGTTTTAGATATGTCAGGAATTTAAAAAAAAATTAAAGCATGTAATGAAATGAAATGCTAATAAATGGTAAAATGCATGCAAAATGGCATTGATTCTAGTTCAATTCCATTATAACAACTTTACTAGAAAACAAGTTTCTTTACATAAGGTGGATACATATATGGTCGTGCCTTAATGCTCAAAGCCTTAATCTTCCAAAAAATTCAAGGTAATTTTTGGCCTGGATTCGTATCCGATTCATATTTCAAGCTCAGAACGTTAGATTAAATGACTAGGGTCTGCAAATGCTCAGTCACTTCTCGTACTTAGGCCAAAGCCTCGCTCGTGACACGATCCTTATCTTTGATCTGCCCCTTTGACAAGCTGTCACCTTTCTTTTGTTCCCTTTTCTCTGACAATATTCGTACGACCACATTATCAAGAAACCCATTTTCCATGATATGCTCTCTATCTAGCAATTGAACACGAATCACACATTTTTTCAAAGATGAAAATGCAATACAACCAAAACAAAAACGAAATGATGTAAGTCAGTATAATTAATTCAAGAATAATTAAAACTAAGAACAAAGGTTAAAAGCATTTCTACTTTACACTCTATTTGAGTAATTACTAAAGGTTCGACATAGTTCTACTTAAGGTTGGCCCTTAGGGCTCGTTACATGTGGTTAGGTCCTAAAGTAAAGGTACCTGGACCATTATAGGCTCATACGAACCGAGTTCAATTTAGGGAGATATATTTCCCATATGTTTGCTCGAAAGTGAAAACTTCATGAAAACATTGGTACGGATATATCCTGAAAGCAATCTACTATCCTGCACTGAGGTGAAGACCTCACGAAGGAATAGTTTCTCACTTCCACTTAAGAAGGTGTAGTAGAACAATTATGCAATGCATGTGAAAAAACAAACCTATGTCCTAACAATATTAACACAAACATTAGTAACAAAGAAGCACATGAAGGATGAAATGAAAGGGATCACAAATAAATTTAAACTGAATTTTCAATTTTCAATAAAAAGACCAAAAAACAATCAACCCGTGGCTTGAATCTCTTATTAATTCCCAAGTGGAGTCGCCAAGCTATGAAGCCTTTTTTTCGAAGTCTCGACTTTTTATTTTAAAAATTGAAAATGGAGTCGCCGCCAATCCTTTTTAATTAGGTGTGATCGAATTACCTCGAAACTTATTCATTTTAATAAAATGTTAAAATTATTAAATGATGATTTTTGGTCTACGAAATCAAAAAAGTGGGTTTGGGAGTCGGTTACATATGAGGAAGGATTAACACCCTTATAACGCCAAAAATTGGTACCTAATTGATTACTTAATGTCTTAATGTTGGAAATCGAGAACTCGAGGAGAATTTAAAATGTGATCCTTAAACATGTAAATGGTATGATTTGTTGACATATTTAAATTAAATTTCACGAAAAAAGGCTATTTTATTTCGAGTCAATTGAGAAGGAAAGTCACATCCCGTGAGTTTGGGGCACACCATCTTGAATCTTCAAAAATAAAGAACATTTATCAGCTCATTATTACTCAGATCTTATATATTTTCAATTTAAATAGAGTATTCAATTATATCGGTTCGAGGAGAAAATCATACCCTGTGAGTTGGAGCGCAATTTTCTCGATTCTCCTAAATAATAAACATTGCCTCGTTTTTAAAATTCCTTATACGTTGCGTGAAAACGAATACGACGCTTAATGTGATACACTTGTGCATTGTACAAAAATGAACAAATATATTAGCATAATATGTAATAATATGATAGCAAAAAAAATGTACACGAATAATAAAACAACAATAATACAATCAAATAATAAAAAAATAATAGTAGGAATAATAGTAGTGGGGATGATAATAAAACAGTAATGATTTAACTACAATAATAATGACAATAATAAAAATGCAACCATGACATAATTGATGCTACATAAAAATAAATAAAAACATATAAATGAGGTAAGAATAAAAAATTACATAATTTAGAGGTCAAAAATATAAATAGCGTAAAATAAAAGTACTAAAGATAAATAAAATAAATAAAAAATAAAAGTAAACATAAAATAAAAGTAATAAAACAAATAATAGAAATAAGATAAAGGATTGAAATAAAAAAATAAAAGAGATAAAGTGTAAATTACAAATAACAGAAAATAAAGCGACTGAAATAAATTAAAGGTATAAACTAAAAACAAACATAATTTAACGATTAAATCGAAATAAAATAAAACAATTGAGAATTGAAAGAAAAAATATCCCAGTAATTTGACACAAGTCATTCCCAAAGTGATCAATGGTCATAGGAGTAAATTGAAAAGAAAATAAGATTAACATGAAAAAAATAAAATAAAATAAAATAAAATGACTAAATTGAAAACAAGACAAAAAGCGAAAGTACCAAAAGGGAAATTAGCCCCTCACTCCCAAAATACTCAAATCTTGACAGATCCGGGTCGGGTTTGCGGGTCGGGTCAAAACAACGTCGTTTTGGGGCTTTGGCATCTAGGCCAAAACGACGTCGTTCCCATGCCCTTATTTAAGTTTAAAAAATTTTAGAAAAAATTCATTTTCTAAAAAAAAAACTTTCTTTCAAATAGTTTTCTCTCAAAGCCTATCCATGTCCGGTCACTAGTTCGATGAGTCTCTGCCGTGGCCACCGATGATCGGCTACGGAGACCACCACCTCCGATGATCAGAATACAAAAAAAATTCCCTTTTAATCTTTTAAACCCCTTGAACCCAGATCTAAGTTTAAAAAAAATCCTAAAATCCAAATCAAACTTGAAGAAAAAAAAAGAAAACCTGTCAATTTTTTGAAAAAAAGAAACCCTATGCCCTCCTTTTTAATGAGACCTCCGATGAACCCGAAAGGATTCGGAGATCTTCTACGCCAGAAGGTCCGTCCTTCCTCGGGCGTGGTGTCCTCCTCCACCCACGGCGGTGGAATACTAAACGTCATAGATAACAAAAAAAATCTGCTTTTAAAATAAAAATATCATACCTTTTAATTTTTGTGTTTTTTGCTCTATTTTCGTTCATCCCTAAGAAAAATTACAGATATGGTTCTCAGGCTTTTATAGCCGTTCGAATACATTTTTATTTTCTTTTATGTTTTTTGCAGTTTCTTCTGCATGGCAATGCGTGATGGTGTGCATACTGAAATGGTGAGGGTCGATGTGGTGAGGAGTGCCTGCTGACGTGGCACTAGAGCAATGGTCGAAGGGTGATAGGGTTCTTTAGGTTAGTTTAGGTTTTTTTAAGGTTTGAGCTTTTGTAACGTGTGCTTCAGATTGGGTATTGGGCCTATGTGTGGGTATTAGGTTAGGTTATTGGTTTTTTTGTTCTATGTAAAAGGGACTTTTAAATTATTAATGGATTTTATTTTGTTTGGGCTAGATAAAATTGGACCTCTTCAATAGTCTTTGATGAGCTTGCATCTTTGGGTGAGCTTGCAACTTTAGGTGAACTCGCAAATGTAAAGCTCGCAGCTTTAAGTGAACTCACAGTTTTGTAGGAAGAATTCGTCACTGCATGAATGGTTACGTCGCAACAGTTGTGCTCATTTGAGCACATTTCATGGTCAGCGCTTTACTTTTTTGGTTAGTACTTACAGTAAGGGAAGTAATTACTGTTACTGGTGATGAACACTCTAATTGCAACCCAAAAAAAGTTGTGCTCGCTTTATTTTTGTTCTCATTACTATATTTAAGTTATTATATATTTCTATAATTTTTTTAGAAAGGATTTTAATAAATGTTTATAGATTTGTATTTTCATGTCATATTCACATTATTTATTCACATCATATTGTTCCATATAATTTTTTTTTTCATAACGTATAGTAAAGCATTAGAAGAATTTTAAAAACCATCACGGGTGCCACTAATATTTTTGCTATTTACTTACGTGTCACTTATGAATTCACATTTGATATTTTTTAAATATTTAAAATATAATTTTGGGCTGCACTTGAAATCTAACAAAACTATTTTAACTTGTAATGTCCAAAGTACCTTATTAACTAAATGCTGTTTTCAATTTAGAAAGTTTAAAGTTTGAATTTTGATGAACTTCATGTGTTGGTCTGATGGTCAAGGTGTTCATCATCTTAAGTATGATTTGAGTTTAAATTATGTTAGTCGTATTGCTGTTAAGATTTTACCCTCCTTTTATAATTCGCCAAAAAAAGTGAATTTTGATAATTAATTGTAATCATTTCAAGATTTTACAAAAAGGAAGAGGAAAATAAATTAATAATTTAACCGTTAAACCAAATTTGATGAGATCGCAAAATTTATCCTGAACAATTCTATTGTGCCGAATTTTTTTTTTGGACTTTTCCTTTTGGATTTGATAACATGTTGGACTTATAAATTTTCGTTTGTTATGAATATTATTAAGTGGATGTTAATTTTTTATCTTATTCAACCTTTCACCTTTTATCTTCCTTAACTTTTCACCTTTCATCTTCTTCTAACCCCTTTCCTATTTATGTATCAGAAAATGAGGATTCTAATCTCCCTGTAAATATATAGGAGTATACAACTTATACGGATGATCGAAAATAGAAGAGAAATGCAATAGAAATCTCCCTTTATTCTCATATATTATTATTGTGTTATTTGCATTATTATTATTTTATAACACATTATCAGCACGAGCTTGCTCGATAGTATTCAATATTTTGTTGGAGAACAAGCAATCTAGACGTATAACGTCCTTGTTGAAGCAACACTCTTAAGGTATGTGATTTTCTATGCGTGTTTGAAAGATTTTGAGATTTCAATATTCCTAATGGAAAAAAAACGATCTCATTTGTTTTTTCGTATTCAAGTATTAATTTATGTTTTATATACTCCATGGTATGCTTGTTTATGCTCTAAGACTTTGAATATGATTAAAGTATCAACAACTTCAAAATTTTTACTTAAATATGTATATCTTTCATAACATATGTCATTGATATTATTTTGAAAAAATATATTTTATTTGGTAACTTTTACCAAATTTACTATGTTTCCTATTAGATCATTTCTAGTAGAGTCACACATGATTTGTGAGTATAAACAAATTTGACTTTTTATATAAACAAAGCAAAAACCATTGTTTTTGTCCAACATCATCTACATGAAGGATTAAAAGTGAAATATCTAATTGCAAAATATCCTCTTGACTCTTGAATTGTGTAATAATTTGATGGAATGATTTGACTATTAGAAAATGATAACGCTCTCTAAAACTTGTTATGATTGAAAGATTTTACGTGCTCCTGTAGCAACAAATGAAAAAGGCTTTAAAAAGGATTCGATCTCATGTCTTCTAGTGAAAAAGGCTCTATTTGGTGAAGTGAATGAAATAATATATAACAATTGTGAAAAATCAAACTATAGAGATCATGTTGACCGTGTAATTGAGGATGTGATTGAAGACATATTAATAATATTTATTTTTTTTGGTTATAGTAGTGGTAATTCTAACCACTAGAAAAAAAATTATAATAAGGATAAAAACAAGAAAATGGTGAATAAAATATTCGAAGGTTATTGAAAATTCATGCTACTAATGTAGTATGAAAATGCATTGGTCACGTACCGATCGTATCTTTAAGCATCTAGTAAAAGTTTATCAAAGTATCAATTAAAAAAAAGGGAAACAATATTGAGACAAATTTCGTTATCCAAAAATGATGAAATGGAGGATAATTTTTTTGTAAAAGATGAAAATTTTCAATATGATGCTAAAGCTTACCATGCATACAAGGATGATTATTATGTTCTTAATTTGTATCAATATTTTGTTTGGATCCAAGCATTGAAATTTATTTGTTTGATTTAAGAATCATTAGAATCAATGTGTACTTGATATTTTCATGGGGATGATCTCTTTCTCTTCATTACAAATGATGCTTATAATCACTAATTCTCATCTATGGTAACCTAAGTTCGTCTAATCAATTTTTTTTTAAATTTGATATGATTTCTATTAAGAATAATTTATATAAATCTCTATCCATAATTCTATGAATTTTTAAATCTCTCCACATATGTGGAGATAAATGTTTTTATTTTTTATTGATTAATTTTTAATAGAATTGATTAGTTTAATTTTAATTTTGATTTAGAAATTTGATTATTGTGGAATGAGAGTAAAAGTACTTGTCATGAATTTTGAGATATTCACCCTGTCTGGATAGTTTCAGAATTGAGGTGAAGATTAAAAAATGTTTATGTTTAAACCTTTATAGTTGTAAAGTTACTTTAATCTGACCTTATAATATTTTGCATTTTGTTGTGTTATGGTATATATAAAAAACATATATTATCTAACCATAGTGATTTATTAGTAACATGAATCTATTATTTCTTATGTTTAATATATGTTTTATTTATACTATTCATTTTATTTTTATATGAATAAATAAAGTTTTTGAAGATAAATTTTTTTATCATTCATGTTGAAAAGAAGTGCAAAAGGGTATATTATTTAAAATAAATTATTCCTTCATTAAGGTTATATAATAAAATGATTACATACTCTTGAAGAGTTAATATTGCATTAAACTGTAAAGAGCTCTTGAAGAGCTAATATTTTACCTCATTGGGTTGCAAAATTTTGCAAAACATAATATTATATTTTAGATCAAGAAGATATATGTTGAATGAAATCTTAATGTGTTTTACATTAAAACGATGGATAGAGATGGCATGAGATACTCTTGTTTTTTTTTGTATTATAAATATTTCCAGAAGGAATACATTACACTTATATAAATGACATATGAGATAGTGAAAATATGTTCATAGTGTTGGTATGACCAGTTAGACCATCCTGAGTCAATGATGATGCAAAAAAATTTGATGAAAATTTATATGATTTTATTGAAGAATTAGAAATTATATTTTAATAATTTTCATCAATACTAGTTATTTGGACAACATATTGAACTAATACTAGCTAAAGTTAGAGGTCGGTTACATTTTTAGATGATAACCAAATAATATATGAGCTCATGTATCACATTTGTGCAACCTGAAGTTTGCGCTATAGTATGCAATTTGTGCTAACAACGCTGGTGTACTATACCCCAAGCTTGATTTTAGTAGTTTTAGTTGGGATAATATTAAGTTATCTATACCTATATATGTTATACTAAATGATTAGCAAAACTATGCCTCCATTTAATTTCTTAACCATTAATATAAGAATAAATTTACAATAAGCATGTAATTTTATTTGCATCAAGCCAACATGTAAGAAATATTTGTCTCGTGATAACTGACTTTCATTTATAAACCAATAGATTCCACCTAAGAATATTTAGATGTGCAATATCTATTTCATATTTCACCATAATGCACTAAGATGAATAATCAAGTATAAAGTTGAGAAATTTTAGAATTTTCATTAGATGTTAAAAGTTGAAGGGATATATATTTATAATTTTGAAAAAAAAAAGTATTGTCATTTTGGAAAATTTCTCAACATTAAGGGGAGACGAATTGATAAATAATTATGTTATCAATTTTTTTTATTTTGATCCTCACTAATATTATGTGCACAAAGTTTGAAGGATAAATTATTTTTCAGACTAGTTTAGCGATGACATTTAGTGATTGCATATACTAGTTGATACATATACCAGCTAAAATGCTCCAAATAATTATATTCCACAGAAAGACAATGTGATAAAAATAAGTCTTGAGCATGCTAGAAGCATGACAAACTAGTCAATTCCTTAAAACAAAAATTTCTTGAAAGAAACGAGAAAGAAATGAATATGGTCACATGCTAAAGGAGACAGGTAATCATGAAGAGACCTAAGGCATAACTTTTGGTAAAACCCCAGAAGAGGTTCAGGTACCTAAAATTATAAATATAATGAGATATTTCAATTAGTTATGTCATAACTAAATATGATGGAGTTGAAAAAACGAAATTGTTGTCGACAACAATAATATCCGTAGAACACTTCAATATCAAGAAAAAGTGAGGATCTTAAATGAAAATATACTTGAAAGGATTGAGATGAGAACAAGTCATAAAAATAAATAATCGTTTCTATTATAACTTATGAAATATATCTCGTACAAGAAGTCCAAACACCTGAAAGGTGTAAAGCCAAGAGGAGTACATGTTAGCATAATAGCGAAAAAAATACAAGTCTTAATATATAGAAGTGATGTAACCTCCCTAACCCGGCCTAGACGTTATAGCCGAATCATGGAAGCCACATTGGACACCTAAGTGTCGATTCCACTTCTACAATAGTTAAAAACCTTCAAGAACACTCTTTTGTAAAACCGTAGTTTCTATTATTAGTTTTGTGAAAAAATCCAATTAATTGATCAAACCATACTTAAGTCAATTTAGCGATTTAGGTATAGTTTTTATAAAATCCCAACAATTGGCATATAACAGTTTAATAGGTTTCTTTGCCATGGAAATCATTACTACTAATCAACTTATTAACTTTTGCCATATAACATGCACAGTCCAATTTCAATATATATATATAACCTGTAAATCCAACCTAAGTATGAATGTCATGCATGAGTGAAAACCCAAAACGAAATAGTCCTAAACCATAGTCTAGATAATTTTATAGTCCAAAAATCGAATCAAAATAATAATAATAATAATAACCTAGCAAAAAAGTAAAAATAAAGGGTTAAAGTAGTGTCTGAAGTCCGTTGTATGTCCACATGCCAATTCTGATCCTAAGTTTGTCCATTACCTGAAAAGTTGGGGTAATGGGTGAGCTTAACAAGCTTAGTGTGAGACTAAACAAACAAACTTTAAGCATTCAAACTACAAGTTCACATAGAATTCAATAGCACAATCAAACATCAACAATAACAATTTCAATGTTCATGACCATTACAAAATGCACGTGTGACATGCTACCCATGCCAACCACTACACACCACGAATTCCCTAGAACTCGTTTGCCAAACTCCAACAAACACGAGCATAGCTCGATGTGGTAAAACCACCGAATAATCAATAACGTAGAAAGTATGCCAAAAAACAAATAGTGCGATAGAGATCACCAATATAATATAGTTGATGCAGTCAAAACTAACTAAAAATATGACTAAGGCAAGTGCACCTATCAATTAATAGTATAGTTACGGTGAGCACAAATATCGTTCCCACGAGGACTAAAAGTACTAGTAGTAGCTGTCTTCCTATTATTTAATTGATCAAATGAAGTGATTGTTTAAAACTAAATTTAACTAAATTAATAAACTAAAAGTGTGACAAAGAATAAATCAAGAAATAACAAATGTTTAATACCAAGAAGCAAATCAATACCTAGGAAAGAATTCACCTAGATTTCATCTATCATTATTCTAAATTAAGCAATTTATTCACTTAGTATCTTGATCCGTAAAAATCCCTAAATTATGCTAATACCTTTATTCAAGCATAAAAACAACTGACTCTAGGTTGATTAATTGAAATTTCTTTCTAATTAAAACTCCTATTGTCGCATTAATTCGATCTATGGATTCCCTATTAGATTTAACTCTAATCCGATAGATTTATGTCGTTCTATTTCTACGATCGCATGCAACCCCAGTCAATTATGCTAGATATTCTCTTAAATAGTGTCTATTCTTCCTCTGAATTTAAGCACATCAAACAATAATTAATATACTGAAAATACTAAATCAAGAATTAAGCACACATAATTGAGAACAAAATCTAAGTATTTATTGCATAAAATCATAATCAAATGAAAGAATTCATCACAAGGTTCATCTCCCCTAGGTATTTAGAAAATTAGTTCATGCTAACAAATAAAAACATCTCAAAGACAGTATAACCGCAAGATGAAGAAAAACTCATAATAAAATAAAAAGAAATTAAAAAGAGGTATTCAATCTTGGTGGAAATATGCTTCAAAGGCGGTTTCAATGGTTTTTCCCATTTGTTTCTTGAATAATCTCTGACGGGTTCCTCCCCTCTTATCATATCTAGTATATATAGGTATTAGAATGTCAAAAAACCCTAAAAATTACACTTTTTTGCGTATTCGAAGTACAATTCTCGAAATCTACATGGTCTGACACATGGACATGTGCCCAGTCTGTGTGGCGCACATGGCCATGTGTCCAGCCCGTATGACTCCTAAAATATATTTTATTTGTCCGATTTTCCCTTGTTTTTCGTTGCTTTCTCTACCAAATGCTTTCCTAAGTATAGAAACATGAATTTAAAGGATTATGAACATAAAATTCATCATTTTAAATTGACTAATCATCCAAAAACGCATTAAGAATGAGGCTAAAACATGTTACTTTTGGCACTTATCAAATATCCCCACACTTAAGCGTTTGCTAGTCGTTAAGCAAAATTCTCAACCTACATTCAAGTTAACTTTCTAAATTCTTTATTTTCATCAATGATGTTTCGAGATAAATTGCAAACAATCATGCATTGAAAATTCATCTAAAAGAACACTAAAGATTCAAGTAATCTAAGCTACAAAATTTTTAGCACAAAAATATAGGTGTCTCCCCTTATCTAACTCAATTACCTTAAATTCAAAATTAATAAGAATTGATATCCTAACTGAAGATTCACTCAAAGCACTTAAAGTGTTTAAGGTTCATGAAATAAGCACTCAATAGTCAAACATGAAATGTTATTACCATAGGCTTGCTTGAAAATCAAATCTCCACCACTATAGAATGAAATGACACACCAATCAAGAGGTTTTCAACAATATATGGAATTGGTTAAAATCGAGATCGAATTGATAAGTTACTAAACTAGAAAAACCAATTAGTTGCTGAATTGAAAGAAAGTACATCGACACGAATAATAAAGAATAAACACAAGCTTTTCAATAGTATATGGAACTAACAGTTCTATCTCACATAAATTTTTTATCCTTTTCTTTTTTTTTTTCAATTTTCTTTTCGACTTTTTTTAGAACAATAAAATTCAACAATTCAGATAGTGGAACATAGTTAGGCAACTTAACCAAATCAAATCTCGACAAAAAGGGAGTCAATAAAAGGATAAATATACAACATATATATGGGTCATGGGTTAATATTATGGGTTAATGAATAAAACAGTGTTAGGCTCAATAGGGTTCACTAGGGGTTAATTTATTTGGGAAGCTTTTTAAAGGTTAAGGGGGTTAAATCTTAAGTTTCTCTATCATCTCAATATATCAATTCAATAATGTGGTCTCGACATGCATAATCAAAGCAAATTCTGGAATAACAAATCAAGTTGGCATACACACAGCTAAAAATAATATGAGCACGAAAAAAATATGTATGCTGTGTAGGCTCAAAAGCTCACAAAAATTATGGTTTTGATGTCGAACCTGCAATTTCAAAATTTCAAGATAATAATTCAATTTAGGGAGACAACCTAAAATATTTAATTCTTAAAATAACATATCATGTTTGACTCTCTCATGTCTTAGAGATTAAATCAAACAATACATAAAAGATTAACAAATCAACCCAAAACAACATCAATAAAAATTCAAAATAGCAAAAGTTCAGTCTAATGGGATATTAGAAAATTACTTAAACACAAACAATAATTCCAGGATTTTATCACAAATAACCAATCAACCTCCCCACACTTAAGATGTACATTGTCCTTAATGTACAAACATTGATAATCACATAATAATCAAAACGTCATAAGAGAGGAAGAGAACTAAAACTTCCCTGAATTAGGATGATTTCATCAGAATTGGGAAAAACTGAGACTGTAGCGAGTCTAAAAGAAGTGCAATTTTCCGAGCAAACTAATAATAAAATAGACAAACATAAGTAAAAGAGGGAGATAACAACTAATAAAAACAACCATATGAATAAAAATAGTGCATAATAAAATAAAATTGAAAATAAAATAAAACTAAAATAAAACTAAAAATAAAAAAAATGAAAATGAAAATAAAATGGAAAATGAAAAATGAAAAATGAAAAATGAAAAATGAAAAATGAAAAATGAAAAATGAAAAATGAAAACTAAAAAAATGAAAATGAAAATGAAAATGAAAATGAAAATGAAAATAAAAATAAAAATAAAAAAATAAAAAAAAAATAAAAAAAATAAATCTACTAATTTTTTGAATTTTTGAATTTTTTTTTCAATTTTTAAAAAAAATAACATTAAAGTAAAATAAATAATTAAAAATAAAAACATTCAGGTTGCCTCTTGAGAAGCGCTTATTTAGAGCTTAAGCTCAACTTTTCTCTCACGTAAACAGTTAAGGCAGATCTTGAAGCGGAAACTCTTTTCTCTCACTAGTAGTATTGCCATCAAAATAGAGTTTGAGACGTTGATTGTTTACCTTGAATATATCATATTCGGGATGAGTTACCTTAATTGTACCGTAAGGAAAAATGGTTTTTACCACGAATGAATCGAACCATTTTGACTTAAATTTTGAAGGAAAATTTCTTGGACCCGATTTGTCTAACAACACTTTGTCCCCAATTTTGAATTGATTCGTTCTTTTTAAGTGCACATCATGGTGTTGTTTTATTACTTCATTTTACTTTCTTGTTTCTCATCAACCTTTGTTTTCCATTCGTCTAATTCATCAAGTTTCACCATTCGCTTTTCATTTGTCACTCAAGTTTTATCACTTTGAATAAAATCTGGTTCCGATATATTTTCATTTGCAAACTTATACATAATCACATTTCAATACTTTTCACAATGTTCAACATGTTCTAAATCAATCCAATACTTTTAGTGATAGAAAACAGTGTTCCAACTTTCAAATTACCATTATGATGAAATCTATCAATATCGTTCAATTTCACATACTTTATGAATCTCATTGTGCATAAATTGCAACCTTTTCAATGCATATATCATAACAAATATGTCATGCATTTATATCTTGAATAAACTTAATATATCAGCATATTATGCTATTCAAACAATCATTTTCATATCACATAACTCAATCATACATCATAATTTCAATCAATAATTTAGAGTATCAAACTAGCAACTTTGCTAACACATTGATCTTTTAGGACTTAAACGTACCTGGTTTTGCCACTCACAAAACTAATTATTTGTCTATTAAGCCAATCCAATCAGCAAGCTAAATCATCATTTATAACATGATAAATATCAATTTCAAAACAAGCTTATGAGTTTAAGACCCACTCCTTATATTTCGCTCTTTCGCAGCACAGTGACGAGTCTTTCACTTTCCTTATTAAATCCTTAAATGAACCTAGACCAAAATTCATTATAATTTAATTCAATTGACCTCATAACCAGAACCTAAACACCCACTTATGGGTTCAAACCAATCGTTGAAATTACTATTAATTTACGAATCCAAACTAGTTAGATTTCTTACACTATTTTGACGCGAATCGCACTAGCGAATGTCCTTCGGCTTTACAATTGATGTGGGGTTTTTGGGTCAACACCTAACACGATATTATACTGGAAAATCAGTAGCTAATATTGATTAAATTCCTTCATCTAATTAATTCAAAACCCCAACAACTATGTCAAAACAACAAACTACTTTATGTTTAATCGCACTTACGCTTCCCGATTTGAGAGATTCGAATGGCCAATTGATCAAGAACATTTTTCCCTAATTGACATGTGATTAAAGGTTGATTAGGAGGGTTCAAGAACACAAATTAAGGCTGGAATCAATTGGGTAAAATTAAAGGGAAACAAACAGCCCCCTTTTCTACCACATAGGTGCAATCACCACCATCCATGGTGGCCAAAATTTGGGCTGAAGTTTAAAAAAGTTTGAGATCTAACTAAAAGCTGGAAAATACCTTTAAAATAAATAAAAATCCCAAAAATTCCAGATCTTGAAATTTAGGTTTTCAATTGGAAAAACTAATCAATAAATTAAAGGAAAAGAAATCTTACACAAGTTAATGGAGAGGATCGACAATGGCTCTTTCTTGGAAAGATTGGAGTTGATCTTGGAAGCTCAAAATTTTATATTGATGTAACATCCGCGTTCTTGAACCAGATTTGAAATAGTAATAGAGTAGAATTGAGAATTAGACTATATAGCTAAAATAAGAAAATAGTTATAAAATTAAGGATTAATTAGTAAGTGTGAGAAAGGAAGAAGGACTAAATAGTGATTTATCCAAATTGAATTATATGTCATTATGGGAATTAGGTTGATTAAGGAGGGGCAAAAGAGTAATTTGGTGGAAGATATTTTTGGAGGCAATGTTTTGGGTCAAAGTGTAAAGTTGGAAGGCCCAATGACTAAAAGTGCAATTTTGCCATTATTAAAGAAATATATTTTTATAAAGAGAAATTGATAGAAAAGTCTAGAGAAATGAAGAAAAAAAATGATGAAAAGGCTATAAAAGCCATCAGCCATGGTGCTTCACGTTGACCACCATTTTTCCACCATTTCAACTTTTTCTATTCTTACAAATTAGTCCTTTTTCACCAAATACAAACCAATTAAGCTAGTTTCTTCCAAATTTCTTCAAGATTAGTGAATAAAATTGATAGAGAAGTGTAGTAGCTATTCAATTGTTAAAAGAAATGCATTCATACTTGTCTTGGAGGAGAAAGAAAATGACAATTAGTGTTGAATACAAGTGATTAAGGTAAGAAGCTAAACTCCTCTTTAAATACATGTTAGTTTTGGTTTAGAAACATAGATTATGATATGTTAGAATGATTTTAATGTGAATATATGTGTTTTGTATGGTATTGAAGAGAAAGAAAAGAAGGAGAATGACTCAATTGAAGGGAAAGGAAAAGAGAAGATCAAAGAGGGAAAGGAAGCTTTCTACTAGAGTAGTAAGTACTACAAGATTTTAAATTGAAAATTTATTCTCTTTAAAGTATATGATTAATTGTGATAAAAATGAATAAAATGATATGTTCAGTTATAAATATGGTGATTAGGTGTGATTAAATGAAATTTAGTGCAAAAGAAATATGGAAAGGGAAAAATTCACTTCAAAACAGTTTGCACAGAACAGAGGATTAACTTCGAAAATTCACCAAAAATTTTATATAAAGAGTTAAGGGTTATATTATATATGAAATTAAAGCTTATTGAGTTTAGTTTCATATGGAAGAAACAGTGAAAGAAAAGAAACTGAATATTTCGAGATATACTAGTTTTAGTGTAATAAGGTCAGAGTAGATTCGAGTTCCCCTGTTCTGACTTTGAAAAATTATATAAAAATGAAGAAAAATTATTAGAGACTGAAATTTATATGGCTGAATCGTTAATGAGTATATTTTGAAAGGAAATATACAGAGACATCATTTGATCTTTGTACTAAAAGATAGATAATATTTAGTGAAGAAAGGTCGAAACTGTCAGATAGCAGCGAAGGGGTAGATTGAAAGAATTTACTGTACAAATTGGCTAAAGTAAAAATTCTGGAAATTTTATGGTAAAAATATGATTGAGTCTAGTTTCAGAAAAATCAAGCGGATTATAATTTTGAATTCTGTAGCTCAAGATATAAATAAGTTAGTGACTGTGACGCAAGTGGACAGCTTTGAAAAGTAATGTGAAAATAAGAGTAAAGAGGTATATGATGATACATATGTGATGAACAATATATATGTGAAATATTATGTGTTTAATTATGAATATTGATTATATGATAAAATGGTGATATTGTGTAAGCCTTTGAGCAAATAAAGGTGAAAAAATACATGATTATGTATATGTGAAGAGAAATATAAATGTGATATATGAAATTATGAGAAATGATGCTAATTGAGATTGTGCCCAAGTAGACAAATTAGAACCATTGTGATATTAGTAACATGCCATTAAGGAACACTAGCGCGCTCTCTGTTTAGCACGTCTCGTGTTCTCTGTTATTAGCACTGTGTGTGCTCTCTGATTAGCACTTTGTGTGCTCTCTGATTAGCACTGTGTGTGCTCTCTGTTTAGCACTTCGTGTGCTCTCTGATTAGCACTGTGTGTGCTCTCTGATTAGAACTTGTGTGTGTTCTCTGATTAGCACTTTGTGTGCTCTCTGTTTAGTACTTCGGTACTCTCTGTTTGTTCCGTTTATCTGATGGGTTTTATAAAAGTCTACTATGGGCCAAGTGGATAAATAAGCTAAGTGAGCTATGGTTAAGAAAGCTATGATGACTAAATTGTGAAAAGTGAAAGAATGTGCAAATTATTACATTGAGGTAAAGAAATGATAAATACATGAAAGAGAAGTACTATATTTGTATGTGTAATTATATATTAATAATTAAGTGAACTAATGTGATTGAAATGACTAAGTTGTGAAAAAGGGATGAAAATGTAAAATCTACCATTGAGGTAAGTTGGAATATGAGGATGAATGTGTGTTATGGTGAAATTATGGTAAGTTAAATGTTACATGCAAGAAAGGTTAGAAATTTCATACGCATGAGTAATTAAATGTTTGATAAAATTAAGCAATAAATAAGTAATCATCTATTATGCTTGTAGTGCTTACTAAGCCTTCACCGGATTAACGCGTTTATTTTAATGCGTAGGTACAAAAGCTACGGAAAGCTAGAGTCGAGCAAGGGACCTCTCATCACATCACATCACTTTCGAAGCTCAAGTTTAGGTAATTTACTTTGAAGAAAAATGACATGTACAAATGGTATACTTAGGTGTCCCTAATGAACAGGTTACTAATATTGTTTTGAAAATTTACATGAATTGAAAGAAAAATTTTATTATACTCCTTTTTAATTCTCTGAAATTGTATGTAATACTCTTATACCGGGTTTATACGTGTGAACCGGGTGTAGGGGTGTTACAATTGATCTTGGAGTTGATCAATCTTGGTAACAAAATAAAGGAAAATCAAGGATAAGGTGATAGGTGCGACGGTAACAATGAAGGAGAAGGAGAAAAAGAAAAGAAATGTAACCTATTGTTAAAAAAACTCCCTATTGAAAAAGAAATTTAATGACAAACTATAATGAAGCTTCCGAAACAATATTGAAAATAAAGACAAAAGAACAATTTTGAGCACATCACTTCTTGTAACCTAATCTGCTAGGTATAAAACCAATAGATTGAACTTCCCAACACTTAAGTCTTTGCTTGTCCTCAAGCAAACAAAACAAGAAAAGCAATCATAAAGTAATGAAATAAGAAAGAAAAATGATAGGAACTTGAATCTATATTATACAAAGACTAGGTTCGCAACATCTACTTTAGGCATTATGTATTTCTCAATAATTATAACATGATTTGTGACCAATTTTACCATTTTTTGTTAGAAATAATACAAGTTCAATAAGTTACAAGGAATACAAATATCAAAGTTTTATCGATATAAATCCATCAATGCCTGATATAAGTACTTTAATTGTCCTAGTACAATATAGATAATTATAATGAGATTATACAATTTCCACATCTATTCATGCATAGAGTTGTTTAAGTCATATAGGGTTTTTTGGCTTGTAACATGTTGAGGCTTAGGAAAGGTATGAATTTCAAAGAATAGTTAAGCATAAAAGGTTACAAACACGAAAATAGTTTGTCACATTGTATTTTTCCATATTCTTCCCCTTAATGTCCCATTTCATCTCACCCCCTTATCTCTCCTTCTCTCCTATTTAGGAATTTCAATATAGTCTAATCCCTTTAGCTAGCCTATGAGTATTTTCTTTTGTTTCTTGAGTAAGATTTCTTTTTCTTCTTTTTAGTACGTTATGACTTTGTCACTCTTCTCATGATTTCTTACTCACGACTTCTCTTTTATTTCTACTATTTTTTCTTTCTTTTTTGAATTTTTCACTATTATTCTCTTTTTGGCTAACTAAAGCTCATAGACCACATTAATTTTCCTATTTCACTCTTTATTTTATCACCTCCACCACAATGTGTCTACTTACCCTCAATACTTATGACCATACGTCTATTATCATGTAAAATAGGATCAAAGAAAAGAATATACACAAATCATCATTTTTAGGCTTTAGAGACTTGTAGTGTGGTTCATCAAGAAGGGTTATGAGGCTCAAAGATGAATACTAATTGGAAATTCAGAATAGGTTTTGGCTTTTAGCTCTAAATGCAGTCAAACGATGTCTTAGGTCATCCCTAAACACCTTAAATGCATAAATATGAATTTAGTCATATGATTCTCAAAATTACAATCTATTATCTATACTAGCATGCTCGTTTGCTCATATCATTCAAATCATTTGGTATCAATACTACTTTACTATCTATATTTAATGTAACCTATAGAACTTAATAATTTCATGCTAAAAAATTTAAAAATTCCACATCATCATGCCAAATTTATTAACAAATACAATCAACCTATTATACATGCTCCTAACCAATCACTTCTATTTCTACAAGCTCAAGCACACATAAAAAAACATAAAAACTGAAAAATATATGAAAAATTCTTATGTTACCCCCACACTTTAAAAAACACATTGTTCTCAATGTATAACCCCTTAAATAGTAAGGAAAGAAGTTACTTGATTGATCGTGAAAGTCCTCTTCTTCTCATGGTGGTTGTCCTTCTTCCTTTTGGCGTGAATGCTCAAAATGTTTGTGTCTCCATAGTGTGGGGTTCCTACAAAAAGAATTAAGGCATATATATGCAAAAATAAATCCTAATCCTAATCTTACAAATTATATAAGTCTTAAAAATAAAAACCAAAAATCATCAAAAATTACAAGTTTGTAAATTAAATAAAGTCTAAATATTGCTAAAAATAAATTTTCAATCCTCTTCCTCCAAGTCGAATTAAGGGTATGTTAGAGCCTTGCCCTTGCCGAAATACTTTTGGTGAGAGCTCCTACCTTGTCATCTTGTTGAGCTCCGAATCACTGGTCCTTTAGGAGTTGAGTATTGAGGCTGAAACATTGCCTTATACTCATATTCAGTGTTAGAGTCTTCTTGCTCCACATTAGTCCTTCCCAACTCGGTTTCATCTTCAACTCCTTCTTCATTTCCAAACATGTTCGATGGATAGTTTAGAGTAGGTAATCCATTCATCCTTGCAAATTCTTTCAACATAGGACTCGTTCCTGCATCCATCGAATCATGTCATCCAACTTCCTTTCTATGCTGCCCCCATACCCTTTTCGAGCTCTTGCATCATCTTTCGTTTTAAAGAGGCTGGCACATCCATCTTCTGTTTCCTTCTCTGATTCCATCCTTTGATCTATTTTCACTGAAGCTCAACATATTGTTTATATATGGAATCGCCAATGATGCTTCTTGTTGGCTTCAAGAATGGTTCATTGTCGTTCATTGGCACGCCTACCTTCTTGCATAGTGTCGTTACTAGATGTAGAAAGAAAAGTCCAGCTTTTTGGCTCTTTGTGCAATTTTGCATTTCTTTGTAAATCCATCGCCCTACACAAATTCTCTTTTCTGCAAAATAGCACACAACAAAATAGCTCGAAAGGTATTAACGTTAGAAACGTTTAGGGCTGGTGCTATCCTAGTGGCCAAGAATTGTATCCATGTTTTTGCAATAGGGAACATAACAGCTTGATTAAAATTTGAAGGTGAGCCATAATCAGATCTATAATTCCAACTACCCCTACCTTCTGTCAAGAATCTAACGATTTCCTCCATATCAATATTCTTAAATAAATCCAGATCAACCTCATTAAGATAATCTATCTCATAAAATGGAACATTGTAAAATTCAAAAATATTGTAAGGTAAAATCGAGACATACTTTCCTCGAACGCATACTTTCTCTAGAGCTCTACGATTAATGATATCTTCCTTAAGAGAACTCTACAGTGTTTCCTGTCGAGGAAACACAGAATTGTTCCTATTGATTATACCTTACTGGCAGCCATATCTCTTTGCAGAGAACCATTGATGGCTTGAATCTTATTATTGGATAAGGGGCTATCTTTGTGAAGCTAGAAAGTATTTCTCTATTTGGGCACTCCTAAACCGCTCATAGTCTGAGTCATTATCACTCTCTTGCACAGTGGTTCATTTTTAGAAGGCATTTTAATCTACAACACTTTTTGAACACGAATGAACAGTAACTAATGGAATAGTACAAGGTGAGAAATACATTTGGTTTTAAGTGCATGCCTTGCTGATGACATTGAATCGAGCCTTCGGAATATTTGAGTGGAGCTTTTCTTGATGAAGAGTAGATTTTGGGGATTTAGGTTTTGAAAGCGAAAAGGGGAAGAAGAATTGAGAAAGTCTGGGAAGAGTTTGAGAGTGTTTAAGTGTTAGGATTAAGTTTTAAGTTAACGTAGTATGCATAGGGGCGTAAAATATTAGGGTTTTAAGGTTAAAATTTGAGTAAAATAAGGGTTTAGCCATCGGGTTGTGCAAGTGGGTTAAGTCAAACCTGCAATTTTTGTTGACGAAGTCACGACATTGCCTTGGTATGTCGCAACCAACCCTTCAGTACTCCTTCACTACGACGTAGCTCCCCCTATGTCGTGAAAAACCTATCAATCTTGAAATTCCAATAGTCTGACCCTTTTGTCGCAACATAAAAAGGGGTATCCCGTGTCGTAGCGTGCTTGGGGTAATCTGGTTGCCTTGTCATGATGTGAGGGGCTGTGTCGTGACAAACATGTCATTTTTTATAAAAATACCCCGGAAATGAAAAATATCATAGAGTCAGTATGTTAGTATTTATAAGTATAAAAATGTATATTAACATTTGTCAGAATTGTCTGACAAGGGTGTTAGTGTGCACTTCAACACTCGAGAATAGTTTATTATATCACTATTCGTCCAACAACCGTCATGCCAAGCTACCCTCTGGCATTTGTCTCTTTCTAGAAATATTCCTTTTCTGCTCGCATTCATCATTGGTAGTTCCTTTTTTTGGTCGTATCTATTTGTGATGATTGTGAATTTATGCCACCACCTAATCCTGTGACTGTTGTCATTATTGAGCCAACTACAGAATTTATAAGCCCATGTGTGGTGCTTTACTCGCTGCTCAATTACCTCGTTCAGTAAAAAACGATTTTCTTACTGTCTTTTCTCTTGACACTTCTGTAGCTATCACTTTCCTTTCGTGACTTTCATCACATTTTCCTAAAACTTTTGGTTCATGATACCATTGTTTCAATTGAATTTTCCATGGACTTAATTCCTTCTTCCATGAGGATTTTATTATTTTGACATTTGAGAGCTAAAGTGCTAGTCTATGGATGTGAATATTCCTTGTTATCTGCAAAAGATGAAAAATTTTCATATTAGTAATTTCTCTAGGAATTTGTTGCAACAGGGAAGTATTGTACATCACAGCCATTTTCCAATGGAAGTCGAATCTCTGATCCATATTGTCTTCAATTAACACTTCGTCCGTGAGCATGTCTGTCACAATAATTAATTGAAGATTTAAATTTTTTGAGTGGGAACTGTCATCCTCCTCTATAGGGATTGATTCTTCACTGGATTGGGGCTTATTTTCAATTTTCAAAAATACTTTCAACTTCGCTTTCCAATAATGATACATTGATTTGTTTGTCTGTTCAATCAGAAAATTCTTCAAAAATTTCTTTTTTTGTTTCTACACCTAGCCTCTCCTCTTGTTCTCACTCTATGTGTTCAGATTCTAAATGTGGTCTTCTGGAAGATTGATTACCATGTTGATTGGGATTCGAGACCTCTCCGCGGAGTTGACTCAACCCTTGCATTATTAACCTTTGATTTTCCTAGATCTCCCAATCTTCATAGTATCCATATTCGTAGATATCATTTTCATAGATGTTGTCATCGTAACTATAATCCTCATCTGAATAAAGACAATAATAATTATCCATGGCCTAGAAGTAATTTGATAAAATTTTAAGGAAAGTGGTTAACCTATAAGACAAAAGAACTGTTAATATTGTTAGTTTGTATCTATATCCTAAAAATTTCCTAATTATTCTAATAGCAAATAAAGAGTAGAATCCACTAAAGCATTGCCTCCCCGATAACGACGCCAACAGCTTGACCGCCTACGAATGTACTCTCGTTCGGTGTAGGTTTTAGGCTTCCACAAGTATATGGGTCAGGTTGTAATATAGTGTGTTTCAATGGAACACTTGGTAGTATTCCGAGGATCGTACCCAAAGGAGGCGTAAGGCAATAGGGAATTAGATCCCTACAAAGAATAGAATTAATTAGTACTCAATTTAGGGATTATAGTACGAGAATAAAATAAAGTGTTGGTTTGTAAAAAACATAAAAAGAAATAAAAGAAGTGGAAGTTGAAATGTAAAAATTCGATAAATGGCTTTGCGAAGATTAGGTTGCTTTAGTATGACTTCTTCAATTGTTGGGTTTTGAGGATTTCCTTCAGTCAACTAGTCACTACACCAGTTGGATCTTCCGATCTTCCGCCAACATATTAAGTTGATTGAGACTACTTATCGCTAGATGTCATAGTCTAAACCGGTTTGGGGAAAAATGTTTTCACGGATAAGCAATACCAATTTTTTGGTTTATTCCCGCGTAAATGACGTTCTAGGGTTGTCAGACCTAGTGTTTGTTTCATGTTCTTCCTTTCCCAAATAGCTGATCCGATTGAAAAATCATTGTTAAACAACAATTAGATATTCATACTTCCACTCCCTAATTTCGCAAAATAGAATTAGTTCCTTATGGCATTCTTGAACATCATAAAAGCAATAATATAATTAAACATAAAATTGATTTGATCAAATAAAAGAAACCTCAATTATATTGGCAATTTGTTGGGAAAAATTCCTAGAACGTTTATGCGAAAGTTATAATCTCGTTTCTAAACGAAAATAAAAGAGTAAAACTAAAAACTAAGAAAAGGTATGTCTAAACCTAGTGCTAAAGGCCTTATTTATAGCCTTGGCCGGTCATCTTCATCAACCTTAGGTCAGTTGCCATCCTTCGTGTTCAAGTGGCATTGTAAAGATCGAAATGCCGTTCACTCGGTGCAAAAACTGCGTCCAGTGGTCGATGTCGCGACACACTAGGTCCTGTGTTGTGAAGAAGCAGGTAGTCTCCTTAATCTTCACTTTTGGTCCCTTTGTTGTGAAGTAAAGCATCCTATGTCATAACGAAGTGGTCAATTTCACTTTTGTTCAGCGTCTAATGGTGTAACACCCATATCCTGTTTTATCACCGGATTATGGATACGGAAAGCTCCTATACATGCAAGAACATTATCATAACATTTGATATAAAAGAAAATCATTAAATGTGAAATATGTTTATACGGCTTTTAAATTGGGCCTTCAGGGGCCTAAAAATAAATTCCAAACAAATAGGGACCAATTTGAAATAATTCAGAAAGTTTTAATTAAAGTTGAAAAAATAGGGGCACACGATCATGTACTAGCCCATGTGCTTGCCCGTGTGTGGCTTTCGAAAATGAGTAACACGGTCATGTGCCAGGTCGTGTAACCATTGCACCTAATTAAGAAATGCCACACGGCCATGTGCCAGACTGTGTGTCTATTCTGACTTGGGCCACAAGCCTGTGTGTCTACTTGTGTGTTAGCCCGTGTGTTGCCTCGAAAATAAGCCACACGTCTATGTGCTAGGCCGTGTGAGCCCTGCAGTTAACATCCTCAAGACACACGCCTATGTATGCTCAAAAACACCCAAAATTTGCATTCACCCTTACCTACTTGATCTATAACCCTAAACCAATACAAGTCATAATCCAAACCATACCAACCATAACACCAATTAACTATATCAACTCTCAAATCATCATTTGTGCAAATTTAAAAGTTTATTAATAGATCAAGGAATCAAATTACATCATTCAATTACATTATACTATAACCCCAAAAGATTAGCATGACATAAATGCATACAATTGATCAATGCATGATTTTTATACTATCCAAAAACAAATGTGTAAATTTTTACGTCCAAACACAACCTAAACACATGCCAAAAATTAACCAAAAATCGAGACATCAAAATCTATCGAATAAGGGCTTAGGTTGATGTGTATGCTCTGGTGGTCCAATCCGCGTGATCTAAAAATGTTCAAAACCTACAACACGTAACAAAAAAGGTAAGTATAAAAATACTTAGTAAGCTTCCTCAAAAGTAGTTAAAATCATGTGAATGTAGTTTTCAGAACGTATGATACTCGTATGAGTTATTTCGTACACAATAGATTGCTTAAGGTTATCCTCTCAGATTAAACTAATGATCGCACATATAAGCTAGCTCGGCCAGAGCTAGAGCAATCGTATGAATCGACAACAGATAGCTTCTCTTATGCTACATCCGAGTCACATGTTAAATTCGAGTCCGGAAAACATGTAAGAGCTCGATATAGAACATATGATCAGCATTAAAGCTATATATGAAAACTTGGACTTAACCATTAAGAATATATATATATTTCATCTTCAATATTTTTCCATCAACTTCATGTCTCATAACAATATATAAATAAGATTAAAAGAGTAATTGTTTATCATAAAAGAAAAACTCAGTAAATTATACCACATGGAAAGGAGAACTTACCTATTGTGGAGTTCAACCAAAAAAGACTATTCGGTAACTTTCCCTTTTCCTCGAATATCCTGAACATGCTGTGATTCTTGATCTAAAACAATGATTTCATCCAAATAAGTCCACAATTTCACATATCATAACTCTTTCTAAGGGGATTTTTACAAGTTCCCCTTCTTTTTATCGTTTAATCTTTATATAAACATGCCATTTACTCCAAACTCACACTTAGCTACAATACATGGAAAAACCCAATTAACTCATGCTCCCAAATTCATAAATGTACAATCACAACCCAAATTTCATGGCATCCATATTACTTTCCTTGAACTCATGCTATTTACTCATCTATTCTTTATTTTTTTCAAAATCATAAAAAATTATTAACTAAAATACTTGTATCAACTATTAACCTTAATAGTCCATCATGTAAAGTTAGTAATCTATAAGGATCATTAATTGTAAAACAATGAACTCTTCAAAATCTTACAAATAAACCACTGAGCTAGTTAAATCAATCTTGAAATTACTAAAACACATACAAAAGTCATGGAAGAAACCTTAATTTCATACTAGATTTTGAGAAGAGAGTGACCGCTTCTTTTCCCCCACTTCAAGAACCTCACATTGGAGAAGAAGAGACAATGTTGAAAATTCTTCTTTTTCACCCTTTATTTTTATTATTACAAAACATATTATCATTACATTTATTTTAATATTCATTTTTTTATCACTAATATCTTCTTTGGCTTACCTAACACTCTACCATCAATTCACATTTAGAGATAATTATTTACTAGACTCCTATATTTTGTCTCAACTCACTTATATGCCAAGTTCCACTAATAAGATTTAGTGTTCTCAATTTCTCTATTAAATAAACTTTTGATATTACTACTTCCATGACTCATCCTTTCCAAATTCAAAAATATTTACTACCCAAACAATTGTACGCGTGGTTCTAGTCACTGTTTTCGTCACACTTAAATTTGGGTTGTTACAAACAATCTCTTGCACACTTACAAAGTAGGTTAGCTAATATTTAGGCCTCAATCGGCCTTAAAGGCAATAAATTAACCTTTTAGTACTTGGTTTACACAATTTATTCAAAAGATAAAGACTAAGTCAAATCGTATAAAAACATAAAGAAAGTACACAATTTCAAGCTCTTCTAGTGTGAAAACTAGTTTAATCTGCTAGGTATAAAACTGACAGATCAACGCTAAGGAGGGAAGCTTTGAATGAAATAACTAATGGAACTTGTCCAACGATAAATTCTCTTACAGAGTTAAATTGGAAACAAAAAATGATTTTACATTTCTACATCTCTCTCGTAGGCATTGCCTAAATTATGGATATGATTTATTTTTATGTAAATTTGACATTTTTTATAGTGAGAATGTAGGACGTATGTCTCGGACACATTTGGAGGAAAATGTCCGATCATGTTAAAGAAAGTAATTTAAAGAAAGAAGAATAAGGAAATCAAGTTAAGACTTTGAGTCGTTAAATCAATTTCAACAAGGATTTCAATATTGGCCCTCTTCTCCCAAAAAGAAGAAGAAGTCATAAATAACGGACTAGTATCAAAGTACTGAAAATGGAAAATGAAACCAACTAGTATATGGGAAACGAATTATTACAAATTATAGTGCATTTCTCTCAAAAGATATTTCTTGGCAGAACATGTGTCTTTTCATAACTACCAGAGGTCAAGGTTTTTTTTCGTTAAAGGAAATCTGAATTTAAATTGTATAAAAAGTTTGAAGGAATCGATATTGTTTCAATTTCTCACCACACTAAAAATTCTCGTTCCACATTATTGCAATGAACTTAACGTTTATAATATTGATATTTGTTTCAATTTAAACAATGTGAAGCGATATATAGTTCTCGATTTGAGATGGTTATCGAGTTCCAATGCTATAAAATTAAAAATAATAGCATGTATAAAATCATAGTTATTAAGTAATGGCTTCTCTAGAATTATTTAATTTTCGTAGAACTAAAATTAATTTAACTTGACTTAAATTTAATGACAAACTATAATGAAGCTTCCAGAACAATATTGAAAATAATGACAAAAGAACAATTTTGAGCACATCACATCTTGTAACCTATTGTTAGTTGAAGCAATCCTATATCATTAAGCAGACAGAGATGGTGAATCGATCAATACAATGCATTTGTTCCATGTTTCAATTCTCTTTGCTATAATTGTCGTTGGGTTTAGTTCTTTGAATAGAGGATTCTCGAGAGTCCTCTTTACTAAAGATGAGTGGCAAACTTTTCCCACCACAACAAGTTCGCTACAACACTTGTTAGAAACACTCTCTGTCTTGAAAGTACTTGTGAAAGCTTCTTGAACACAAGGCCAACCCAATTTTGTTTCACAATCGTTTTCCTTAATAATCTAGTCGTTCTCCTTCATAGCCATTACTACCCCACAAGTTAAGAATAAAACCACTAGGATGGAATAAACATTAACATGTAGTCAAACTTGTCCATAGTTAAAAGATCTTCGCTAACTTAGTATCTATGAATCAACGATTGACTAGGCAGTTGTTCCTCTCTTCTGAAGCATATACAAAAATAAAAAAAGAAAATAGTTAGTAAACGTAAGTTAATAAAATTAACTAAAAAAACTCGTATCTATAACATAAAGAATTCCCAATTATTCTGAATAAAATGCAAAAATTAAAATCAACTAGTGACGTTGCCTCCTCGACAACATCGCCAACAACTTAACCACCTCCAGATGTATTAACGTCCAGAGTGTTAATATTGCTTACAAAATATAGGGATATTAACTTGCTTCGATAATCCCCATCAACTATCACTTTGGGCTTCTTGTCAATCAACTAGTCATTACCTCAATAGGATCTTCCGATCTTCCACTAACATAATTGAGTCAGCAAGGACTACTTATCTTCTGAACTCACAGTCCAGACTAGCTTGGGGTGAAGGTGTTCACGAATAGGTCATACCAATTTTGGGTTAATTCTCACCTTAATGACTTGTAACTCCCTAGACCCGACCCAGTTGTTATGGTTGAATCTCAACGATCACATTGGACATGATCATGGCCTAATAAAACATTTAGAATTTTATCTCTTTAGAAATCATTTGTAAACTAGTAATTGGGCTTTATTTATAAAAATCAATAAAAAATTGTTTATTTAGTTTAGAAATCCGAACTTAAATTTTAAGAGAAATATCAAAATTAAGTCAAATATCGCAGTGGAAAAATCTCATGGTTAAGTTTATTCGAAATTTTGGAAATTCACAGATTCTAATATTGATATTTTGAAGATCATTGATTTAGTAAAAATATCGTGATGAGTTGAAAATCGAGTATTGAGGTTAAAATCGTTATTTGGAGTTTAATTAATCATATTATGAGAAATTTGTTGATTATTTTAAGTTCTTCAATTTATTGAAATCTTGATTTAAATATATCAAGTCATGCAGACATAAACCCAAAACAATATCCAAAATTTAAAATACAAACAAAAGTCCAAAAATTAAAGTCCATATAAAACAAACACAAACAAAATTGTCCAATACCATTATTGGCATAATTTTTTGAAAAATGACTAAGAGCACCTCCGTAGCCAAGCCCATTCTAACCTCGATTATCTGAAAAAGAAAACAAAGTTTGGAGGGGTGAGCTTCAAGAAGCTTAGTGTGGGTCTCAATAATAACAATGATCACCAAACAATTCATAGATGATCAATTCTTAAACAAATCATAACATATAAAAGATCCAAATATTTGATTAGACATAGAAGAATGAGATATCTATGCAATGCTTTTTAGAAAATGATACAGATTTTGAAAACAGAACCTACCCAACTCCGCTACACACCAATAAGAGTTCCCCAAAATTCATCCGTCCAATATCACACAAAATATTTGTGGACTAGCCACCAAATAATTGCAAATTTATTGCCAGAAATAGATTGGTGTGGTTAAACCACCAAATATTTGCAAATTTATTATTAGATAAAGAATAATGTAGACATGCCACTAGTTATTTGCATATCTACTACCAGATACTTCCTCCGTACATATTTCCCACCTCATGTATGTGATATGGCAACAGAACAAATTTTTTAGTAGCATGCTTTACATGTGAATCAAAATATCAAAAAATGACATGCTTAACATGTGAATCAGATCTCATATATTTTTACACATACTTTTGTAATGGCACGTTTTTCATGAGATTTCACATATTAGAATGGTATCACATTGATAAGGGAACACGTGCGGAACAAGATCATAGTTTGTTCAAGTCGCTGATCTACCCTAAAGCTCTAAACAAAATTAATCTGAAATGAAAGCAATGAAAATAGATTAGTTGACAAGAAGAAGAATCAAACACAAATTGTTTATGCAAGAACGATTGAAATAACGAAAAAAAAATTGAAGCTCCTAAATTTTTATGTGTTTCTTGATGTAGCAAGGTAGGAGAATGTCCTTCTTGAAGTAAAATCAACCTAAAACAAAAATTAATTAAATTAGCAAACAAAAAACCAAAAAGAACTAAACAAAACCAAACAAGAATGATAGAACGACGATAGAGAAGATAATAACATGTCCTAAGAAGCTTTGGAAACGATCAGAATCCACAACTCCCTTCAATGGCTCTAATTCCGCTCCAAAAAAGAGATCTTGGCAAGAAAAAGATTAAAGATATTTCCCATAGATTAAAAGATTGTTAAACCAACTTCTAAAAGAAACTCAAGAGCAATTCTTGAAGAAAAATTCAAAGAGAATTATTATTGAATCAAAAGAATAAAATCAAGTGTATTTATGTATAATGCCAAGGCCTATATATAGGCTAGCTAAATAAAATTCTTAATTAAACTAGAATATTAATTAATCTAAACAAGAAATAGTTTTAAACTACATTTTCTTATTGACGTAAAACTCCTAAATAACTTAAACTACTTAATAATTATTAAAAATTTGGAATAAAATAATAATAAAATAATAAGAGCTGATAAATAGAATATTGGGCTCACATATAATAAAAATTAAGCCTAAAACCCGAAGAAAATATGATTTAAACTTGAATTAAAAGCCCCAAACTTGTAATTCTCATCATAATCACATCCAAAAATTCTGCCCACATAGTCTTTATTAAAATGGTCATAACTTGAGCTAATAAACTATAAATCGAGTGATTCAAAGTGTGTTTTGAAGCTAAGAGATATATCTTTGAACTTCATGTAGACATCTCAACCAAAAATGCCTGGATCCCATACAAAAGGTCGTTGAAAGTCTGCTGATTTCCCCAACTTGAAAATTGACAGCTTCACTTAGACCAAGATTTGAAATCTTCATATTTTTTATTCTTGAAATTGTTTGGAACAATAAAATTTCACCAATATTCGGTTTTTTGATTTTCTTGAGAACAAGAAAGTGAATCTTGATTTTCGTTTTTGGCCGTGTGTGTATCTAGGGCCTTGGTAACGAAGTCTTGGATGGTCACGTTCAATCTTGCTTGGATTTGCTTGGCCTTCGACCTCGTTATTGGGCCTTGGGGAAATTTGAGTCCATCACGTTCATAAACTTGATTTTGGGCCTTGCAACTCATATCATTCCATCCTTCCTCATGAAGATTTATCCTTGAATGTTTAACACTCTCCTATAATTAAAAGTTTTGATCGATGGTAGAATAATGTACTTAGAACTCCGTCAATGGATACTTAAAATCCTATATAAGGAAACACCACTAAATAAATTCAAGTTATGGTTAGTTAAAACATAATCATTTCTCACTTTTGCATGGGTATTTTCTTGTTTTTCTATTTCTTCCTCTTGAGAACTCTCCAATTTTACCTCATATGGATTTTGACTCACCAAATTTGGACCATCAAGTAGACTTTTATCACTCAAGGTCTCTTTTGTCTCGGTCTTTCCACATTATTTTTTCTCACTTCCCATATCCCCCTCACAAGTATTATGAATATTCAATTTAGTACTAGACATCCCCGTAAGAGAACATGACATTTTTATTTCATCTATAGATTCAAGGAAGAAAATTCTCATTTTCATCTTTTTCTTATTCAGAAAGTTCGCCATCACAACAAATCTGTTTTTCACTAGAGTAAGAGTGGACAAAAGGCGCAAAGTCATACTTACTCTCTTCTCTAGTTGGATATTTAATTGGACATCAAAAACCTTCATGATCTTTTGATCTACACCAATAACATTTCACAATAGGTGAGAGATCACTTGGACTCCTTTTGTTTTGCCATGTCTTCGTGAAGTACTCTTCATTTGCACGGAGATGAGGCTGATTAACTTTATCTCCCCAATTACGATTTCGACGCTTTATTTTGGTACTTAGAAGTTTCAAATTTTTGTTGATTATGTCTAGAATAATGTTTTGTTGATGATATCTAGAATTTTGAACCTTTAGATCCTTTAGCAACTTCTTGATCATATCACTAATCATTATGAAAGCTTGAAAAGAACAAAACACTCAAGAAAAGTAAAATTAAGCAAACCTCACTGTTATCCACTTGGAAATAAAAATTTTATTCTCAATGAGGTAAGAATTAATCTTGTGAGTCCTTTAGAAGTATTTATGACAATCAATTAGAATGTTAAAGAATCTAGCTACCAAATATCCTAGTGGCACTAAGAGTCCAAAAGTGGCTAGACACCAACTGTTTGTGTTGCACAAAGCAAGGAATGTGCAACATTCGTTAACCTACTAACACAAGGAACAAGAAAGTGTTAGAATATGTAAAGAAACATTAAAAAGCAAAAACAAATGAAAACCTAAAGCTAAGAATCAATAAAAATTGTTGAAACTCGAAAAACTGCAGAGCAACTTGACAAACATCACTCCAAGTGTTCTCGATTTCAAAAAATCACGAAATTTAAATTGGATCCTCCTTAAATGATGTATATTTGATCTTGAAATTTTTGGCACAAAATTCAACCCACAAAATATTTTTTTAATTTTTTTCATATTTTTCTTTTTTCAATACTTTTTTGATCACTTTTTTGTGGGAAATATTTTTTATATTGTAATACATTGCTGAGAATTAGTATATAAAATTTCAGATCAATTGAAAAACATTTACCCACTAAAAAATATTTTTTTCGAAAAAAATACTGGGTAAAAAACTGCTTGTTCGTTGTTTGTAATGAAAATCAGTGTAGAAAGCAACCAAGAACACCCAAAACGGCCAAAATCTAATACCAAATGATAAAGGACAATAAGGAATAGGATTGTAGTTTTTCAAGTTGTAAATATACCCTAAAGCTCTAGATAAATGTAATCTGAAATGAAAACTATGAAAATCAGATTAGTTGACAAGAAGAAGAATCAAACGAAACTAAAACAAAAGATAGATGAACAACTAGTAAAGGATCCAATAGAGAACGAAATTAAGGTTTCTTGGATGAAAGAAACCGTCATTGGACCTCAAGAAAACATTTCAACCAAATCTGGAAGTAAAACGGAAACAGATTCATTAAAAATGATTTCAAAGATAAAAGCAAACTATTGGGCAAGAACGATTGAAGATAACAAGAAAAGATAAGAACACGTCCTAAGAAGCCTTGAAAATGATCAGAATGCACAACTCCCTTCAATGGTTCTAATTCCCCCTCCAAGAAAGAGATATTGACAAGAAAAAGCTTGAAGATAATTCTCACAACCTAAAAGATTATTAAAACAACTTCTAAAAGAAACTCAAAGAGGATTATTGTTGAATCAAAAGAACAAAATCTAAACTCAAAAGAATAAACTCAAAAGCAATTTTAACTTTGATAATTTTGTGTACAATGCCAAGGCTTATATATAGGCTAGCTAAATAAAACTCTTAATTAAACTAGAACTCTAATTAATCTAAACACGAAATAGTTTTAAATTAAATTTTCTTATTGACATAAAACTCCTAAATAACTTAAACTACTTAATAATTATTAAAAATTCGGAATAAAATAATAATAAATTAATAAGAGCTGATAATCAATATTGGGCTCACATATAATAAAAATTAAACCTAAAACCTGAACCCAATATGATTTAAACTCGAATTAAAAGCATGAAGTTCGTAATTCCCATTATAATCACGTCCAGAAATTCTACCCACATTGTCTTTATTAAAATGATCATAACTTGAGCTCTTGAACTCCAAATCTAGTGATTCAGAGTGTGTTTTGAAGCTAAGAGATAGATCTTCGAACATCATGAAGACATCTCAACCAAAAAAGGCCTGGATCCCATTCAAAAAGTCGTGCAAGTCTATTGATTTCCCTAACTTGAAAATTTGCAGCTTCGGTTACTTGGACCAAGATTTGAAATCTTTATTTTCTTGATTCTTGAAATTTTTTGGAACAAAATTGGACCAAGATTCGGTTTCTTGATTTTCTTGAAAAAAAGAAAGTGAATCTTGATTTTGTTTTTCGGCAGTGTGCGGATCTAGGGCCTTGGTAATGAAGTCTTTGATGGTCTCGTTGAATCTTGCTTGGATTTGCTTGGCGTTTGACCCCGTTATTGAGCCTTGAGGAAATTTGAGCCCACCACATTCATAAGCTTGATTTTGGGCCTTGCGACTCGTATCACACATAATATTTCATGTAATTCAGAATATTGGATATCATAATAATATTAGCCTTAGATCACGTGTCATGAGTAATAGGAATCATATAGATCATATATCAGAGAATCACACAAATATCAAAATATTAGGATTTACTTAACTGATCTCCTTATATATCAATTTTAATTGATCTCAAAGAAAACACTTGTATTCACTTATGCATGTATTTCAAGAATCGAATATCCAAAAATAATACACTTTAATGCTATTATTATTGTGTAATTAATCAATAAAAATAAACAAAATCTATTATTATCAGTGAATCCCTACACCTTATATCTGATGGATTAGATCACGATCGTACTTCGAAAGAGATGAATTCGGTTTCCTTGAGTCACTAAATTAATCATATGTATGTGTTAGTATTGATCTAAAGAATAAAGACCCTTAACGAGAGAAGTAGTAATGAATCGACAATACTTTCAAAAATTGTGACCAAATCACACACTTGTCATGAATGGGCGGTGATTTTAGGATTTTCGATTTAACTCTTCAATAAGGCACGAAGAGAATCAATTAGTATTATTTTAATCTAAAAATAATTCCACGAGATCATAGCGTGAATGAGAACTATTCATAGTTACAAGAATAACGGAGGAGATGGCTCGACGATAAATCTCGAAGAATCGATCAAAGAGGGAGATTAGGCTCTATAAACACAAATAGAAGTGTTTAGAGAAAAAATCCGAAAAATGGCTCTTAGAACATATAAATATTAGATTTAAGAGTTTTACGTATATGATTTAGGAAAAATGAGAAGAAAAGAAGAAAATTAAGAAAATTCGATGATGGTCAACATCGTGGCGCGACAGTGGTGTGATGATGGCGACAATGGTGGAAGAGAGGAGGTGCTGCAATCGTGTATGGTGGAGAAGGGGAAGATTTTTGAAGAAAATTGGCTTCTAAAGTGATGAAAAAGATGAAAATGCTGAAATTCAATAAAGCAAAGGTGGTGGTCAACCAAAGAAAGAAAAGAAGAGAAAAATTAGAAAAATTAAAAGTGAAACTAGGGTTTTGGGATGCTATGGTCTACCATGTGTAGTCAACCATCTAATTTTTGGTAAATTTGGAGACAAAGGAAATGAAAAAGGGGCTTTGCACAAAAAGTGGAGTAAAAACCGGACCATAAAAGGAAATTGAGATTCAAGCAAAGGAAGGAGAATCTCCCCCTTTTTGGCAAGACTTGGACGGAAAGGAGAGGGGGTTTGACCTTTTAAAAGAGTTAAAAATTTCGTCTAAGAGGGAAAAATAAATAAATTGAGCATGGTTGGATTTGATCATAAGACCTTTAGGATTAATTAGAACACTTTACCACTAGAATAATTATTTCATTATGAAATTAATTTTCAAAATTTAATAAATAAAGTCTAGGGTGTGACAACTCTACCCCCCCTTAAAATAAGTTTCATCCTCGAAATTTACTTTATCCAAATAAGTGAGGGTATTGTCAATGCATCGTCTCTTCGAGCTCTCAAGTGGCTTCATTATCATCGTGATTCTGCCCAAGACTTTCACTAGAGGAATTTGCTTCCTCATTAATTTCTTGACCTCGTAGTCCAAAATCTATATTGACTCTTCTTCATAAGCCAAATCGAGTCTCACTCCAACATCCTCAATTGAAATCACATGCGAAGGACCAGAATGATATCTCCTCAACATGGACACATGTAATACATCATGAATGTGATCTTGTTCTGAAGGTAACTGCTGCATGTAAATCGTGTATGCAAATTTGCAAGTGTTTACTAAGTGTTTATTTTACTACAAAGGAATGTCATGGCAAAATCCTAAATTAGTTCACTGCCCAAAGGAATTCTCAAGTAGTTTGCTTCTTTCAAGAGCTAAGCTTAAGGTTATTGTTCTTCAGGCATTATATGTCAATTAGATTCAAGAGTTAACCCAGATCTTTTGTCCTCTGTACAGATCATAACTCTATGTCTAAAGTGTTATGACTATCGTTCAAGTATTCACTTGTATCATTCGAATGCAATCCAAATCAAATAATTCTTGTAGACTTTAAGTCTAAGAATCATCCACACACCCATTTACGTCTAAAGCATGCATGTGTGAAAATAAGAACTCATTCGAATAAAACAGTAACCAGATTTAGAATAAAACCAAAATATTCATAATGTATTTAAAATGAAACTCAAATAATCCCAACCCAATGATTTAGCTCATGGATCGGAATTCATCCATCAAAATAATTGTATCATCCAACATTTTTCCAAATTAAATGAAAACAAAAACAAATAAGAGAAGGGAAGAACTACAATTGATGCTGATCGAACCTCCTCCCTTGCACTACAATGTCTTGCAAGCCCAAGTGGATGCATCATCTTCTTCCTCAAGTTTCTGCTATGCGCTGCAACTTGAACTTTTCCCTTCTTACCGTAGATTTTTATCGTGGTGATTACGAACGTTTCTTGCGTGATTTTTGCTCTAATTCTCCAACTCTTTTTCATGATTATTTCTCATGAGTTTATAGATCTGTTGCAGGTTGGTACTCTCCAGATCACGCCTTTTCTCCAGCTTCCAGTAGATCCTTATGGTATATCTAGCAAGATGGTTCTAGAACAAGTTGCTCTGTTGAGTCAAGTTCCTCCTGGAATTGTCGCGACATCTGTGTTGACAAACTATACAGCCTTTTTCCAGGGCAATATTTCTCTCCTTCATCTCTTGTCTCTCCCTTGCATCTGGCACAACCACACACAAATTCCTCTTCCTCCTGTAATTAAAGTAACAATTCAAAACATTCGAGTGCAGTCCAAGCTTTGTTATGTAATGACTAAAAATGCTAAAATACTTTCCTAAAATGCCTAAATTTACCTAATTACAAGCAATTTCCCTAGTCTAAAAGGTATGAAATATAACTCTCTTCAAGAGTTATCACACCCCCAAACCTGAGTTGTTGCTTGTCCTCAAGCAAAATTGCATGAATGCATGAAATGATTGTCATGGCAACACAATTATCTTTTGAAATGTTAGATTTTTCAAGGTATATTTTATGCTTCAATTCTCAACAATCTTCTATTTCTGGAAACTTGTTCAAGTTTCGTAAGCTCATTTAGCAAAAGAAATGCACAAAATTTTGCCCTAACAAAAAAAAAATCCTAATTACCATTGCATTTTTATTTATAGCAAACATCTTCTAGTTATCTTAGTTTATCTTTTATCTAAATTCATTTTGTACAAAATTGGCTTTGTTTTTACTCAATTTATTCGCTTTTCTTAAGGGATTCATCTTGTCACATGATCATATTCCGTGACAATTTCAATTGAGCAAACACTAAATTGCCAAGTATTGTACTTTGTCGCAATTTGAATACAGCTCACTCATGAAGCTAAGGCCTTTTACTTAGAATATTGATTATGAAAACAACTACCTCATTGGTTATTCAGCCCACTGCTACAGTGGAGTTCCCTTAATTTTATTATTTTTTCTTGTTTTTCTTATAAACACTTATACTTAAGCCTACTTTCTAATCAACAACACAAAGGACCAAACAAAGTGCTGCTGACTTACTTAGCTGTTTCAAGCATTGAAGTGTCCTATGGCATTTTCTTCTAAAATTTTCCATTTATGCCATGAATTTTTTTTTCTTTTTACTAAGCCTTTTCCAGTTTACTGAACTTAGTCAAAATAATTCTTAAGTTTATTAAAAGAAACCTACTTTAAACAAATCACATTAATAATCAGAACATTCTTACTTTTAAGACTCAATTTCCAAACAATTTTCCTAAACTAAATTTACTTACACTACTATCACAGTTTCTAAATATTCAAAGAATTAATTTCCTCATCGAACATCACAAGCAAAAAGATATACTCATCATGATCTGACAATCATTAACAACTATATTTTCTATGGAAAAATGCAAAAATGAATGACAAGACTAAATGAATAACAAAGTAAATAACTAAAAACAAATATGCAAACTAACTATCTAATGCATAACAACACACCCCAAACGAGATTTGTAAGACGTGCATAAACTCTTGCGGATTTCTTCCAAAGATCTCAATACAAATCCTTAAGTTTCTTTTACTTATATTTTTAATTCAATTCTTATGCTTATTATTTATATTGAATTTATAATGTCTAAAGAAACCATGAGAAACTAATCCCTTTATGGTGGATTAGTGAGTGGAGGTATGATGACTTAACTGTTGTAAGGTTTTTCAACGGATTGTTTGGAAAAGGAAGAAAGTGAAACAAACCCTAGGCCTTACAACCCCAGGAAGTCATCAAGGTGGGAATTAACCCAAAATTGGTATTGCCCATTTGTGATCCTTTACCCCAAACCAATATGAATTGTGAGGTCAGAAGATAAGTAGCTCCTATTGACTCATTATGTTAGTAGAAGATCGGAAGATCCTGCTAGGGTAATGACTAGTTGGTTGACGAGAAACACGAAGCAACGGTTGATGAAATCATGCCAAAGAAAGCTAGTTCCCCATGATCTAGTTTATCAATTCTCTTATCTTATTTCCAATTACTTATATTTATTTCTTTTTAGCAACTTTTATTATTACTATTAAAAATCCCAAAACCCTTTTTATTACATTTCGTACTATAAATCTAAGAAGAGTACTAATTAGATCTTTTCAGTGTAAGAGTTAGAGTTAGAGTTAATAGAGCTTCACCTCCCTTAGGTATGATCCTCGGAGTACTCATTACCCCATTGTAACTATATTACAACTTAACACATATACTTGTGGAAAGCTCAAAAAGATACTTTGAACAAGGGTATGTTCAGAAGTGGTCACCATTCAACTTGTCCTTCTCAAGCATCGGTCGCAATGATAAAGAACTTCTGTTGTTTGCCATTATTTATCTAAAATAATAAAATATGCTCAGTACATTTACCAAGCTTATTATAATATTAAAAGGACTTTATTAAATGATGATCCTACTATTTTATTCAAAATTAATAACCCTCATACTATAATTTTGGAAAGAATTTCTCTAAAGTTTTCTAATGGGTAAGGATTCATATTTCACCTCTTCTGAAGTCAATTTTGGCTTTACTCTCAAGATTATGGTTATTTAGGCAAGTAAAACTTGCTAATTACATCACATGTAACTCCTCTATTTGGTGAACAACTCTTATTCCAATTAGCTCATGATTATGCAAATCTCTTGCCTCTAGGTATCTAACCTTATTAGAGTAACCCAGTTAAGTTATTAACCAATATTATAATCGGCGAATATCACTTGCTTATTCTTCGAATTTGACCAAGATAGATACATGTACTTTGCTTTAGTAGTACCCACATTTTATCGATCAAGGCTTTAACGAGGGTAAATATTGGAAGACACTCTTAACTTAATATTTTTTTGAGGGTTTTAAATTAAATTAATCTCACCATTAATGGTAAACATTTGTCTATTTAATCCTTTAATTGATGTTAGACCCCAAAATTGGGCCTAGAAGTTTCGAGGGTAAAATAAGAATTTTAGCCCAATTGTGTTCAAAATTTCATTACTTTGGTAACTAACAATATTTTCGACAATGACTATTATAAAATTAAATCAATTTCTTAAAATGAATTTTTAATAACTTTAATTTTGAAAATAGGATTGATTTCTAAAAGAATCAAACGTAAGAGTTTTTATGAAGCAATTTGACCAGATATTTAAAATCAACTTAAAAACCCCCTTTCAATTTAATTTAATGTCAACTTCTCCTCCCCATATTTTGTGCCATCTTTTTCTCTCCTAATTTTTTCCAATTTCTTTTAAACACCAACTCCTAAATTCCTATGAATTCTAATAACCTTAAAACTTTAGATACCAATAAAAACCAAGAGAAACACCAAAAAACCTTCATCACCTCCATGTTCTTCATCATGTTCTCCAAACGTAGGTTTTTTCAGATTCGTGTCAAGGCTCATTTTTCTTCAAGCAAAGGTGTGACACCCCAAACTCGACCAGGAGGGACCGATTCGAATTCGAAGAGTTACATTAGCCACCAAAGTGACTCTCCAGCTAACGACCACCCGACACACACCCCAACCTTATAACACCTCATTTGAGACTAACAAACTATTATTTATTAATACGGAATTAATTTGTGAACCATTTTAAAACTTTTTGTAAGTAATTAACCTAAGGCTATTTTGGTCATTCTACAACCTAAGGTTAAACCATCCTGATTTTATTTCTAAGTAGTTACCGACCTTCTTTTAGTCAAATTATGCAAGCCCTAAAAAATTTAGCTTAATTCGAGTTCATTTACTATGTATAATTCAAGTTTTAAGACTAAATTATAAATTAAGTAAATTAGAATACTAGATTACAATAACAAAAAATCAAACCCCCAAAATCTCAAACACCAGTGTGCAAACCACTACTCCTATTTTGTAAAAAATTCATTTTAATTATCAGATTTTACATATTTTACTTACTCACTAAACTTGAAATAGATACTGTCGAAACGTTTATTTTTGGGAAAACAAACACATCTTGAAAATAATATTTATTTGAAAATCGAAAAATGGGAGTCGCCACCAATCTTTTTATATGGTGTGATTGGATCACCACAAAACGTTTAAAATTCGTTCTGAAAAATATTTTGGTCTTAGAAATCCAGAAAATGGGTTCGGGAGTCGGTTACACATGAGGAAGGATTAGCACCCTCACACGCCCAAAATTGGTACCACATCGATTTTTTTTCGGGTCTCAATTTGTTAAAAAATTTGAAAACTCAAGTAAAATTTAAAATGCAATCTTTAAATGCATAAGTCATGTTTAAGAAAGAAATCAATTTTCGTTTGGAAGTCTCGCTATTTCGAAGTGATCGAGGAAGAAAGACACGTCTAGCGAGTTAGAACATAAAGTTTCGAGATCCGGAAATAACAAGCTTTCCTTCATTTTAAACTTTAAACCTTGAAAAAGGATATTCGATTATCCTGGTTTGAAGAAAAATCGCGCCTAATAAGTTAAGGCACAAATTTTCAAAACCCGAGATTAAGGAATATTGCCTCGTTTTTAAATATTTATATTTTGGGGAAAAATCGAAAAAAATTACTTAAATTAAAATATAGGGATAAAAATGAGCATGCAAATTAAATACGAGCTATGCAATTAATGATAAAGCTAAATAACACAAAGAATGAACAAATATATGAAAATAAATATGAGAAAAATAAAATACAAGTTATGAATCAAAATAAATTAGAAAATACAAAATTAATTAAAAATAAAGGAAGTTAAAATTTATATACGAAAGTCGAAGAAAGAAAAAAAGGGGGTCGAAAATGAAGTTTTGGATAGTTTGGGGTTAAAATGTAATTTTGGGAAAGTTTGAGTTAAAAATGTGATTTTTTGAAGTTCGAGGGTTAAAAAATGTGATTTTTAGAAGTTCAAGGGTCAAAATGTGATTTTTGTATGTTCGAGGGAAAAAATGTAATTTTTGAGAAGTTTAAGGACAAAAATGTAATCTTTGGAAGTTTGGGGGCAAAAGGTAATTTTTGAGAAGTTTAAGGGTAAAAAAGCAAATTTTTGAGAAGTTTGGGGGTCAAAATGTGATTTTTGGAGGTTCGAGGGTAAAAATGTAATTTTAAGAAGGTTAGGGGTTAAAATGTGATTTTAGAAGTTCAGGGACCTTTTAGGCAATAAAACAAAAAGATGGGACACGTGGCAGCTTATCAAGCATTTTGGGGTCAAAGGACCAATTTGTAAATCTTTTAAAATTACTGGGCTAATTTAAAATAAAACAAAACTTTATTTGAGGACAAAATTGAAACAAATGAAAAGTAGAAAGGGTCCATTGCATAAATAATCCAAAAATGACACGTGGTAGATTCTTAGGCTTCTAGAGAGTCATGGGACTAAATTGAAAAACAATTAAAAGTTCTGGGTAAATTTAAAATAAGTTGAAAATATAAAAAGGATGAGATTATAAAAATGAAAAAAAGCGGAAGGGCCGGATGGGTAAATAATCCATCCTTCAAAAACATGCGGATCCTGGAGCGGGTTGGATCGAAATCAGGTTGGAGCTTGGGTCTAGCATGAAACGATGCCGTTTAACAACTAAAACTTCCCCCTCAAAACGCTACCGTTTTAGAGGTCTATAAAAGGCAAATTTCCTTCAAAAAAATCATTTTCCTTCTCTCTTTAAAAAAAAAACAAACTTTTCTCTCCTTTTCTCTCTGGCCTTCAAGGCCGACCATCGGAGCTCTGACACCGATCCGTCGTCCCTGCTGCCACACACCGCCGTCAATTGTCGCATGCACCGTCGTCCACGACGGTCAGGTAAGAAAAAAGCTCACCTTTTTTGTTTTAAAACTGATCTACGTATAGATCTAACAGATCTAACCTAGACCTTCTAAAAAACCTTTCAAAAAAATCAAATCCACCTTTTTTATTATTATTGAATTTGTTCTTTTCTTTTTTTCTTTGAAGCCAACTGTTTTGATTTTTGTTATTTCCCTTTTTTGTAGATCGGAGGTGCAGCTTCTATGGGCAAGATCGGAGCGATGACGACGGCGAAAGTCAAGTATGATCCTTCAAGTTTTTTTTATTTTTTTTATTGTTATTAATAAAATTATTTATTATATTTATTACGTAGTTATTATAAAATATTTAGAAATTAGTAATAATAAGTAATAATTAATGATAGAATTAATATGCCAGTTATTATATATGAACGTTTTGAATTTTTACTAATGTATAAACAATAAATGAATGCATCTGTGAATATGTACCTAGGGATCAAAACGCCTTGAATGGTTCGATTATCAGTATTTCATGTGCTTCTATATTGATTGCGAGATACTAGAAAATCTGTGTTGTTTCTTTGTATTAATTTTTTCAAAAAATTCTTAACCTCTACAATTGTTTGAATTTGGTTCTTATAACCAATTATACAATCATGCTAATTTGTCCCTTACAACTAAATGCTGGTCTTTTCTTCTTTTGCAGGTTCGACTTGGCAGTGGTAGTGGTGGCAGTCCAAGTTGTTGGTGCTAACGTGGCAACTCCTGATTAGGTGAAGGAGGATGGCTGTAGATCCACTTGTTGCTAAGGTTCCTGTTTTTTCAAAATGTAGTGGGCTAGATTAGGGTTTGGGTCATTAGGTTTGTAATTGGGCTTTAGGCATGGGTTTTAGTATGTGGGTTAAATTTTGGAGTTTGTAATTGGGCTCAAAATTTTGTAATTGGACATTAGTAAATCTAAATAAATTTAAATTTCAAATAAATAAATTTAAACTTAAAGTAAATTTAAATTTAAATTCTTTGGGTCCAATTTGGTTTGAATTTGGGCCGGATAAATTGGGCTTCAACAGCTACCATTAATCACCGTAAACAACGACACATCTCTAATTTAATTTATTCACAATAAATATGCAACAATTAATCAAAATTTAACACCCAATTACACTCTTATCAAACACCAATTAATTCACACAAACTACATACCTTAGTCACAAGCAATCCACTCCATGGTAAGCTTCAATTAAACATTGTTAGCATAAAATACATGCCTCACATACCATGCTATCAATTACCGTACGAACACTCCTCAACATACCATAAATCAAACATCAATTATACATAAAATCATGTATTAAAGCAATTATAAAATCACTAAAATTAAAGTCCAAAATTCAATGTCCATTACAATCGAATTAAAATTAGTCCCAATAAGTGCCACAATGCCCCCTATTGTTTCTAAAGAAGAATCCTTAAGCTACTACCGAGCATTAATCTTGGATTGGCCTTGCGCTCGCTCCTCAACTCCTCAAGCTGGAAAAGTCTCTACACAAAGGTGTGAGGGTGTGAGCCTAAAAAGCTCAATGAATGATCGTAAAAATAATAAATAAATCGCACCCAATTCATGTGTAAATCTAGGAAAATTAAGTATTAAAATTTCAGTCACAATATCACATATTATAATCATAAAAACATATGTATTCCATGAATAAAATTCCAATTTAACATGGCATATGAAATCATAGTTTAACTTATAAACATACACTTATATTGGCATAATACATCCATGGAAATATTTAAACGTGTGATCATACATTGGATAAATTGATCTCTAAACTCGTACACATTAGAAATAGTCCCGAGTTGAGCGAGTCAAAGCCAAACACTCCCTTATATCGCCTTACAGTCCAGTTGAGTGGAGACATAATCTCAACACTCTCTTATTTACTCCAAAAATAAGAACATCTTGAGCCATATGCTCACAAATAACATATACAATGGTGAGTACTCACAAATCCTATGACATGTCAATTATATCCAATGGATCCACCATGCAATGCTGCCAATATAATCATACATACAAGGCATAAAATTTGATGTTTAGCACTTAATTTAAGATGTAAAAAAAAATCAATCAAAAGCATGTATCTTAACAATTTTTACATCAATATAATTAAGCACAACAAATGCCTTTGTCCATGAATCTTAAACCAATCATGACACCAACATCAAGTGCTCAAAATTTCCGTAACTCATGCTCCAATTAACAATCCATTCAATCCAAATTATACATGCCAAAAGCTTAACACACAATTTTTTTTCCAAAAGCCAAGTGCAACAATGCTCTTGTAAAATAAAATTAATTTTTGCAAATCCAACCAAATAAAATGTGATTAAGTCATTAAAAACATTATTTAAAACTTCAATTTAACACATAACCAGACAAATTTACCAATAGCCTTTAAAATCACTCACCTCCACACTTTATTTTTCAAACAAAACTGTGTTCAAGTAGGTAAGTTTGAGCCTCAAATCCGATTAGCATCATCCTCATCTCCGTGTGAAGCTTTAACAAATAAAAAAATATGTATTACAAACTAACATTAACATCAAGAAAGTCAAAATTTCATAAACTATACAGTTCTAAATCGTTTCTCAAATCTACCTTACCAAAATTGGACAATTAAGACGAAACATAAAACTCATCAATTAAACGACCTTCTCAGCACCATAAACCACTTCTCAACTTCATTCCTAGCCCATTAACATAAAACCTAAGTGTTAGTTTAATCTATTAAATCGTTTTAAAATTTTTCAAAAAATCAACTCATCTTCTTGACTAAAACTAAATTTATTAAAATTGATAAACCAAACGAGTTTGATCTCTTGTTTTATGATTAAAAACCTCTTAATAAATATATTTGGGCTTAGACATCCATCAAAACTTGGATTCCAACTCAAAATTATGGATTCACAATTGTTGAGTTCCTTGCTAAGAAAGAAGAAATCAAAACCTGAAAAATCCATTTTAATCAATTTAAATAGAAAATGATGATTGAAAACAACTTAAAAATGAATTTAGAGTTGAAAATTACCTTCAATTGATCTCAAATGTTCAATTTAGAAGATTGAATCAAGATCCTTGAAGAAATTTTAGTTGACTTTTGCTTAATTTTGGAAAACGTTTGTGGAGATTTTGGAGAGAATTTTGAGAGAGTAAAAGTTTATATCTATTCTCTAATATGTGGTCCATGAAAATGAGCAAAAAAAGAGAGAAAAAACTCTTAATTTGGGTGAAAATGGTGTGCAATGTGATAGCTGTGGCATTTTTCAAACAGAAAACCCTCACCTGATTTTCAAAAATAAAAGTTAAGGATAATTTGCTCTCACATTTCCTTTGTTTTCCAAAATACTCATTCCCTCCAAATTTTCGAAAATAAGGATAATTTGCTATAAAACCACTTTTACATTTCCTTTGTTTTGCAAAATGTTCTTATTTATTTAATATTTTAAATTCTCTCAATTAAACCCCTATTTTAATTTATTTTTCAATTCTGATTAGACCAAAAATATTTATTTTACTTAAAAATTATTAAAAGCTATAAAATTAATTTTACTAAAAATATTTTTATTTTTCGGAATATTATTTACCAATTTTTAAATGAAATTAAGCTTACTAAATTAAAAAAATCACTAATAAACTTGATTAACTCCTAATTTTTACTCGAAACCTAATAAACTTACTCGAAACTACTAGACCTATTTTCAAGGCCTTACAACTCTCCCCCTCTTAAAAAAATTTCATCCTTGAAATTTACCTAAATCAAACAGGTACGAATACTGACGCTTCATGGTATCTTCTAATTCCCAAGTGGCTTCCTCAGTCTTGTGGTTGCGCCACAAAACTTTCACCAATGGAATCGTTTTATTGTGTAGCACCTTGACCTCACAGTCTATGATCGCAACTGATTTCTCTTCATACGAAAGGTCAGATCAACCCTCAAACTCCTGAATAGGAACAACATGGGAAGGATCTGATCTATACTTCCGTAGCATGGAAACATGAAAGACATTGTGAATGCGCTCAAGCTTAGGTGGCAACAGAAGACGATATCAACCAATCCAATCGACTCAATCACCTCGTAAGGGCCAGCGAACCTCGGACTAAGCTTACCCTTCTGCCCGAACCTCAAAACCTTCTTCCAAGGTGAGACCTTCAAAAACACCTTATCACCAACCTGATACTTAGTATCTCGACATCTCAAGTCAGCATAAGATTTTTGCCTATCTGAAGAGGCCTTCCCCCGCTCAGAAAAGTTTCGCCTTGTCCTTGTTTTCACAACAAACCAAACCCAATTCCTCTTCTCCTCCGTCACAATAGTGGAGTCCTACAGTTCTTACCAAAAGTGCCCAAACGGATCCATCTGAATACTCCTCTGGTAACTGTACGCGAACTCAGCCAATGACAAATGTCGATCCCAATTGCCACCAAAATCAATAGCACAACTTCAAAGCATATCCTTAAGAATTTGGATCACCCTCTCAGACTAACCATTTGACTGCGAATGATACGCTGTATGGAAGTGAAGCTTCGAACCTAAAGCCTCATGCAACATCTTTCAGGACCTCGACGTAAACTGTGGATCTCTATCCGATATGATAGATATTGGTACTCCATGTAATCTAACAATCTCCATGACATAAAGCTCGACCAACTACTAAAAACTATAAGTTGTACACATAGGCAAGAAATATGCAGACTTTGTAAATCGATCCACTATCACCCAAACTGAATCCTTTTGAAATGGAGTCAACGAAAAACTCGAAATAAAATCCATCGTGTTTCCACATTGGAATCTTGATCGACTGAAGTAACCCAGATGAACGTTGAGGCTCAACTTTAACCCTCTAGAAAACTAAACATCTACCAACGAAATCAGGTACATACGAATCGAAATAAAATCCATCGTGTTTCCACATTGGAATCTTGATCGACTGAAGTAACCCAGATGAACGTTGAGGCTCAACTTTAACCCTCTAGAAAACTAAACATCTACCAACGAAATCAGGTACATCCTTTTTAAACCCAGGCCATCAATACAAAACCCAAAAATCTTAATACATCTTGTTCCCACCAGGATGCATAACACATGGACTACTATGAGCCTCGGTAAGAATCAAGAGTCTCAGATCCTCGTCCATCGGAACACTCATCTGACCTCGAAAACAAAGAACGCCAGATCGAAATCTCCAAGAACACCCAACTCAACCTGACAGATACGACGTGCCAAACTCTCATCGAACAATTTCCTCTCTCGAATTTGATGTGCAAGGGTCAGCTTCACCTGAAGCTCAACCAACAAAACTTTGGAAACTGACAACTTCACGAACATTGCCCTCAAGTCAACCAAAGACTTCCGACTCAAGGCATCAACAACAACATTGGCCTTTCCCAGATGATATTCAATCACACAATCGTAGTCCTTTATTATCTCAATCCAACGCCTCTATCTCAAGTTCAACTCCTTCTAGGTAAGGAGATACTTAAGGCTCTTGTGATCGATATAAATCACACACCTCTCACCATACAAGTAATGACGCCAAATCTTAAGTGCAAAGACTATAGCAACAAATTCCAAATCATGGGTTAGATAGTTACACTCATGCGGCCTCAACTACCCCGACGCATAAGCAACAACCCAATCCCGTGTAAGAAGCATCACTGAAAATAACATACTCCTTACCAGATTTTGGCTGTGTCAATACAGGTGCTTCGATTAAAACCGATTTCAACTTCTTAAAACTCTTCTGCCTTGCATCACTCCACTCGAAAACAATATTCTTATGGAGCAACTTCGTTAATGGAGCAGCAATACTCGAAAATCCCTCGATGAAACGACGATAATAACCAGCTAAGCCCAAGAAACTCCTAACCTTAAACACAGTCCTTGGTGGCTTCCAATCCAAGAACGCCTGAACCTTCTTCAGATCAACCCAAATACCCTCAACTGAAACGACATGATCAAGAAAAACCACCTCTTGAAGCCAGAACTCACACTTGCTCAACTTGGCATACAGTTGCTTCTCCCTCAAAACTTGAAGAACCACTCTCAAATGCTCGTTGAGCTCATCCTTCGATCGAGAATACACCAATAAATCATCTATAAAAACCAAAACAAACTGAACCAGATAGGAATGGAATTCACGGTTCATCATGTCCATAAATATAGTAGGTGCATTAGTCAACTCGAATGGTATGACAAGAAACTCAAAAATGCCCATAACGAGTCTTATATGTCATCTTCTTAACATCCGTATCCTTCACCTTCAACTTATATTTTCCAGATCTTAGATCAATCTTCGAGAAAACTAGAGCTCCTCGAAACTAGTTAAACATATCATTGATCCTTGGAAGTGGATATTTATTCTTGATGGTCAACTTATTCAGCTGGTGATAATCAATGCACATGCTCAAAGTCCCATCCTTCATCTTCACAAACAAAACCGACACTCCCCATGGTGACACACTCGGTTGAATGAAACCCTAGTCCAACAACTCTTGTAACTAAAGCTTCAACTCTTCCAATTCATTATATGCCATGTGATAGGGTGTAATAGACACCAGAGTCGTATCGGGATAGAGCTCAATACAGAACTCAACTTCTCTTTCCGACGGTAAAACAAAAAACTCCTTAGGAAACACATCCTGCAAATCACAGACAGCTCGAATCTCATCCAACCTCAACTCCTTACAACCAATATTCAGCACGAGTAGGGTCTCCACCCCTAACTACTCGAAATTCCTTACCACCTAGAGCTTGCAAATTCTCTAATGGTAATCCTGATGAACAGGAGCAGCATTGACACCAATGATACGCTACAATACCCCTATCATCTAAGACATAAAGTGCTTAACTCTACCCATTTGAGCATCATCATACAACTACGATGACGTATCTCCAAGCGACGACAATGGTTCATCTTCATGTGGTTATGGTGGTGTCAGCACTGTATCGTGACCACCTCGTCCTCGTCGCTGAGGCATAACATAGATCGAATACTAAAGAAAAGGTAGAGAAAATGTACCAGGAGTCAGTAGCGGTAAGTGATCCAAGACTTAACTAAGTATAATTTCTAATAGGGCATTGTGATCTGCAATGCCCCTGTCATCTGAGACATAAAGTGCTTAACTCGACCCATTTAAGCATCATCACACGACTACGATGGCGTATCTCCAAGCGACGACAATGGTTCATCTTCATGTGGTTATAGTGGTGTCAGCACTGCATCGTGACCACCTCGTCCTCGTTGCCGAGGCATAACGTAGATCGAATACTAAAGAAATGGTAGAGAAAATGTACCAGGAGTGAGTAGCGGCAAGTGATCCAAGACTTAACTAAGTATAATTTTTAATAGGGCATTGTGATCCCAATTCATACCCTAGAGGACAGTATATAAAACAAAGACCATGCAGGGGTAAAACAAACAATTTCAAGCAATATTATCAAATAAGCTAGACTTTAGCATTACAAAATCCATGACCACTTATGTTTAACAAAACCTAGCTTTGACACTACCAAATTAGACACACCAAACCCAACCGAGATGGGCCAGCCCGAATTTGAAACGTTACATTAGCCACTGAAGTGACTCTCTAGCTAATGACCACCCGACGCATACCCCAACCTTATAACACCTCATTTGAGACTAATTAACTATCATTTATTGATGTGAAAGTAATTAACCTAAAGGTATTTTGGTCATTCTACCACCTAAGGTTAAACCATCCTGATTTTATTTCTAAATAGTTATCGACCTTCTTTTAGTCAAATTATGCAAGCCTTAAAAGTCAGCTTAATTCGAGTTCATTTACAATGTCTAATTCAAGTTTTAGGACTAAATTGTAAATTAAGCAAATTAGAAAACTAGATTACAAAAACCAAATATCAAACCCCTAACATCCCACACGCTTGTGTGCAAACCACTGGTCCTATTTTGTCAAAAATTTATTTTAATTACTCGATTTTACATATTTTACTTACTCGTTAAACTTGAAATAGTTACAACTTAATCACCACAAACATCCACACATGTCCAATTTAATTTATTCATAACGAATATGCAACAATTAATCAAAATTTAAAACCCAATTACACGCTTAGCAAACACTAAATAATTCACACAAGATACATACCTTAGTCACAAGCAATCCACTCCATGGTAAGCTTCAATTAAACATTGTTAGAATAAAATACATGCCTCATACACCTTGTTATCAATTACCGTATGAACACTCCTCAACATACCATAAATCAAACATCAATTATACATAAAATCATGTATTAAAGCAATTATAAAATCACTAAAATTAAAGTCTAAAATTCAATGTCCATTACAATCGAATTAAAACTAGTCCCAATAAGTGCCATAATGCCGCCTATTGTTTCTAAAGAAGAATCCTTAAGCTACTATCGAGCCTTAATCTTGGATCAGCCTTGTGCTTGCTCCTCAACTCCTCAAGCTGGAAAAGTCTCCGCACAAAGGTGTGAGGGTGTGAGCCTAAAAAGCTAGGTGAATGATCGTAGAAATAGTAACTAATTGGCACCCAATTCATGCGTAAATTCAAGCAAATTAAGCATTAAAATTTCAATCACAATATCACATATTATAATCATAATAACATATGCTATTCCATGATTAAAATTCCATTAAATTATAATTTAACATGGCATATGAAATTATAATTTAACATATAAACATACACTTATATTGGCATAATACATCCATGGCAATATTTAAACGTGTGATCATACATTGGATAAATGGATCTCCAAACTTCTACATATCAAAAACAGTCCCGGGTTGAGTGGGTCAAAGCCACATGCTCCCTTATATCGCCTCACAGTCTTGAGGCACAAGCTCAACACACCCTTATTTACTCAAAAAATTAGAATTTCTTGAGGCATATGCTCACGAATAACACATATGATAGTGAGTGCTCACAAATCCTATGACATGCCAACTATATCAATTGGATCCACCATGTAATGTTGTCAGTATAATTGTTGAAGCCTAATTTATCCGAGCCCAATAGAATTTAAATTTATTTTAGATTGAAGTTTATATTAAGTTTAAATCAATTTGGAATTTAAATTTATTTAGATTAATAATGTCCAATTACAAGGTCCAAAATTACAACCCAAATTGGGGCCCAATTCTAATTTAACCCATTACACCCCAAATCTAATTGGGTCAATAATTGACCCAAACACCTAAACCTAAAACAGAGAACCGCCCATCTGCTGCCTCAGCCACTTGCTACCAGCCACCTCCATCTTCAGCCAACCACACGCTGCCACATCAACACCGACCAGCTTCAACTTGAACTGCCACCGCCACTGCCAAGCCGACCTGCAAAAAGAAGATAAAACAAGCATTTAGTTAGAAGAAACAAAATAAGATGATTATAAACATGGCTATAAAGCCAAATTCAAAAACAAATTGTAGGGGTTACTACCTTTCTTTGAGAAGCATTCAAATCTAACTGATTTTTTATCAGTATACACTAATATCTTTTCAAAGATCAATATAAAGTCAGAGAATAAGAGTTCAACAGTTTCAAACAAGCCCGAACAGTTTCAATTCTCAAGGCACATATATTCACTTATCTTTCCAAAAATTACATTTTTATCCCTAAACTTCCAAAAATTATCATTTTGCCCCGAACTTTCCAAAAATGCATTTTTACCCTCGAACTTCAAAAAATTACCATTTTACCCCCAAACCTCCAAAACTTACCATTTTACCCCTAAACTTCCAAAAATATCATTTTAACCTCAAATTTTTTGAAAATTACAATTTTGACCCCGAAATTTCTAAAATTACCATTTTACCCTCAGATGTCCAAAAATTACATTTTTGCCCCCAAGTGTCCAAAAAATTACCATTTACCCTCGAATCTCCAAAAATTACCATTTTGTCCCTTGGTATCCAAAAATCGTATTTTTAATTCTGTATGTTTTGCTTTTCTTTCTCTTCAATATTTATATTCAATTTTAATTATTATTCTTTTGTATTTCGTATTCTCTTATCTTGTGATTTTCGTGTATATAATTATCTGCTTAACTATTTTCTTTTCATTTAATCTTCGTTATTAATCGTTCGTATTTCACATATTTGTTTTCAAAATTATTTTTTCATAAACCTTTAAAAGGCAATGTCCTTTTCATGTGGAAACTTTGGAAATTATGCCCTAACGTGTCGGGTGTGATTTTTCGTGTAATTCACACGAATCAAATATCCTTTTCCAATTTTTTTAAAAATTCCTTTTAACTTCGAGATTCCGAGAACGTCGTGCCCTAACGTGTTGGTCACGGCTTCAATTCTTTGCGAAAGTCGAAGCAAACGGGCATTCTTTCTTCAAATCTTTTTTAAGTCATGTGTCCGAGGATCGCATTTTAAACTCAATATGAAATTTCGAGTTTTCAAAAAATATATATGTATACAAATAATTTTAAAACAAAACGAGGCAATATCCTTTCGTGTGAAAACTTCGAAAAACCATGCCCTAACGTACTGGGTGTGATTTTCGTATAATTCACACAATCTAATATCCTATTTAAAATCTTTCAAAATGTCCTTCAGTTTCGAAAGTCCGAGATTATAGTGCCCTAACATGTTGGACACGACTTCCAGTTCTCCTAGAAATTCGAAACACACGGACGATTTTCCTCAAATAGTATTTTTTAAAATCATGCAAAGTTTTCTAAATACAAAGATCGTATTTTAAGTTTTACTCTAGTTTTCAAACTTTTAACAAACCAAGACCCAAAAATAATCAATGTGGTACCAATTTTGGGTGTATGAGGGTGCTAATCCTTCCTCATGCGTAACCAACTCCCGAACCTGTTTTCTGGATTTTGAAGACCAAAATATTTTTTAAAATAGATTTTAAACGTTTTGTGGTGATCCAATCACACCATATAAAAAGATTGGTAGTGACTCCCTTTTTTTCAATCATTTAAAATACCCATTTTTTATTTTTTAAATATTGTTCGAGACTTGATTGTTTTCCTCAAAAAGTAAAACGTTTCGATAGCTTGGCGACTCCACTAGGGACTTTTTTAAATAAACGAGAGTCGAGCCAAAGTTGATTATTTCTGGGTCTATTTTGGAAACTTTTAAACCTTCGATTTTGTTTAATATACGATCCTTGGCATTTTTTGTGTGATATTATGTTGATATTGCTAGCATAAGTTTGCATCCATATGCATTTGGTACTACCTTTTATGTGGAAGCGGGAAACTACTCTTTCGTGAGGTCTTCCCTCCGTGCAGGATAGTGAATCGCTTTCGGGATTACATCCGTACCCATGTTTTCGTTTAGTTTTCACTTTCGTTCAAACATGTGGGAAATGTGTTCCCCTAAACCGAACTTATCCGTATGAGCCTATAATGGGTGAGGATCGAGGAATCTGCTGGTTTGAGTACCCTTTTACTCTAGAGCCTAAAACCACATATAGTGAGCCCTAAGTACTTGCCTTAGAAGATGTTATACCGAACCTTTTAGCATTTTTCCAAGATAATTTCTTAGGTTCTTTGTTATATACTTGTATGTTGATATTATTATGTTTTGCTAATGTGTTATGTTTTGTCCTTTGCTTGCATTGCATCATAATAAATGAAAAGGTGTTGATTTAAGTTCGATTACCAAATAGGCAATTTCATCATGGAAGGCGAATTTCTTGATAAAGTGAAAAATAACATGGTTGCGCAATTATGGTTAGAGGAATAGTAGCGTGAAAAAGGAGATAGTTTGAAAGAAGGGCATTTATCAGAGTTTTGGGATTATACTCGGATTAAGGTGACTCAAGACAATTTGCAAGAATTAAGAGATATCTGTGGTTAGTGGGATAACGAGATGAAACAGATGTTCTATCAGGAATATGGAGACTTACCTTACTTGCTTGAAGTGAAAATCGACAAACATCTCTTTTGAGCCCTCGCCCAGCATTGAAACCCCGCATATAGCTATTTCACCTTCAGGAACCTAGACATTACGCCCACAATAGAAGAGTATATTGTTTTGATCCATTGTCCCAAAATTCAAGTCGATAAAGCATACTCAAAGGATGCAAGTGTCCCGACGTTTCTGAAAAGGTTGATGAATGTAATTGGGATGAGTGAACAATGGGTCGCATCTCAGATTAAAGTAAAGGGAGACAACAAGTGCATCAACTGGAAGAGCTTGCAAGATCTAATCTCGACGCACCTAGATATGAAGAAACGCATTGACATTTTTGCTCTTGGTATATACGGGTTGGTCCTTTTCCTAAAAGCATTAGGGCATGTGGAGGATGCAGTGGCAGTATTGTTTGATCGGCTTAGTAAAGGAGTCATGCCTGTCCCAATGATTATTATCGAAACCTTCAAATCATTTGCCAAAGAGAGGGGGAAGGATGGTTCATTGGTTGTGTGCAGCTTCTAATAGTTTGGTTTCAAAGTCATTTCTGGAAGGTAGAAAAGTTTTCATGCAAACTGTTCTCAGTCGACTTCTCACCTTTAAGGGAATTTGTCACCACGAAAAGGGAGCAAAATGTATCAGAGGAAAAATGGATGGCTATCCTTCAAAACCTTCAAGATGAAGACGTCGAATGGTGTGCACCTTGGTTCATCCCAGAGGAGATCCTCTATCATTGTAGTAATTTTGATTGGGTCCCTCTACTCGGGGTATGGGGTGCCACAGGATATGCCCCTTTACTCGTGTTGAGACAGTATAGGATGAGACAATTTTTCCTTGCGACACATGGCCTAGCTCAATGCGAGTTCTCCTACAAAGGGAATGATTATAAAAAAAGGGTTTGAGAGGTAGAAAATGCATGAAAGAAAGTACAGAGAATGAAGAAATTTAGTGCAAACCCATTGACAACACCAAATTATGATTGGTGGAGAAGTAAAAGAGTTAGCGATAACATTCCAGCGCCAAGTCTTGAAAATGTTCGGTCGATTGAGGAATATTTGCAAGAGGTCACATCAAAAATAGACATCATGAAACAAGACTTCGAGAAAAAGAGCGCAGAGCTCGGAAAGAGAATAGAGGTCCTGGAAGAAGAAAAGATGAAGTTGGGACTGAATGTGGATATTCATAGGTTAGAGGCTAAAAAATTGAGGAAAGGCAAAAACAAAGTCGAAGAAGACCTAGTATACTTGAAGAAGGTTTACAAGAAACTCCGTTTGTCAATGAGAACCGCGGGATTGGGCAAGACGTCGGAGTAATGGCGACAGGAAATTCAGATACAGAAAGGCCAAACAGAACAGTGGCAAAAGAAATTCCAAGACGGTCAGACTCGAGAAAACGCCATGAAAGGAGAGCTATTAGAGAAACAAGTCAAGATGGTCGAGATGAAAGCCCAAATAGCTAGATTAGAAGCGAGAATAAGGGAGTTAGAATAATCACTACAAAGAAACCACAATTGGAATTTTGTCCTGGAGCTTAAAGCAAGTGTGGTCGATAGTCAATAATTAAGGGAAAGGGTATAGGAATTAGAGGCTGCACTCCACAACAATGAGATTTGATTTGAGATCATGGAGAGAAATCTAGAAACCAGCGAATGTCACTCTCGACAAGCTTAGAGACAATTCAAAGAAAGAGATTATGTAATAGGAAGAGCATTGACCCAAATGAGGAAGGCCGCTGATCACATACAAGAGCTAGTTGTCGAAGTTGATATTCTAAGCCTCCAATATGAAACAAAATCAGAACGAGGACAGAAATTAGCTGGGCTTTTTGGAAAGATCAAAACTTTAGGCAATAAGGCAAAGCTATTTGTGTAATTTTGCTTTATGAAAATAAGTTTTTCTTCTAGAGAAGTTGTTCTAATGGAAAATGGACTTCAAAATCAATGTCTTTTCTTGCATTACATACATGCATTTTATTCGCATTGCATCTTCCCATATTTTCGCATAATAATTCTAACTCATTAAAAACTTTAACAGTTACATCGGTAATCATTGAAAACTCACATCACTATAACACTAGTAAAAAAACTATGGTCATGGAGCAAAGGCTTGAGCAAATCCAGAAAGAATTACAAGATCAAATGCAAGGGCACTTTCAGGAACAAATGACGATGATGTGTAGGGAAATGAAAAATCAGTTTATGGAAGTGTATAAGAGTTTGATGAATGAACTAGTACAAGTGAAGCAAAGCATGGCCGATAGGGGAAAAGGTCCTGCAATTGACGAAGACGAGGACCCAATTATTCCCCTAGGTTTTACACCCCTCCAAAACCCAGCTTCGCATGAGGTGCCAACACTGGAGGCCACTGTTACTATAAGGATGCAACAGCAAGCCACTGAAACATCAAGGCCGACCAATGATCTAGTAGGATCTGGATCAAATCCTAAAGATAATGTTGCAAATCTGGGTGTCTCGGACTTCGATGAAATGATGAGGACAGATCTTCCTCGACAGATAGAAGAAAAATACAAGCAATTATAAGAGAGGATTGAAGCAATGAAAGGAATTAAAAACTCTTATGGGATAGGCGCTAAAGAATTAAGTCTAGTCCCAGATTTGGTTCTCCCTCCTAAATTCAAGGCCCTAAAATTTGAGAAATATAACGGAACAAGCTGTCCCGAAACTCACCTTACCATGTTTTGTAGGAAAATGGCAAGGCACGTTCATAATGACGAACTGCTGATTCATTGTTTTCAAGACAGCCTGGTAGGATCGACAGTTAGATGGTATAATCAAATGAGCCAAGCAAAAATTCATTCATGGAGAGATCTAGCGCAGGCCTTCTTAAAACAATACGGCCACGTAATAGAAAAAGCTTCTGATCGACTTACACTACAAAACATGGAGAAATGGTCAAATGAGTGTTTCAGACAGTATGCATAGAGGTGGCAAGATGTGGTAACTCAGGTGCAACCACCGCTAACAGAAAAGGAAACAACGATGTTGTTTGTTAACAGCCTCAAGGCATCTTATCTCAATCATCTGTTAGGAAACGCCACTAAAAGTTTTTTTGATATGGTCATATCGAGGGAGATGATCGAGAATGCAATCAAAACTGGCAAGATTGAGGCTGGAGAAAATACTAAAAGGCCTGCTTCAAGAAGGAGGGATAATGAAGTTAATAATACAAGTGTGTTCAGGCCAAGTTACGCCAAACCATTCGTAACAGGACAGCCTAAAGCCCCAACAAGCAATTATCAAAGTGCCCCAAGGCAAGAGCCGGGCTTAAGGCCGAATAGGGGAAGAACTGAATATACTCCCCTTCCTATATCATATGGAGAACTTTACAAAATACTATATGATGCGCATGAATTATCTCCACAGCGCGTGAAGCCATATAAACCTCTGTTCCCGCTTGGTACGATGCGAATGCCCATTGTGAATACCATACAGGGGTAGAAGGTCATTCGATTGAGAATTGTCCCACCTTCAAGAGGCGAGTGAAGGGACTCATCGAGCACGGAATTGTAAGATTAGAAGAACCAACAAAACCCAACATAGCTGGGAATCCTCTGCCCAATCACCCAGAGCAAAGAGTGAATGCTTTGATGGAAGGAAGGGGTCGAAAAACCAAAAGAAATGTTGAAGAAGTTAGGTCCCCACTCCGATGGGTATGGCGACAGTTGGTTAGAGAGGGTGTAATCGTGGAGGATAAGGAGAGCACAATAGTAGGGACTGACAGCTACTGCAAGTTTCATGCCATTGAGGGGCATGAGATTCAAGACTGCGTCAAGTTTAAAGCTATAGTGTAGACACTAATGGACAACAAAGAGCTGGAATTCTTCGAAGAAGAGGAGGAGGTTGATGATGTTTACGCCTCCAAAGATGGAGCAACAAAGGCTTATGAGATTAGTCGCTCGAAGGTGATTATTTTTAAACCCACGAACAGCGTGGCAAGGGAGCAGATAATCCCATGCATCATCATACAAAAGCCAACAATGTTCCCTTACAAAGATAGTAAAAAGGTCCCATGGAATTACAATTGCAACGTAACCATACCAAGGAAGGGGGAACTTAGGAAGGATGTGAATCTTGTTACCCACAGTGCTAAGAATTATGACCTAGTGAATAAGGAGAAAGAGATTAACACAAGGAAGGCAATAATGTGTCAGCCAGAGGAAGAAATATTTAGCAAACCCAAAGCCCCCACGAATGAGCCTGTATCTGAGAAAGAGGTAAAAGAGTTTTTGAAGTTCCTAAGACATAGCGAATATAGTGTAATGGAACAATTACACAAACAGCCTGCTCGGATATCAATTGTCCTTCCTCTTAAGCTTAGAAGCCCATCAAAGCACGCTAATGAAGGTGTTGAACGAAACATATGTGGCAAATGACATCTCTGTCAGTAAGTTGGATCTAACATGAGTGTCGATAACTTCATCTTCTACAGCAAAGACGAAATACCAACGGGAGGCATGGGATCTACCAAAGCCTTGCACATTACTATCCGTTGCAAGGGGTACACGCTATCTGGAGTACTCATAGACAACGGCTCAGATTTGAATGTGCTACCGTTAGCTACCCTGTAGAGATTACCAGTTGATAGCTCTCACATGAAAGGATGTAATAATATAGTGAGAGCATTTGACGGGACTGAGAGGAAAGTAATGGGCAAGATCGAAGTACCTCTTCAAATTGGGCCAAATACATATGAGGTGGATTTTCTAGTGATGGATATCAGGCCTACTTATAACTTTCTATTAGGAAGACCATGAATTCACTCAACTGGAGCAGTACCTTCTTCGTTGCACCAGAAAGTGAAATTAATAAAAGAAAGATGGTTAAAAAAACAATATAACTAGCCTACTTTTTATACCATTTACATCAGATTAGAGAGCTTTAAAATTCATTTTCTTTGCACGGTTTTAAAGATCTATCATCAAAGAATAGATCCAACAAATTTCCTTCTCGAAATACTCTCTCTTTTCACCCAAAATTATTTACAAAAGTAGCCAGAAATATTTTCAAATTTCTCAAGATTCTTGAATCAAGATTTTCAATCAAAGGGTTTAGAATGAATCAAAGGTAATTACTATTTCGAAACTTATTTTTATGATGATTAGAAACATATTTACATGATTTGAGTGAGAATTACATGATTTTTTTATCAATATCATCTTCTTCAAAAGCTTAATGTGCTTTAATAGTGAATCTTGAATTTTGAGAGAAAATCCACAAATCAATGTATGTTCCAACTCAAAATATATCTATGAAAAGTTTTTTTTTATCTTATTTATCAAGATTAAACATTTTTTTAAGGTAATTTAAAGAAATTCAAATTTCATCATATTCATAAACCGATTTTTTGGATTTTTGTTAAATTGATTTAAAGGTGAAATTGATGCTTAGTATATGTTTATTTGGTCTAGTATTGATATTTAAAAGTGATTAGGAGGTCTAGAGTGATCGATTTTATGAAGAATTGAGTTTTAGACTTGATGTTACAATCCAATAAGGTAACTTTGTGAGAGAAGTTTGTGTTGTATATTTGATGAAAATTCGTGTTTAATATATCTTTTGAAAGGTGGTAATGTCTATTTTTCCTCTGTTGAAGCTTCAAATCTTTAATAGGATCAAGTTGATTGAAATTGAGGCTTGGATTTGCTTAGTTGATCAAGTGGTTATGGTTGAATTGATTGTGTGTTGAGTGTTATTAAAGGGCGATTTGGTAAATTGACCCTCATCTATGCTTAATTAGATGATTAATTACTCATTACAAATATTTAATTAAGTTTTGGTTGGTTGATTTTGCAAGATTATTGATATATGTCCATGTGATGAAAATTTTATTAGGTGTTGGTAAGTGAGCATCTTGTGATTTTATGTGCTTTGATTGGGTTGATTATAATGATGATTTAAGCATTTATATGGAGTTTTTGGTTCATAGTATGTTTATATTTCAATTGATAAATGAGCACTGATAATTGATAATTAGTATGCTTGATTTAATTTGATGTTAAAATGGCTATGTTACATGATTCACATTTGTTCAACTATATCGGTACTTTGATCATTACTCCACTGGTATGTTGAGGCTTCATTTTCGCGTTGGATCCATTCTATCATGAATAACTCTATAATATCCATAATTGTATATGTCATTGTCGTAATTGTACCTCTCATTTGCCCACATGTAATAGTAATCATCTATGGCCTAAAAAAATGTTGTGCGAATGTTGGGTAAAAGTACTTGATATGAAAAATAGAAAACTGTTAGTATTGTTAAATTGTAACTATAGCCTAAAAATAAAAAAATAAAAAAATAAAGAAAATTGTATCTATAGCCTAAAACTTTCCTAATAATTCAAATAAAAAGAAGAAAAAGAAATCACTAAAACGTTGCCTCCCCGACAACGGCGCCAACAACTTGACCGCCTCTAAACATACTCCCGCTAGGTGTAGATTTTAGGCTTTCTGCAAGTATACGGGTCAGGTTGTAAATATAGTGTATACAATGAAACACTAGGTAATATTCTAAGGATCGTACCCAAAGGAGACGTGAGACATGATCCCCAAAGGAGACGTGAGATAATAGTAAATTAAATCCGTGCAAAGAATAAAAGTAATTAGTAATCACCTTAGGGATTATAATATGAAATATAATAAAAACATGGTTTGTGCAAAGCATAAAAAGAAAATAAATAAAGTAAAGAGTTGAGATGTAGAATATCAATAAACGACTTTAGGGATTTTAGGTTGCTTTTGTATGAGTTCTTCAATTGTTCGATTTTGGGGATTTTCCTCCAATCAACTAGTAACTACTCTAGTTGGTTCTCTTGATCTCTTCTGCCACATAGCAAGTCGATAGAGACTAATTATCGCTTGATTTCACAGTCTAAACTGGTTTGGGGAAAAGGTTTTCACGGATGGGCAATATCAATTTTGGGTTCATTCCCACCTAAATGACGTTCTAGGGTTGTCAAGCCTAGTTTTTGTTTAAGGTTCTTCCTTTCCCAAATAGCTGATCCGGTTGAAAATTCCCTGTTAAGAAACAATCAAATATTCATACTTTTACTCCTTAATTCCCCAAAATGGAATTTGTTCCTCATGGTTTTCTTAATCATAATTGAAACAAAGATATATAAAAACATATAATTGAATACTCCAAATGAAAAAGAAACATGATTTGTATCAGTAATCTGTCGGGAAAAAGTTCCTCGAACGTTTATGTGAGTTCTACAATCTCGTTTCAAACAAAAATACAAATTATAAACTAAAAGCTAATAAAAGGTGTCTAAAACCCTAGTGCTAGAGGCCTTATTTATAGCCTTGGACAGTTGTTTTCCACAACCCTAGGTCAGTTGCCGTTCCTCGTTTTAAGTGATATTGTAAATACTGAAATGCCCTTTACTTGGTGTCAAATTCGCATCTAGAAGTCGATGTTGCGACATACTAGGTCCTATGTCGCGACATAGTAGTTAGGTACTTTTTCGTAATCATCTTCAAGGTTTGTTGCGACATAGACATGTTATGTTGTGACATAGTGGGTTTTTCATGACATAGACATTCCTATATTGTGACATATGGAGTTGATTGCAACATAGACATTTTTATGTCATGACGAAGAAGGCAGATTCATGATTTCTTCATTTTGAACCTATTTTGCGACATCCATTGTCTCGTGTCGTGGCATAGTGATCATTTTTTATATGGTGCACCTTCAAAAGGTCTTCTACATACTCACAAACTACGTTAGCCAACCTTCAGGCCTCAATCGTCCTTAAAGACAATAAAGTAAACTTTTAGCACTTAGTTTTCATAATTTTATTCAAAGGTAAAAACTAAGTAAAATCCTATAGAATTATAAATAAAATGCTTAATTTCAAGCTCTTTAAGTGTGAAAACTAGTTTAATCTACTAGGTATAAAGCCGACAGATCAAACTCCCCCACACTTAAGTCTTTGATTGTCCTCAAGCAAGAAAAACAAGTAAAGCAATAAGAAAACAGTAAAACAAGAAAGAAAACAAAAGAGCTTGAATTTGTATTATACAAAGATTAGATTCGTAACATCTACTCTAGGCATTATGTATTTCTCAATAATTCTAACATGATGAGTGAGCAATTTTACCATTTTTGAGTTAGAACAATACAAGTTCGGTAAATTACAAGAAATACAAATATCAAAGTTTTATTGATATAAATCAATCAATGCCTAATATAAATACTTTGATTATCCTAGTACAATACAGATAGTTAATATGAGATCATACAATTTCCATATCTATTTATGCATAGAATTGTTTAAGTCACATTGGTCTTTTCAGCTTGTAACATGTTGAGGCTTAGGATAGGTATGAGTTTCAAAGAACAATTAAGCACAAAAGGTTACAAACACGAAAATAGCTTGGCACATTGTATTGTTCCCTATTCTTCCCCTCAATGTCTCATTCCATCTCATCCCCTTATTTCTCCTTCTCTCACATTCCTTTTCTCTCCAATTTAGGAATTTCAACATAGTATAATCCCTTTAGCTAGCCTATGAGTATTCTTTTTGTTTTTGAGTAAGATTTTCTTTTTCTCTTTTTTGGTATTTTTTTGACTTTTTCACTTTGAATATGCTTTCTTACTCATGATTTTTCTCTTGTGGTTCTACTCATTTTTCTTTTTCTTTTCGATATTTTCACTATTTATCTCTTTTTGGCTATACTAAATTTTAAATACCATATTGATACTCCTATCTCACTCTTTATTTTATAACCTCCACCATAATGTGTCTACCTACCTTCCATACATTTGGCCATACATCTATTTCCATGCAAAATAGGACCAAATAAAATAGTACACACAAATCTTCATTTTAGGCTTTAGATGCTTGTAGTGTGGTTCATCAAGAATAAGGGTCAAAGATGGCTACTAATTGAAAATTCATAAAAGGGTTTGGCTTTTTAGCTCTAAATATAACCAAACAATGCCTTAGGTCATCCCTAAACACCTCAATATGCATAAATCTCAATTCAGTCATACAATCTCAAAATTACTATTTATCATATGTACTAGCATGCCCATTTCTTCATATTATGCACATCATTTGTTGTCAATAATACCTTTCTATCTATACTTCATATAACCTGTAGGACTTAATAATTTCATGCTAAAAATTTTAAAAATTCCTCATCATCATGCTAAATATAATCAACCTATTATACATGCTCCTAACCAATCACTTGTATTTCTACAAGCTCAAGCACACATCAAAAGAAAAACATAAAAACTAAAAACTAAAAATTAAAACTATATGCAAAAATTCCTATGTTACCCCCCACACTTTAGATATTACATTGTCCTCAATGGGTAGCCCCTTAATTAGTAAGGAAAGAAGTTACTCGATTTTTCATGAAATTTCTTATATTATCATAGTGGTTGTCCTTCTTCCTTTTGTCATGAATAGCTTGAAATGTTTTTGTTTCCATAGTGTGGGGTTCCTACATAAAAATTAAGGCATATATATGCAATAATGACAAATCCTACTCTGACAAATTATAAGTCTTAAAAACAAAAACCAAAAAATATCCCAAAATTACAAGTCTTAAAAATTAAACAAAAAGTCTTAAAAATGGTTCAAAACACTTCATTCTTCTTCATCCATCTCCTCCTCATCGTCACCACTGTCGTTCCCTTCTTTCTATTCCTCCTCATTATGCTCCTCATCTACCATCCCAAACATGTGCGGTTTGTAGTTAGGGACCTTAATGTTGTGTTGCTGAGAAAACTCTTGAAACACCACTCTCGATTCTTGCATCCATTATATCATACAAACGAGCTTTAGATGACTTCCTTCACCAACTTCTTGTTGGGTTGGTGCCAACCTTTGTGTGGAAGCTGGTATAGCCACCGTATCTCGTGATGTCCTCTTTCCTTCTTTCATTTGCATAGCATGTTGCTCCACATATTGTTGAAAGAGTGTATCACCAAATGACGTTCCTTGATGGCTTCAATGTTTGCTCAGTGGATGACATGGGCACCTTACCCTCTTACACAAAGCCTTGATTAAGTGAGGAAAGAAAATCCTCACTTTTTGGTTTCCCACACATCGACTCATGTTTTGGTGGATCCACTTCTCTATACAAACCTACCTTTTTTGCAAAATTGCAAACAATAGTACTACTCAAAAACCATTAATATTAGAAACATTTAAAGAAGCTATCATGCGTGTGCACATAAATTGAATCCACATCTTGGCTTTTGGAAACACAATAGCTTGATTAAACGAAGTAGGGCTACTAGTGCCTGGCAAAAATTTCTATTCCCCCCTTCCCTAAGTTAAGTATGGAATTATCTCATTCATATCTACATCATGAAAAGATTCTAGATCAGTTTGGTCTAAGAAATCCTATTCATAATATAAAGCATCAAAGAATTTGCATATGATTTTAAGGGTTACCTTAACTATTATTCCTCTAATCACTATAGCTTCTCATGTGAGTTCATCACTAGTCTTAGAGATATAATCTTAAAAGGTAGCATAAAATTCCTAGACTACAAGGATAACTGCAGGTTCTGTGAGGATTGTCCAAAATCATTCCCACCTATGGTACTTTACTAGTGGTCAGATTTCTTTACATAAAACCATCAAAATATCAAAACCCCTCTCTTGATTGAATGTTTTTCCTTGAAGTTCTTTAAAATATTTTTATACATTTGCATTCACAAAATTTAAAGGGTTTATACCCAATGATGTTTCTGATTCAACGGTTCCTATAACATTTCTAAGAGACATTACAAGCGATAAAAGAGTATTAAGTAAGAATTGTAAACCTGGTTCGATTTGGCTCCCCTTTTGTATTCGTCCTTGCTCGTGAGATTTCTAAAACCTGAAAAGTGAAAAGGATAAAATAGGCAAAGAAAGGATTTTTAGGGTTTTAAACAGTTTTCAGAGAGTTAGAGTGAAATATAAGAATTAGGATAGTGTTTTTATATTTATATGGAGTGGAAAGTAGGGTTTGCAAGTGTTAAAATTTGGAAAAATAGGTATTTTAGCCATCGGGTTACGCAGTCGAGTCAGGTTGATCCTGAAAAAAATTATAGTTGATGTCACGACATAGGGAAGTTATGTCACGCCAAACACATTAGTCCCTCTTTGTCACAACATTATTGATGCTTCGTCGTGACATTGTCCTCAGTCCTGAATAGTCGTCCAATCTGTACTCTTTATGGAGACATAAGGGTTTCTTTCTCGTGACATCGACGTTAGTATCGTATTTTCCTTCATTTTGTCACCTATGTTGCGACGCAAAGGTGGTGTGTCGCAACTTACCCCTATTTCCTGTTAACTACTGAAAGAAAAACTAAATTTAATTAAAATTAATAAAAAAAGAGTAATAAAATAAAATAAATAATAAAAAACAAATAAAGTTTAATTTAGGGAATATAAGTTCTTTAAAATCGGGACAATTCGTGTCGCCATGATAGCATCACAAATAACACCTATTTTCTCCCTAAATTTGTGTATTAATTATCTCTTTTGTGTCATATTTGGCATGCATATTAGGCATTTGATACTTAGTTTTTTATGTTTTCTAACTCATTATTGATTGATTTAAATTCTTGTTATTTTTATCTCTTTTATGTACTGATGTAGCTGCAAGCAGCCTATATATTGCGTCTTAGAATTGTCAGCAGAGGAACTTAGCTGGAAGAAGAATGCAGGCACAAGATCAGCTTGAAAGTGGGACCAGTGATGTCGCCGCATAGAAACCTATACTTGGATGAGTGAAGTCAAGCTACAAATACAACTGGAAGCACCAGTGTAGGAAATTCACATGTTGTTGCCGCAATTGAGGATTTCAGATCACGCCCAGTAATGTAGCGACAACCTGCAGATCTATGAAGAATATATCAAAACTAGGTAAGTGCACAGCTGGACTGCAACAAACTTTGACAGCTGTAAAATGGATCTGGATCTGAGAATGAAGGAGAGGGAAATCTATAATTTTTGAAACCTATAAATAGAAGGGAAAAGATGGAAGAAATCATCAAAAGTTGAAATAATTAAATTTGCAATTACTTTATGTTTTTGGAGATTTTAAGCTGGAGAACGGTGAGCTGACGGAGTCGATGAGCAACAACTCCTGACAAGGAGTGCTTGATGCTGTGTAAGTGGAGAAGTTAGGGAATAATCCGAGTAGCCTAGAGATAGTATGCTTCGATGTATTTGTTAACTCCTCTCTTCTTATGATAATGAACAATTATTAACATTTGAATGAATATGAGAGTATCTTTCATTGTTAGAATTACTTTCATTGTTAGAATTACTTTGATTCTTATTTAATTCTTTTCATCTGTTTATTCTTGGATCTAATTGCAACAAACACGAGAGTACATTTGTAGTCTACAGACATTGAGAGATGCGGTGACAAGTTAGGTTAACAAGCAAGACAGCGAGAGTTGCTTGGGATTAGAAGAGATTCTGATCACTTGTTCTTGAGTGCAGAGGTGGGGTAATTGAGGGTGCTTGAGTCTTGACTAAACAAAGAATTGTTATTGGTAAGATTTCATTGGAACTCGATTGCTGCGACAGTTCATCTATTCAAACCCTTGTCGACACATCCTGCGTTGGGACTTAGTAAAATCAGTGATCCACTCCAGATCTTCACATTTAATCACACTTTCACTTTTCTGCAATTAAATTCTCAACTCTTCAACAACACTTTAATTTACTTTCAGTTGCTTTGACAATTAACTTTGTTTGCATTGACAATACTAACTATTTTAGTGTGCAGATTGACTTAATTTCACTGACATCTGTACTTACATTTCATCTAATTCTAGTATTAGTTGCTTCGACATTTGAATATCAAAAACTCATTCCTCGTGGGATCGATATCCGATAGAATTAGTCTATCAACTATACTTGCATCGACATGTGTCCGCTTGCACAACTATTGTGACGTTATAGTCCAATCAAGTTTTGGCGTCGTTACCGAGGAATGGCGTTTGTTTGATGTTCACTATTGTAGAAGCAATTATTTTTACTCAACTTTTTGGTTTTACTAATCTATTTCACTTTCTTTTGTTGATTTTCTCTTATTTTTTTTTAAAAGTTGCATGTCCACAAGAAGAAATTCTAAGGATATTGTAAGCTTTAACCTAGAACTTGAGAGAACACTTAGAAGGAGGAAGCAAGAACAAAAGAAAAATGGCTGATAACAACAACAACAATAATCTACCACCACTACTGCCACAAGATGGAGTTCCCCTAATACCACCACAATGAATAAATAATTTACCATAACCGCTTCCACAAGAAGAACAAGTTCAAAATAGAATAATCAGGGACTTCGTCATTCCTATCCTTGATGATTTACAACCAGGGGTTGTACGACTAGCTATACAAGCTGGAAATTTCGAGTTGAAACCGGTTATGTTTTAGATGCTCAATTAAAATGGGCAATATGCGAGCCTACCTCATGAGGATGCACGAGAACAATTAAAATCAATTTTTCTTATTTGCGCATCTTTTAGCCAACATGGTGTCCTTGATGATGTCTTAAAAATGCAATTATTTCCTTATTCATTATAGGGAAGAGCGAGAACTTGGTTCTTAGGTTTGCCAGTTGGATCCATTACATCATGGAATGCGTTAGCAATGTAATTCGTTTTACGTTTTAATCCACCGACAATAAATGCAAGGTTGCACAATGACATTATAGCATATCATCAGCTAGATGATGAGAACTTACATACAACATGGGAGCATTATAAAACTCTACTTAGACGCTTCACATTGCATGGAATTCAACAAGAGACCCAAATAGAGATCTTTTATAATGGATTGAATGCTCAGACAAGGAATCTTGTCAGCACATCTGCAAATGGTCCTTTTTGGATTGCACCTACACTGAAGCTATATGAATTCTAGAGAGAATTGCACAGAACGATTATCAGTATCCAATCTCTCGTTTTATGCAGGTAAAAACTAATCCTGGTGTTCTTGAATTAGATTCTATTTCTGCTTTGAGTGCGCAGGTATCCTCTTTGACCAATATTATAAAGAATATGATAGGGACAAGTGACGTTGCTCCTATCCAAGTAGCCTAACAGATGGATGTGCTGACATTTTCATGCGAAATTTACGGCGACAACCATAGTTACGAGGACTGTCCATAACATGCTGAAAATGCATTCTATGTCAACAACATTCGAGGAAATTCCTATAGTAACTTATACAATAATTCCAATCGAAATCAACAACCTTGGGGAATCAAAATGTGTCCACATATGGATATGGAAATTCTTCAACTCAAGAAAGTTATAGACAAGGGAGTTACAACAATCATCAAAAGTAGAATTTTAATCAAAATTCGTAGGTACATTCGCATCTTGATCAATTACAAGCGCATAGTCAGATGCAACCACAATCTCGAACACAGTCACAACAGTTTGTAATGCCACATATGCAAGGACAGCACCAGCAACCACAATAGTAGTTTTCCCAACCAAGGACAAACCCTATGGCTGCTCTTGAGGCACTGATGCGAGAGCATATCACGCGTACTGAAGTAATAGTGCAAGGTAACACTTCATCCATCCGAGTGTTAGAAGCCCAGCTAGGACAGTTGACTTCTAATCTGAGTGCAAGGTCACCAGTTGCTCTGCCTAGTGATACTGAGAACCCAACGTAGAGAGGGAAGGAGCATTGTAAGGCTATCTTGTTGAGAAGTAGGAAGCAAACGGTTGAACCAAGCAGTTCTAACGAAGACCATATCGGTGAATCTAAACCAAAACAACAAGGAGAGGTTGTAGCTGAAGGAAGCCAAGAAGAAGTAAATGAGGAAGAACCAACTGTGGTAACATCTATGCCTACAATTTGTCCACCAAAGTTGTCGACGCAACTGCCAATGTTGACACCATTGGTTTTCCATAACAACCCATTGTTACGATACCTTTTCCATTTTCGCAAAGATTTAAAGAGAATGACCATGATAAGGACTATCAAAAGTTTGTTTCTACTTTGAAACAATTACACATTAACATACCTCTTGTAGATGCTCATGTGCAGATACCCTGCTATGGGAAATTTATGAAGGAGCTATTATCCAAGAAGAAGAAATTGTCCGAAATTGAGATGATTGCAGTCACGGAGGGGTGCAGCACTATGCTTACAAATAAGTTACCACCAAAGATGAAAGATCCTGGCAGCTTCACAATCCCATGCTCCATTGGGAATCATTATCTAGGTAAAGCCTTATGTGATTTGGGAGCAAGTATTAACCTTATGCTTTTATCTATATTCAGGAAGTTAGGAATAAGATCAATGAAGCCTACTGCGATGACATTGCAGCTTGAGGATAGATCTCTAGTGCAGCCTGAAGGCCAGAAAAAAGATGTCCTTATACAAGTAGATAAGCTTGTGTTCCCTACTGATTTCATAATCCTTAACTGCAAGGCAAACAAAGAAGTGCCCATCATCTTGGGGCGACCATTTTTGGCAACCGGACGCACTCTTATCGACATTGTCAAGGGAGAGCTTGTCATGCGTCATAACAATGAGCATGTGACCTTCACTATGCTCGAGGCATCTCCTTCCATGAATAAAGAGAAGTGTCACCACATTAACGTTCTGACTGAAATAATTATAAAAGAGTTTAATGAACGGAGTTCAGCAATCTTAGATGAAGACGCGGTTACATTCTTTAATGAAACCCTAACTGAATGTGACCATAATGTTGAGGTTAGCAGTTGTGAGCTAAGACAGAATTGGCAATTGGAATTTTTGGATTTGTCTAATAGGACTATCCCCGTGTTTAAACTGTCGATTGAACAAGCTCCTACCTTGGAATTGAAGCCATTGTCGACGTATTTGAAATATGTCTTTCTGGGTGACAATGACACGCTACCTATAATTGTTAGCGCAACCCTCAACGCAACGCAAGAAGATAAGCTCATTACAATTTTGAAGGAACACAAAAAAGCTATAGCCTAGAGCATTGCAAATATCAGAGGAATCAGTCCCTCTTTTTGCATGCACAATATTAAGTTGGAAGATGAAGGGAAACAATCCATTGAGCAACAGTGATGACTCAATGAGAAGATGAAAGAAGTAGTGAAGAAAGAGATTATCAAGTGGCTAAACGCGAGCATCATCTACCCTATTTCTGATAGCAATTGGGTGAGCCCTGTTCAATGTGTGCCCAAGAAGAGTGGTTTAACAGTTGTGAGCTAAAAATGAGTTCATCCCTACTTCTATTACAACTGGCTGACGAGTATGCATGGATTATCCTCGAATGAATGCGGCCACAAAGAAGGATCACTTCCCACTATCGTTCATTGACCAGATGCTAGATAGGCTAGCTAGTAAATCTTATTATTATTTCCTAGATGGCTACTCTAGATACAATCAAATTGCTATTGCACCGAAAGATGAAGCAAAGATTACGTTTACATGCCCATTTGGGACTTTTACCTTTCGACGTATGTCTTTTGGGTTGTGCAATGCACCAGCCACATTCCAAAGTTGTATGATGGCTATCTTCTCGAAAATGATAAAGGATTCTTTAGAGGTATTCATGGACGATTTTTCAGTCTATGGGCAAACTTTTGACCAATGCGTTAACAACCTGGCAAAAGTTCTGAAGAGATGTGAGGACACAAATCTAGTTCTGAATTGGGAAAAATGCCACTTCATGAAAACTGAAGGCATTATCCTCGTCCATCGCATATCATGTCAGGGCATTGAGGTAGATAAAGCAAAGGTTGAAATCATAGAGAAATTACCACCGCCAATAATGTTAAGGGAATAAGAAGCTTTCTTAGACATGCTGGTTTTTATAGAAGATTTATTCGAGACCTTTCCACGATTGCTAAATCATTATTCTCATTACTAGAGCAAAATAAAAAGTTTGTGTTTAATGACACCTATTTGGACGCATTCAACATAATAAAGAAGTAGGTAGTACAAGCTCCAATTATTGTCGCAAAGGATTGGACGCAACCGTTTGAATTAATGTGTGACGCAAGTGATTATGCTGTAGGAGATATGCTAGGTCAACACAAAGAAAAGGTATTTCATTCCATTTATTATGCTAGTAAAACTTTGACTGAAGCGTAGGTCAATTATACAACTACGGAGAAGGAATTGCTAGCAGTAGTTTTTGCATTTGACAAGTCTCGTTCATAGCTTATCGGCTCAAAGATTACAATGTACACAGATCATTTTGCGTTGAAATACCTTTTTACAAAGAAAGACGCCAAACCATGATTGATACAATAGATTTTACTCTTACAAGAGTTTGATGTTGTAATTAAGGATATAAAAGGATCCGAGAATCAAGTAGCTGACCACTTATCTCGGCTGGAAGTTGGAAGTGAAAATGAGAATAAAATCCAAATTGTCGATGCATTTCCAGAAGAGAAGTTATCCTTTGTCGATGCAACACCCTGGTATGCTGATGTTGTCAACTATCTTGTCTGTGGGAAGCTACCTTTGAGTACTGTTGGTCACAAGAAAGTTAGATTTTGGCGGGACACTGTGAAATACCATTGGAATGAGTCGTACCTATTCAAGGTATGCACCGACAACATTATCCATCGCTGCATTCCTGAAGAGGAGATGACTTCTATCCTGAGACATTATCATGATGCTCCTTATGGAGCCCATTTTGGTGGTGCAATGACTGCTGCAAAGGTCCTATAGTCAGGATTCTATTGGCCCACATTGTTTCGAGATGCCTACAACTTTGAACAATAATGTCATCGGTGTCAATGCACTAGCTCAATATCTCAACGCAACGAGATGCTCCGACAGCCGATTATGGAGGTGGAGTTATTTGACATTTAGGGTATAAACTTTATGGGACCATTTCCAAACTCCTTTGGGAATGTGTACATTCTAGTTGTTGTTGACTATGTATCGAAGTGGATCAAAGCAATCGTGGTACCAAAAGATGATGCTCGAACGGTGTTGAAGTTTTTCCACACGTACATCCTTACGAGATTTGGCACACCTAGGGCATTAATAAATGATCATGGTAGTCACTTTCATAATAATCAAGTTGCGACAACATTGAAGAGATATGGTGTGAAGCATCGCGTGGCCACAACGTACTATCCACCAACAAATGGCTAAGCAGAGGTATCCAATCGGCAGACTAAAAGTATCCTTGAGAAGGTGGTTAATTCATCTAGGAGGGATTGGTCTTCGTGGTTACATGACACATTGTGGGCGCTTTGCACCGCATATAAAACCCTGTTGGGGATGTCACCATATCAACTAGTGTTTGGTATGTCATGTCACCTGCCAATTGAGTTTGAGCATAGAGCCATTTGGGCAATCAAACAGGTGAATTTGGACTATGTTGATGCTAAAAGGAAAAGATTGTTGGACATTACTGAACTAGAAGAAATACGCCGTAATATACAAAGAAAATACCAAGATATGGCACGACAATATCATCTTGCGTCGACAATTTAGTCTTAGTCATTTAGTACTTTTGTTCAATTCTTGTTTAAAGCTGCATCCAGGTAAATTGAGTTTGAGATGGCCAGGCCATTTCAAAGTTGTTAAAGATTCCAGAATGGTGTGGTGATAATTGAGAATTTGAAGGATGGACAACAGTTTAAGGTGAATGGCCAATGTCTGAAGCATTATGTGAGCCCAAAAGTCAAAGAACCAAACGAGTCCATTGATCTGGTTACATTTAAATAATGTCAACGCATTTTACATTTCCTTTTCTCTTTTCACTTTTATTTGTTTCCTTTTCAATTTTATGCAAGAATAAAAATCATCTTTTTGTCGATGCATCACAAGCACAATTTGTTGGCATATTCTGCGTGACTTAGCAAAGCTTTTTTAGCAAAAATCACTCCGATTGATTTCTCTCTCTCCCCAGCCGTTCGATCGATCAAAAAAGGTACGATCTGTAGCCTGGCATTCGGCTGCAGACATAACGATTTCCCACAACTTTTGTAATCATCACGTCTCCTTAATTTTCAAGTTTATAAAACCCTTCTCTACCGATTTCTTCTTCCACTCACATTCGACATTATTGCTGCAATTCTCCTTCTGTGTTATCTTCATGATTATTCTCTCACAAGTTATTTCTTTTTCTGCAATTTTCTTTTAACCTATTTACTGAGTTATTATGTCCAAAACAAGAGGTCCAAAAACTCCTTCTAAAACCCCTGAAACTTCTGCAACCGTGGTCCGATCCACTGAACAACCTCCACTAAAGTAGCCAGTCCTATTTTTATCTAAAGTAGCCAAGGACCACTACAATGATGTGATATTGAAAACGTAATTGCCACCCGGAGTAGGGTCTCCAACTGTCCCCACATCAAACTTTAGGAAAGTAAATCGCACAAACAATCAGTCGGATAAGCTGGGAACTATTCTACGCGCACCCAGTCAGATATTCCCTTATAATGGTAGGGAATTTTATTCAAATCTTGTAAATTTCGAGCAAGAATTTGTCTTTGTAAGAGAAGACTTGGTACCATGGAGTGCTGCCCATATCAACATTTTGTTTCGGATTCTTGAGAAGGTAGATGACCACACTCCATTTTTGGAAAAGCTGGACAATGAAGGAACTGATGAGGTGCTGAGAGACCTCTGTGTTGATGGTGCCGTTTGGACGGGCACTGGGCCACACAACTTTACCATGCACCGTCATTATTTGACAACATATAGTAAGGTATGGTTCCACTTTATCAATAGTCGCATTTTGCTTTCTACACATAGCACAACGGCGACATTAGATTGCATGTACATTCTACACTCAATCTTAAAGGGCCGTCACATCGATGTTGATGTAATCCTCCACGACTAAATTGCTGAAGCAGCATCCAAGCAGACAAGTATACTACCTTTCCCTTCCTTAATAATGTTGTTGTGTAAAGCAAGGAGGATTATACCCCGAGATGGTGAGGAAGTATTGGAGAACAAGAGCCCTATCAATGATATCTTTGTAGAAAGAATAACGAGAGGCCAAGAGACGCCATTGATGAAGGAAACACTCAAAAAGAAGGATAAGGGAAAAGGGAAGAAGAAGGAAAACCAAGCTGATGCGCCCACAGATCCTCAGTTGAGGAAGAAATTGGTTGTAATGGAAGTAAATATTAACTGTATTGACATGTGCCAAATTCGTATTGTAAGCGCATTGGAAGAGATGGACTACATATAAAATCTATTTTATGCATACATAAGAATATGAAACAAATCTATTGTCAACGCATCAAGAAGTCTGAGCCCAAATCCTCTACTTGATTTCCCTGTCTTTCCACCTATTGTTAGGGAAGCTCCCTCATCTTCCGAATAGCCTACTCCTAATGATAGGCCTCCACATGTCTCCTCTCCAATGAGAATACACATTTCAGATGATGAGGAGCACGAGGGGCATTCTCATGTTATGGAGGATTGCTTTAGAACTATAGCTAGCTTGTTCGATGAAGAGTTCTTAAATAGCCTTGGGGCTATTATGGTAGAGTGGGTAGCTATGGTTAAGGAGGTGACTACCTCGATTGTACCTATGGGTGTAGACACAGAGGTGGGCACTGATAAGAACCTCATTGACCAAGAACAGCCTGAAGGAGAGGAAGCCGAGCAAGAAGAAGGGCAAGAGAAAGAAAAAGAACAAGAGGAAGAAAATTTTGAGAAGAAGGACCTTGTAGAAGAGCAAGAAGAAAAAAAAATGATGCCCCAACAAATATTGCTGAGGATATTGTTGAAGCACCCGTAAGTGTAGGGGCATCTAGTGAAGACATGGCTCCACCTGATACGAGCCAGGCTGAGGCAATTACTAGCAGTGCAGAGGAGTTCAATCCTCTCATTATTGTGCCATATGTTGCACCGCTAGCTAAGATCCACCCATCATATTTGACTGTCAATAAGACCGCCACCCAACCAGCTGAGGAGGAGCAATCCGCTGATCCGGTTGTTTTGCAAGATAAGAAGAGGAAGCGCAAAGATAAGAAACGGAAACACAAAGAGGAAGGTGAGCGCCCAAGGAAAAAATAAAAAGAAAACCAAAGCAGCCTCTGCATCGACTGCCCAATGATAAGTAAGTTTATTTCTCTATAGATAGATTGCGTGCATTTTACTGTCATTACATTTCTATTTTGTCGTTGTATTTCTTTTTGTTAATTTAGTTGCATTGTAGTTGCATTTTCATTCTTATTTGTATAATATTGTCACTGCATTGGGGACAATGCAGACATTAAGTTTGGGGGAGAATCTTGTGTAGAATGGAAATGCGATTGCACCTACATCTTTGAATTTTACTTATTTCTTTAGTTAATGAAAGTATGTAGAATTTCAAGAGAAATGTGACTACAACTTTTATTTTTATGCGTAAATCTTGAATTGCTTGGGATCCTAATAGGTGAATTGGATGAATGTGAATGAATATTGAGTCTTTCTATTTTTGGTATGAATGGTTGGAATTGCTTCAGTAATGAATGAATAGTATAAAATTTAGAATCTTGAGTTAACTTACCAATTGCAACGACATTGTATTAATAAAAGACATTCCAATGTGAGTGCGTTGTGACTTATCAATGGAGAACATTCTGCTGCAGATGTTAGAAAATTATCTAGCCAAAGGTTGTCACTGCAAGAGTGTATGTTGGCACAATTACATACCTCCTGTGGGTTTTGTTGCATCCCTTCGTTACTACCCAGGAACAAAGGAAGAGTAATGCAACGACATCTCTTAGTCACATAAAGAAAAATGAAAGAGAAAAAAAAAAGAAAAGAGAAAAATATTGCTATAAATACTGCATTGGTTTAAGAGAGGTTAGGATTCAAAACATTTTACTAACATTAGTGAAGTTGCAGTTTTAATGATTCATGCTTATTAAATTGTCGGCGCATTATTCTATCATGTGAATACAATTTATTTATTAGAATTCTAGTAAATTAAGTTGTAAAAATAATGATTGCGGTGATATATTTGATTGTGAGTTTACTATTTTTTGTTTAGTTGAGGAAAAGTAAAAACTCAAGATTGGGGCTGTGATAGCATTAGAAATGACACCTATTTTCTCTCTAAATTTGTGTATTAATTGTCTCTTTTGTGCCATATTTAGTATGCATATTAGTCATTTCATAGTTAGTTTTTTTTATTTTTTCTAGCTCATTATTGATTGGTTTAAATTCTTGTAATTTTTATCTCTTTTATGTACTAATATCGCTACAAGCAGCCTATATATTGCGTCTTAGAATTGTCAACGTAAGAACTCAACTGGAAGAAGAATACAGCCACAAGATCAGCTTGAAAGTGCGACCAGCGATGTCATCGCATAGAAACCTATACTTGGATGAGTGAAGTCAAGCTATAAATACAACTGGAAGCACCAGCGCAGGAAATTCACACATTGTCATCACAATTGAGGATTTCAAATCGTGCCTAGCAATGTAGCGACAACCTGCAGATCTATGAAGAATACAGCAAAACTGTGCGAGTGCACAGCTGGACTGTTACAAACTTTGATAGCTGCAAATCGAATTTGGATTTGAGAATGAAGGGGAGGGAAATCTGTAATTCTAAAACCTATAAATAGAAGGGAAAATATGGAAGAAATCATCAATAGTTGAAGGAATTAAATTTGCAATTACTTTGTGTTTTTGGAGATTTTAAGCTGGAGAACAGTGTGTTAACGAAGCCGATGAGCAACAAGTCCTGATGAGGAGTGCTTGATGCTATGCAAGTGGAGCAGTTAGGGAATAATCCGAGTAGCCTAGAGATAGTATGCTCCGATATATTTGATAACTCCTCTCTTCGTATGATGATGAACTATTATTGACATTTGAGTGAATACGAGAGTATCTTTCATTGTTAGAATTACTTTGATTCTTATTTAATTCTTTTCATCTGTTTATTCTTGGATCTAATTGCATCAAACACGAGAGTGCATTTGCAGTCTACCGACATCCAGAGATGCGATGACAAGTTAGGTTAACGAGAAAGACAGCGAAAGTTGCTTGGGATTAGAAGAGATTTTGATCACTTGTTCTTGAGTGCACAATGTTGCTCACACCGAGAGGTGGGATAATTGAGGGTGCTTGAGTCTTGACTAAACAAAGAATTGTTATTGGAAAATTTAATTGGAACTCAATTGCTGCTATAGTTCATCTATTCAAACCCTTATCGACACATCATGCGTTGCTACTTAGTAAAATCAGTTATCCAATCCAGATCTTCACACTTGATCACACTTTTACTTTTCTGCATTTAAATTCTCAACACTTCAACAACACTTTGATTTAATTTCAGTTGCTTTGACAATTTAACTTTGTTTGCATTGACAATACTAACTATTTTAGTGTGCATATTGACTTAATTGCACTGACATCTTACTCACATTTCATCTAATTCTAGTATTAGTTTCTTTGACATTTGAACATCACGAACTCATTCCTCGTGGGATAGATATCCGATAGAATTAGTCTATCGACTATACTTGCATCGACATGTGTCCGCTTGCACAATTGTCGCGACATTACAGGCGGGTCACGCCACCGTAGAAGAACTTCCAATTGGTTCTCGACACTTTGATTCAACATTTGTTCCATTGTCGGTATATATAAACTAGCCTCTTCGATCGAGTCTAATGATGTGGCTTTATTTTTTATCGATGTGACATCCACATTACAAGTCATTTGGTACCAAATCCAAACTAACCCCAAATCATTTTTTGGGTTATTACTGCCTCGAGCTTTCTCCCTTCAATACTGTATGAAGTTTTGGTTGCTTGAACCTTACTATTGTTGTCGAATGAGAATGAATCAAACTCCCTGACTTCTTCAGTTCGCACCTTCTCTATTATGGCCAGAAAGTGTATTGCTCTTCTACACTCTCATTAACAATAGATTTAATCTTTATATTAATGGTTAGTTCAACTGTTACTATGTCAGTTGCATCAAAGTCCAATTCCCATCATGTTCTCGTGGGCTTGAATAGTATCTCTGCACATGGCTCTTGAAACCATTGAAAGGTTTGAACTTCCCACGAATTTGTTACCCCTTTTAGTGCGGACTCAATTACTTTAACACCCGAAAAGTGAGGTGACGACTCATAAAGAAAATTTTTTCAGTTACCTTAACTATATCAAAGACTAATTTCCAACATATTTCCATGGGCTTTAAGTGTATTAAAAACCCTTGATCCTTAGGTTCTTCAATTTTCAATATTTCTTATGTGTCTCTGTCGATAATAGTTACCAATTGATGGTAATAAAAAGAACATATGTTTTCTCCCCATTTATTGGATAATTTGTTCCCATTTTGTTGTCCTAAGTACATATTTTAGCATTTTTTTAGTTTAGTACATTGCATTTTCTAACTCAGTGGAACTTGGCCTAGTTTTCCTTAATTTTGCCATATTTTACTATTAATGTCGCTGCATGAGCACTTCTAAATTGCGCCTAAAACTATCGTCGCATGAGCACTTCCAGATTGCACCCAAAACTGTCATCGTAGGAATATTTTCGGAATGCACCCAAGACTATCGCTGCATAAATATTCTTCAAATTGCATCCAAAATTATCATTGCATAAGTATTCTTTAATTGCACCTAGGAATGTCGCTGTAGGAACATGTCCAGAATTGTTGCTACATGAACGTGTCCAGAATTGTGCCCAAACTTGTCGCCGCATCTATCAAATGTTTGATAAGAATAGAAATGTGTGAGCTATCCAGTCTGGTATAGCGAACTTGTACAACTTAATTTTACTGAAGAGACACCTATACAATTTGTGGCTAAATATAAGCACATAAAAAGCATGAAGGAGGGGTCTCTCTCTCTTCCTTTAGTCTCCTAATTTTGCAATATTATCTTCTTTAACCTAGCTTTTGAGTTATTCGGCTATGGAGGCTTAAGACCCCTTGGATGAATCAACGTGAAGGCGATGTAGACCAGCTTTTAACGAGGAGTTCCTAAGTGTGACAAAAGAGGGAGAGTAAGGGAGCATTTCGAGTAAATTAGGAATCGAGTACTCCATTTGTTCTTTTATATTTCTTTCTTAAATGATGGTAATACATGTTATTTCAAGATTGTATTGAAGTACATTTTATATTTAGACTAATTGGTATTTTATCCAAGCTTGCCTTTGCTGTTTAATCTTTGGGTTTGAATGATTTTAGCAAGGAAGTGTTAAATCAGTCACAATCATTGGAAGGTGCAATGAAAGTTTAAACTAACAAGCAAGACAACGGAAGTTGCTTGGGGATTGAAGTAATTTGGTCCACTTGTTCTTAAGTGTGATGTATTGCCAGCATTAGAAGGTGTGGTTAGTGTGCATACTAAAGTCATAGATCTAATAGAAAAGCCAAGTTTGGTAAGATGTTCATTGCACTTCATTGCATCGACAAATTACCTGTTATTCTTAACCTTGTAAGCCATACATAGATTTCTGCTGACTATTCATGTTGTGGATCTCATTTTACCTTTTTTACATTTTATCTTTATTTTCACATTATTGCTCTAACAATCATCCTCACAATTTATTGCATTTTACTTATTCAATGCACCGACAATTTTAGACAACAGACACCCATCCTCGTGGGATTGATAACTGATAGATTCACTTCTATCTACTATACTTGCATTGACGGTGTACGCATGCACATATTTACTGTGACGTTTACAGCGTGATCAAGTGGCACCGTTGTCGGGGATGGCGTTTGTTTGATGTATATTTTTTTCTTTGCTTTTATTCTTTATTATCTAAATTTTATTTGTCTCTAACTTGTTTCCTTTTTATTTGTTTACTTCTACATTTTTCTTTTAGCGAAATATGGCTAGGAACGAGGTGTATTGAACCTCAAGATGTTGGACTAGCATAAGTGATGCTATAGAAATGGAGCTCGATGCCATAACCGCCCATGTATTTTCTTTGACTAATATGAGTAATTCAATGCATAATGCTACAGCAATTGCAGAATGAAAATTTGCTGTGACAAGTTGCGATTATTGTGGAGTAACATCCAAATATTTGTTAGAACAATCAAGACCCTGGAAGTATAAAAAATGATGTTAGATGTAACACCCAAAGCCCAAAACTATCACCACCTAGGGTCCCAGTGTCACTCAAACCATCTATCACTGAATTTTTTTTTATCATGTCATCCATTCTTACATTATTAAAGAAATACACCCAACACGTCGTAAGTTATCATTTATTTATAAATACAATTCAATAAGAGTAAAAATGTCATTTCTTGGATTTTTGGAGACTTTTACCAATACCTATTGGACAAGTATTGGTAGTAGTCAAGTCAAAAAGTGATAGCATTAGAAATGACACTTATTTTCTCCCTAAATTTATGTATTAATTGCCCTTTTTGTATTATATTTAGCATGCATGATAGTCATTTCCTACTTAGTATTTACATTTTCTAACTCAATGTTGTGTGGCTTAAATTCTCGTTATTTTATCTTTTCTATGCACTAATGTCGCCATACGCAGCATATGTATTGCGTTTGAAATTGTCAGCACAGGGATTCATCTCGAAAGATTGATGCTAGAAAAAGTTCAAAGATGCAACCATAAGTTTAGCTTGGAATTGTGGCCGGAAATGTCACTGCATGGAAACATCTACTTTGTATGAGTGAATTCATGCTGCAAACACATCTGGAAGCACTAACGCAGGAGAATAACACGTTGTTGCTGCAATTAAAGATTACAGATTATGCCCAGCAATGTCGCGACAACCTATAGATTCATGAAGAACATACTAGATCTGCGTGAGTGCACAGCTTGATTTTAACAAACTTTGGCAGCTGCAAAAGGAGTTGGATCTGAGAGGAGATGAGATCTACAATTCTCGAAGCTTATAAATAGAGGAAAGAAAAAGGAAAGAGATATCAACTGGTGAAGAAATTAATTTTGCAAATTGTTTAAAGCTTTAAAGCTTGGTTCTGGAGTCCGGTTAGCTGATCGAGCAAGTGTGCGACAACTTCTGACGAGAAGTGTTAAATGCGATACAAGAGGAGCAGTTAAGGAATAATCCTAGTAGCATAGGAATAGTATGCTTCATTTTATTTGTTAATCCCTCTTTTAATGCTGATGAATTCTTATTAACAATTGATTGTATATGGAAATATCTCTCAATGTTAGATTACTTTGATTCCTATCCACTTCTTCTCATCTATTCTCCCTTGGATTTAACTGTTTTGACCACGGAAGTGCAATTGCAGTCTACCAACACTGGAAAGTGCAGTGACAAGTTAGGTTAACAAGCAAGTCAGTGGAAGTTGCTTGAGGCTAGGAGGAATTCTGGTCACATGTTCTTGAGTGCAAGGCATTGCCAACACTAGAAGGTGGGGTAAATGTGGGCACTTGAGTCTTGGTTAAACAGTGAGTTGTTATTGGTATGATTTCATTGGAACCTTATTGCTGCGATAGTTCATCTATAAAATACCTTGTCGACGCATCTAGCATTGCTACATAGTGAAGTCAATGATCCACTCCATTCTTCGCACTAGATCACACTTTTACTTTTTTTGCATTTAAATTCTCAAAATATCAACAACAATTTATTTTACTTTCAGTTGCTCTGACATTTATTTTGCTCTGACATTTTATCTTTATCATTGCATTGACAACTTTGACTAAATTAGTTGTGCAGATCTGATTTAATTGCACTAACATCCTTACTAGCATTTTCTCTAATTTTAATTTTAGTTGCTTCGACAATTGAATATCAAGAACTCTATCCTCGTAGGATCGATATTTGATAGAGCAAATCTATCAACTATACTTGCATCGACGAGTGTTCGCTTGCACTTAAATGTTGTGACGTTTATAGGCAGATCAGAAAGCAATTTGGAAACAGTGCAGACTTTTATCAATATTTGTGATAGTTCTACCGATACAAGTGTAACATCTACCGAAACTAGTTATGCTTCTACCGATACTAAAAACTCCAAAGAGGTAAGAAGTCTTACCCTGCAAATTCTACCGATATAAGTATCCTAACTACCGATACAAACATGTACAAAACTACTGAAACTTAAAATGCAACTATTGATAAAACCCAAGTCAGTAAACAACCTCTCTCCTACCCTGTACTTGTATTGAAACATGCAGGAGTTCTACCAAAAAAAGTATGCAAAATTTAAAATTTATACAAGTTCATATACAAAACTTCATTCATAAACATAAGGTGCAATGAATAACACCTTTGTGTTTAAATACAACACTTAGCATACCATTTAAATACTAGATGTCTCATACAACATTGATCAAGCATTCAAAATTCATCATTTAACCAAGGTTCTACAAGTATCATAGTCTCAAAATAAGCATATACGAAATATAACATCATCCTAGTGCATGCCATATAACCAAGTGATGTAAGAACTACTGTACGAGCTCTTGGATAATGTGATGTCTTTGGGGTAATTCGATCTTCAACCAGCTAAAATGAATCTACAAAACAACCAAAATACACATGTAAGCTTTTAGCTTAGTAAGTTCGTACACAGTGAATCATTACTCAACATTAAGCATTGTAACAACAATTAACATTAGAACGCAAAATTTTCCCTTTAATCAATCTTATGCTCTATCGAGTCATAAGTCTTCCTTTAGTCATATTCTCATTCTTATCTCAAGACATGAGTCTTTCGTTAATCATAATCTCATTCTCTTCTCGAGACATGAGTCTTCCATTAATCATAATCTCATTCTCATCTTGAGACATGAGTCTTCCATTTATACAAATTCTCATGCTCAACCTGAGACATTAGTCTTCCTTTTTATACATCAAATGTTTCAAGTACATCCTCATCAGGTAATAATCAGTAGTTCAAATAGAAAATCTAACAAACGAACTTACTGGATGAAATTGTAGTTCAGGTGAAACTTCAAGGACTATTCAATGATTTTCCCCTTTCCGCGATCTATGACTCGATTTTGATCTATCACAAAATAATCAATTTTCCCATGAAATCATATAATTTAATCAATTTACACATATAAGTCATTTTTAAAAAAATTACAAAATTACTTCTAAACTTTGCATTTCTATTCAATTTAGTCCTTTAACCTTAAACATGCAAAATAATCATTTCCAATTAAACTCATGCTAACCGAATACACTAGGGTACTTTCCCAACATATACATATAATTTATTTCACATCAAGTACATGTATTTTACCATTTTAATAATTTAATCCTCAAATCCTAAAATAATCCAAAATCATTTTACAAAATCAATCAATCTAACAATCAAACTTCCAAAACCTTCATAAAATTCCAAGAATAAGCTCATTCATCAATGGAAAAGTATTTAACGTTTGACAGATTCACAAATTAGTCCTTGGATTAGCTAGATTAAGCTAATACGGACTAAAAATCATAAAAATTACCAAAAACGGGCGATAATCAACTCACCAATTGAAGCTCAAAGCTTGGCCGAATGAACTCCCTTGCTTAACTTAGGGTTTTAGTTTTGAAGGTGAAGAAGAAGGAAAATAATGAATTTCTACCTTTGTTTTGTTTTGAGAGAAGTCGAAGCAATTGCACTTACTGAAGGGTGCACTATCATGACAATTTAATTGCTCCAAGAATTTAAGGATCCCAAGAGCTTCTCAATACCCTATTCCATTGGTGACCAGTATAATGGAAAGGCATTATGTGATTTCAATGAAAGCATAATTTTGATGCCTATATCCAAAATTAGGAAGTTACGAAATTGAAACAAATGCAAGAAAGAGTGAAATTTTTTGGGACCGTGGAGAATAAAAGAGTACGAACACTTGAAGAAGAAGGAACAAATATTGTGTCTGCACCGATTGAGGAATAAGTAAACACCATTGTCGACGCATTAGGATTGCATTGTCAGCACAATTTTGTACAGTTGTACTGTACTTATTGACTTAATGCTGAAAACTTAAGAAGTTTGTGTGGAGGAAGAAAAAGATGAAGAAAGAGATGTCAAGGAAAATTTAGTTGAGAAATTTGTCCCCGCACCTAAAGTTATGGGCATAATAACTGAAGGCTTGGCGCAAGATGGAGCGAGTCAAGCGGAAGCTGTGGATGAAATTAATTAGGACCACAATCCTTTGGTAATAGTGGTTTACACTAAACCAACGAATGAAGCAGCTGATGATGCCGGAGTAGAGATGAAAATTGAGGAGCAGTCCATAGATTACGCGAAGCTCAAATAAAAGAAAAGAAGAAAGAAGAGAAGGACCTAATGTCGCAACAAATTCGACTTAGGAATTTGTCACCGCACCTGAACTTGTGGGTGCATCATCTGATGATTTGGTGCCACCTGAAGCGAGTCAGGCGAAGGTTGTAATGGTCAGTAATGAGGATTCCAATCCTCTAGCCATGGTGCTTTATGTTGCACCACTTGGTGAAATACACCCATCTGATGTCACGATCGATGATACCGGGGCACAGCCTGATGTTGAGAAGCAATCCGCGAATCCGACCAAGCCAAAGGAGCGAAAGAAGAAGCGTGACAAAGACAAGAAGCACCGTAAGGAGGAGCGAAAGGGCAAGAAGAAGAAGACCAATGCAACCATATCTTCGTTTGTGGCACACTGAGTTAGTTTTTATTTTTAGCACTTAGTTTAGTTTTCATGCATATCATGTAGCTGTAGTATGATTGTCCTTGCATTTTATTGTCAGTACATTTTTATTGTTGCTGCATCTACATTGTCATTGCATTTTCATATATAGTTATTAATGTCAGTGCATTGGGGACAATGCAAACTTTAAGTTTAGGGGGAATGTATATGGGCTGAAAATGCAATTGCACCCACTTTTCAAAAATTTTTCCTTTTGAGTTTAATGAAGCATGCATGGTTATTGAAAATGTGCTTGAATATTTTTTTTTCATTTGATGCTTAGTTCTTGGATGAATTTGATTGAATGTTGTATCTTCAATTCTTGGATGAATGACTTAGATTGCATTAGTAATGGATGAATAGTATCACTCATTGAATCTTGAATGAATCTGCCATTTACAACTAATTGTATATAAGTATAGTTATGAATAAAAGGCACTCCAATGTGGGTGTATTGTGACCTATCAAGGACACTCCAATGCAAGTGTTAGAAAAAGTAATCTAGCCAAAGGATGTCATTGCAAGAGTGTGTGTCGGTGCAATTACATACTCCCTAGGGGTTTGTTGCACCCTATTGTTACTTCCCAAGAACAAGAGTATAGTAATACAACGACATCCCTCAGTTACATAAAAAAAAGAAAAGAAAATAATATATATATATATGTATGTATATATTACTGTACAATAAATGTTGTTTTGGTAGAAAGAATTTAAGATTTAAAGTCTGATGCTAGCATTAATGAAGTTGCAATTTTAATTATTCGTACCTATAAATTGTTGGCGCAATATTCTGTCAATTGAATGTAATTCATGCGTTAGGATTTCAGATGATTTAAGTTGCTAGAATGGTCATTGCCTTGATTAAAAAATTTTGCTATAACCTTGCTAATTTTTATTTTACTTGAGGACAAGTAAATACTCAAGTTTGGGGGTGTGATAATACTAAAAAGAACATATGTTTTCTCCCCATTTATTGGATAATTTGTTCTCATTTAGTTGTCCTTAGTACATATTTTAGCATTTTTTTAGTTTAGTACATTGCATTTTCTAACTCAGTGGACTTTGGCCTAGTTTTCCTTAATTTTGTCATATTTTACTAGTAATGTTGTTGCATGAGCACTTCTAGATTGCGTCCAAAACTGTCGCCACATGAGCACTTCCAGATTGCACTCAAAACTGTCGTAGTAGGGATATTTCCAGAGTGCACCCAAGACTATCACTGCATAAGTATTCTTCAAATTGCATCTAGATCTATCGCTGCATAAGTATTCTTCAATTGCACCCAGGAATGTCGCTGCATAAACATGTCCAAAATCATCGCTGAATGAAAGTGTCTAGAATTGCACCCAAAATTTTTGCCACATCTAACAGCTGTCTGATAAGAACAAAAATGTGTGAGCTTTCCAATCTGATATAACCAACTTGTACAGCTTAATTTTGCAGAAGAGACACCTGTACAATTTGGGGCTAAATATAAGCACACACAAAGCATGAAGGAGGGGTCTCTCTCTCTTCCTTTAATCTCCCAATTTTGCAATATTATCTTCTTCAACCTACCTTTTGAGCTTTTTGGCTATGAAGGCTTGAGACCTCTTGGGTAAATCAACGTGAAGGCGATGCAGACCAGCTCCTGACGAGGAGTTCCTAAGTGTGGCACAAGAGGGAGAGTAAGGGAGCATTTCGAGTAAACTAGGAATAGAGTACCCCATTTGTTCTTTTATATTTCTTTCTTAAACAATGGTAATTCATGTTATTTCAAGATTGTATGGAAGTACACTTGATATTTAGACTAATTGATATTTTATCCAAGCTTGCTTGTACTGTTTAATCTTTGGGTTTGAATGATTTTTGCACGGAAGTATTATTGCAATCACAGTCAGTGGAAGGTGTAGTGACAATTTAAACTAATAAGCAAGACAACAGAAGTTGCTTGGGGATTGAAGGAATTTGGTCCACTTGTTCTTAAGTATGATGCATTGCTAGCACTGGAAGGTGTGGTTAGTGTGCATACTAAAGTCATATATCTAATAAAAAAGCTAAGTTTGGTAAGATGTTCATTACACTCCATTGCCCCGACAAATTACCTGTTATTCTTTACCTTGTAAGCCACATTTAGTTTTCTATTGACTATTCACGTTGTGGATCCCATTTTACCTTTATTACATTTTATCTTTATTTCACATTATTGCTCTGATAATCATTCTCACAATTTACTGCATTTTACTTATTTAATGCACCGACATTTTTAGACAATAGACACCCATACTCGTGGGATCGATATCTGACAGATTCACTTCTATCTACTATACTTGTATCGATAGTGTACGCTTACACATATTTGCTTTGACGTTCACAACGCGATCAGAGGTCATCACAATTACTCAAAGGAACAAATTCAATACTAGATTGAGGCCCAGTTTCAATCTCCTCTTTATAGTCATTGATAATAAAAGGGCTCTCGAGATCCAAGTTTTGAGCGTCAAACATGCTTCGTTCTTTGGAAGCAATGCTTTGGATACTTCTTGTAGCATTTTCATCACTTGAGCCATCTTATCTAATATCCGTGATGATACCCCAGAGATGGTTCTTTCGGTGGTTTCATATGAAGGCAAATCAAAGGGGGACTCATCTAAATATTTGTGCATGCCATGATCTTCTTCAATATAAAGTACCAACGGAATTTTGTGAATGTTCAACAATAGCGGTACTTTGATTATTACTCCACTAGTATGTTGAAGCTTCATTTTTGCATTGGCTTTGTTTTATCATGAATAATTTTTTATTTTCAATGATCTCCCAATATTCATAATATCCATCCTTGTATATGCCATCGTCGTAATTGTATCTCTCATTTGCCCACATGTAATAGTAATCATCCATGGTTTAAAAAAAAATGTTGTGGGAATGTTGGATAAAAGTACTTGATCTGAAAAATAGAAAACTATTAGTATTGTTAAATTGTAGTTATAGCCTAAAATAATAAAAATAAAGAAAATTGTATCTATAGCCTAAAATTTTCCTAATAATTCAAATAACAAAGAAGAAAGAGAAATCACTAACGCGTTGCCTCCCTGGCAACAACGCCAACAACTTGTCCGCCTCCGAACGTACTCCCGTTCGGTGTAGATTTTAGGCTTTCTGCAAGTATACGAGTCAGGTTGTAAATATAGTGTGTACAACAAAACACTTGGTAGTATTCTGAGGATCGTCCCAAGGAGTCGTGAGACAATAGTAAATTAAATCCCTGCAAATAATAAAAGTAATTAGTAATTACCTTAGGGATTATAGTACGAAATATAATAAAAACATGGTTTGTGCAAAGCATAAAAAGAAAAGAAATAAAGTAAAGAGTTGAGATGTAGAAGATCAATAAACGATGTTGGGGATTTTAGGTTGCTTTTGTATGCGTTCTTAAATTGTTTGGTTTTGGGGATTTACCTCCAATCAACTAGTCAGTACCCCAGTTAGGTCTCTCGATCTTTCGCCAGCATAGCAAGTCGATAAAGACTACTTATCGCAAGATGTCACAATCTAAATCGGTTTAGGGAAAATGATTTCACGGATGGGCAATACCAATTTTGGGTTTATTCCCACCTAAATGACATTTTAGTGTTGTCAGGCCTAGTGTTTGTTTAATGTTCTTCCTTTCCCTAATAGTTTATCCAATTAAAAATTCTCTGTTAAGCAACAATCAAGTATTCATACTTTCACCCCCTAATTACCCAAAATGTAATTAGTTCCTCATGGTTTTCTTTATCATGATTGAAATATAATCAAATACTCCAAATGAAAAAGAAACTTTATTTGTATTGGCAATCTATCGGGAAAAATTCCTTAAACATTTATGTAAATTCTACAATCTTGTTTCAAATTAAAATACAAAATAAAAACTAAAAGCTAATAAACGGTGTGTAAAACCCTAGTGCTAGAGGCCCTATTTATACCCTTAGAGAGTCGTTTTCCTCAACCCTAGGTCAGTTGTCATTCCTCGTGTTTAAGTGGCATTGACGCCCTTTACTCGGTGTCAAATTCGAGTCCAGAAGTCGATGTCGCGACATACCAAGTCCTATGTCATGACATAATACTCAGTGTACTTTTTCGCAGACATCTTCAGGGTTGGTCGCGACATAGACATGTTGTGTTGCGACATAGGGGGTTCGTCGTGACATAGACATTCCTATGTTGCGACATAAGGGGTTGGTTGCAACATAGACATTTTTATGTCGCAACAAAGAAGGAAAATACATGATTTCTTCATTCTGGTACCTATGTTGCAACATCCATTGTCCCATGTCGTGGCATATTGATCACTTTTTACATGGTGCACCTTCTAATGGTCTCCTACACAATCACAAAGTACGTTAACCAACCTTTAGGCCTCAATCGGCCTTAAAGACAACAAAGTAACCTTTTAGCACTTGGTTTTCACAATTTTATTCAAAGGTAAAAACTAAGTAAAATCCTATAGATAATAAATAAAATGCTTAATTTCAAGCTCTTCAAGTGTGAAAACTAGTTCAATCTGATAGGTATAAAACTGACAGATCACTAACACATACTCATGTATTGATTTTGACATTCCTATGTCAATGACAACATTTTGTCATCAATCACTACACATTAATCTCAATGCATTATTGTTGTCCAAGCCCATAATAATACTTGACTAAGGACCTTTTAAGAATAATCACATTTTTCTTAGGATTTTATTACAATTCACTTTATTTATATACATAGAAAAAGAAACTGAAATAATAATAGCAATGCCTTATATTAATAAAAAGGTAAAACAAGTATGTAATTGCAATCATCTCACTATTGGTCTTTGGGCATACTATAACACTCGACCTATTACGCAACCCGGTGGAAACAATCTTATTTTACCCCAATATTATAACCTAAAACACTAATTCTTTTCTAACTAAAACCCTATTAGCACAATCCTAATACTTTTCTAACTCCAAAACACTCTAAACCTTTATAAAACCCTTTCCATTTTCAAACCCTATTTCCCATTCTTTCTTGTTCTTTTCTTTTTCTACTAGCAGTTTTATTTGTTGGCAAAAAACTGAATTGAAAATGGTTTTCTTGTATAGTGGAAAATTAAAATTTTGAAAATCGACCCGGCTTGTGATATATATAGTAAAAAATTTAATCAAATTTTTACCTGTGTTTTCCGCTTAGTGGATGTTCGTTTTTCCCAGCTTTCAACCAAATGATCTTCTCCGTTATTCTCGTACCATGAATTGCTTCAAGTGTGGGCTTTAACCAATTGAATTGAAACATAGAACTAGAAAAAGTTTTCTCTCATTTTAGGGTGAAAATGAAAATTCTCTCTTCTTAATAAAAATCAGTAAAATTGTTATTCTGAAAAAATATATATATATGTAATAGTTGAAAATAAATTCTCTCTATTTTCGACAGAATAACAATATCTCAAAGTTATGTTAATAGCTCTATCGGTGTCATCTATTTATAGGAAAAAAAGGTAGAACCCTTGTTAAGTTATAGTGGTTTATTTCAAATAGAAAAACAACATCCTACTTAGAATAGGATTATGTTGGACATCACACACTAGTACTCCAACTTCAAATTTCATTGAAATCATGACGACTTTATCGTAAAAGAATATATAAAAATATATTTAATATTCAATGGTTCACTATGACGGAATGATTATTTCCATTTTTCTACTTCATTTAATTTGAAAAACATAAATTCATTTTTTAGGTCATTTTCATTTTCATTTTGGAGAAAACCTTAATCTTTTCCAAATGTTTCCTATTTCTCAATTTCATAATTTCTGTTATTCTTGTTCATTTGATTCAACATGCAATTCATTTTTGGTTTCAACGAGATAGAGGAAGGACCGATTGGACATATGCAAATGAGGCTCAAATGATTTATAATTAAGTTTTAGCTTTTCGCCAATTAGTTATAAACTCATTTAGTCACGAAGTCATTCCACTCGACTAGTGGTCGTCCAATGACATTGTCATAAGTGTGTTACCCTCATAAGATATCATTAATCTCTTTGATATAATATCCTTTCTCCCAATATGATCCTATTTTATCTCATGGTAACTATTGCATTTTCCTTCATGAAAAGTAAATTACTATCAAATAGTTTTTAAATCATTCATCACAAAGACAAACAACCTGTGACAAGTGACCATGTTTACTTTTAATCAACCATGTAATGATAATGAGAGGATATCATTTACCCATGTCTCGGGCTATGAATTTTACAATTGTGAATGACGCTACATACTACAGTAGCCGTACACCCAATGCACTAACTTTGGGTTCCTTATCTATTCTAATCCAAGTTTTTACTTACATCAAAGTGTACAAGTCATGCATACATAGCCTGTCATCCTTAAGGATTTAGGTATGCCACACTATTTGTAATATCCCTAAACTGTGTCTATTAGTTTCGGGTATATTTTTCAAGTTTTGAGTGTGAATTTAGGAATTTATCGGGCTAATAGTAATTTTTAATTTAATTTAGGAAGTCAATTTCATCTAAAATCAATTAAAAAATATTCCAGAAAAATAAAAATATGTTTTAAAAAATTATTTATCAAAGTAATTAAATAATTATTATAATTATTAGTGAAAATAATTAATTTGGGTCGAAAAAGAATTTTAAAATAATTTTTATTGGGGGTTAATTTGAGTTAAATTTAAATATTAATTAAATTGGATTTAATTGTGAAATAAGGGAAATTTTGGAGTATTTATTTGGAAATAAACCTTTAAATTCGGAGTTTTGGAGGAAAAGAATAAAATGGTAAAGTAAAGGAAATGTGAGAGTGGTCATCAGGCAAATTTCCCAATTTTTAAATTTTCTGGTATGTTATTTCAACTTTAAATATAATGTATCTAGCCTAATTTTCACACCATTTACATCAGATTAGAGAGCTTTAAAATTCATTTTCTTAAAATACTCTCTCTTTTCACCCGAAATTATTCAAAAAAGTAACCAAAAATATTTTCAAATTTCTTAAGATTCTTGAATCAAGATTTTCAATCAAAGGATTTAGAATGAATCAAAGGTAATTACTATTTCTAAACTTATTTTTATGATGAATAGAAACATATTTAAATGATTTGAGTGATAATTACATGAATTTTTATCGATGTCATCTTTTTCAAAAGCTTAAGGTGCTTTAATGGTGAATCTTGAATTTTGAGAGGAAATCCACAAATCAGTGGATGTTCCCAACTGAAAATGGATCTATTAAAAGGTTTTTTTATCATATTTATCAAGACTAAACATGTTTTATAAGGTAATTTAAAGAAATTCAAATTTCATCATCTTCATAAACCGATTTTCTGGATTTTTCTGAATTGATTTAAAGTTGAAATTGATGCTTAGTATGTGTTTATTTGGACTAGTATTTATGTTTAAAAGTTATTAGGAGGGCTGGAGTGATCAATTTTGTGAGGAATCTTGTTTTCGACTTGATGTTACAAATTCGGTAAGGTAACTTTGTGAGAGAAATTTGTCTAGTCTAGTTGATGAAAATTTGTATTTAATATATCTTTTAAAAGGTGGTAACCTCTATTTTATCTCTGTTGAATCTCTGAATCTTGAAGTGGATCGAGCTACTCAAAATTGAGGCTTGGATTTGCTTGGTTGTGATTAAATTGACTGTGTGGTGAGTGTTATTAAAGGGTAATTTTGTAAATTGACCCTCATCTATGCTTAATTATATGATTAATTACTGATTACAAATATTTAATTAAGCTTTGGGTGGTTCATTTTGCAAGATTATTGATATATGTCCAAGTGGTGAAAATTTTATAAGGTTTGGTAAGTGAGCATTTAGTGATTTTATGTGCTTTGATTGGGTTGATTATAATGATGATTTAAGCATGCATGCTAGATTTTTTTGGTTCATGGTATGTTGATATTTCAATTGATAAATGAACATTTATAATTGGTAATTGGTATGCTTGATTTAATTTGATGTTAAAATGGCTATGCTACATGATTCACATATGCATTTTGACACTTTAAATTATATTGGCATTATAGCATGGTGGATCCATTGGATATTGTTGGCATGCCATAGGATTTGTGAGTACTCACCATATTGATATGTTATTTGTGAGCAATGAGGCTCTCGGAGGACTGATTTGGAGTAGATAAGGGAGTTTTGAGCTTGTGTCTCCACTCAATGGGATTGATTTGAGGCGATATAAGGGAGCGTGTGGCTTCAGCCCACTCAACCCGAGATTGATTCTGATTCTGATTAGGAGAAAGGAGATCCATTTATTCGATGTATGATCACCTGATTAAGCCATGATTGTATATGCCAATATAAATATATGAAATGTTACACGCTAAATTGATGATTGTATGTCATGATTAATTATTATTTTTGATACATGGTTAAGCATATGACATTGAACTATTATGGACTGATATTGTGACTGAAAATTGGTATTTGGTTCGCTTCCTTTTAAGCATGAATTGGGTTCTAATTTACTTGTCGTTTTTATTAACATTCACTATGCTTTTTAAGCTCACACCCTCACATTTGCTCAGATATCCGACGGGATTGAGGAGCTGAGGAGCTGAGCAAGAGAGTTCCAAGAGATTAAGGCTCGATAGAGATTTAGTTAGACATTTTAGAGACTGCAATCGAGCATTGTGAAACTCTCGAGACTTAGTTTAATTTTGGTTGTAATTGGACTTGGACATTGGACATTTTTAATTTTGGATGGTTTTATAATAATATCATATATGCATGTTTGAGTTTAATTCTTGAATAATTGATAGTACTAGAAAGAACATATGTTTTCTTCCTACTTATTGGTTAATTTGTCCCCATTTATTTATCTTTAACACATATTTTAGCATTTTCAGTTCAGTAAATTACATTTTATAACTCAGTGGACCTTAGCCTATTTATCCTTAATTTTTTCATGTTTTGGTACTAATGTCGTTGCATGAGTATTTCCAAAATGCACCTAGGACTGTCGTCGCACCCGATAGCTGTCGAAGAAGCTTTCAATGTGGATAAGAACAAAAATATGTGAGTTGTCCAGTCTAGTATAACCAACTTGTACGGACAGAGGCAGCATGATTCTTATTAAAGAATACCTGTACTATTTGGAAGGATATAAATACTCACGAGGAAAGAGAAAAAGGGGGCTTTTTTGTTCATTATCTTCTTCAATTTATCTTTTGAAGCTTTTCGGTTATGGCAGCTTAAGTCTCTTACGGGTGAATCGACATTAAAAGGATGCAGATTAGCTCTTACTGAGGAGCCCTGAGTACGACACAGGAGGGAATTGAGAGATGAAGTCGAGATTGTCTAGAAATAGTATTCTCCACTTGTTTCTTTTATATTTCTTTTCTAAACGTTGGTGATTACTTTCTATTTCATGTTTGTATGGAAGTACATATGACTTTTGGGTTAAATGTTATTTTATTCAACTTTGCTTTTACTGTTTAATCTTTGGGTTTGAATGTTTTTAGCATGGAAATGTTATTACGATCACTACCACTGGAAAGTGTAGTGACAATTCAAGCTAACAAGTATGACAACAGAAGTTGCTTCAAGATTAGAGGGATTTAATCCACTTGTTCTTAATTGTGTTCCATTTTCATCATCGGAAGGTGTGGTTAGTGTGCATGTTTAAGTCTTAGATCAAATATAGAAGTTAAGGTTGGTAAGATATTCATTGCAAATTATTGCATCGATAATCACCTATCCTTTTATATCTTGTGAGTACTTAGTATTCTATTGAAGATTCACTTTGGGGATTCCATTTTATCATTATCATATTTCATCTTTATTTTAAGTTATTGCTCCAACAACTATTTTCACAATTTATCTCGTTTTTATCTGTTTATTGCACTGACATTGATAGACAAAAGATAACCATCCTCGTGCGATCGATATCCGACAAACTCATATCTGTCTACTACACTTGCATCGACAGTGTACGCATGCACAATATTGTTGTAATGTTAAACAACCGATCAAGTTTTGGCGTCATTATCGGGGATGGCGTTCGTTTGATGTTTATTTTTGTTGTTGCACTTTATTTTTATTATATAATATTTAGTTGTTACTAACTTGTTTTCTTTTTGTTGCTATTTTAACATTTTATTTTAGGTGTTTTTTGACCCGAAGCAATTCGAAGTTTATTGCTAATTTTGATCCAGAAATTGAAAGAACCGTTCAGAGGAGACTTCAAGAACAAAGGAATATGGCTTTACCAAGAAACAATGCAGTCATACCCTCGGTGCAGCAACAAAATCCTGATGACCCACCACTGCAACAAGATGCTCAAGTACAAAACAGGACTATATGAGATTTTGTAGTACCTGTCTTGGATGACTTACAACCGGGAGTTGTTAGGCCAGCAATCCAAGCTAGGAATTTTGAACTAAAGCCAGTCATGTTTCAAATATTGAATTGAAATGGGAAATATGATGGATTGCCACATGAAGATGCACGAGAACATCTTAAATCATTTTTATTGATTTGTGCTTCTTTTAGTCAACAAGGCAGTCCTTATGATGCTTTGAAAATGAAATTATTTCCTTATTCCTTGCAGGGAAGAGCTCACCTATCGACTCAATTACTTCTTGGAATGCACTAGCAACATAGTTTGTTTTACGCTTTAACCCGTCGCCAATGAATGCTTGTCTCCAAAATGATATTACTGCTTATCATCAGCTGTATGATGAGAATCTTCACACTACATGGGAACGTTATAAATATTTTCTTCGATGTTGCCCCTTGCATGACATTCAATAGGAAACACAAATTGAGATTTTCTATGATAGGCTGAATTCACAAACGATGAATCTTGTCGACGCAACAGCCAATGGTCCTTTGTTAGATTGTACTTATAATGATGCTGTTGAAATTCTTGAGAGAATTTCTCAGAATGACTATCAATATCCTATCCCTAGAGCTGCACAAGCAAAAGCTACTCTGGGAGTTATTAAATTGGATGCAATATCTACACTTAGTTCTCAAGTTTCTTCTCTTGCTAATTTGATAAAAAAATATATGCAAGGGATGCAATATCTACACTTAGTTCTCAAGTTTCTACCTTTTTCTATGAGATTTGCGATGACAACCATAGCTATGAAGATTGTCCACAACATGCTAAGAATGCCTTCTATGTCAGTAACATCCGCAAAAATTCTTATGGCAACTCTTATATAATTCTGTACGCAATCAACAGTCTTGAAGAACTTAGAATGCTGCAACATTCCGATATGGGAATACATCTACTCAAGGTAATTATAATCCAAGACAAGGGAATTACAATCAACAATAGTAGAACTACAATTAGCACACTCAAATGCATCCACAATAAAGCTAGATGCATCCACACCAAAATCAAATGCAGCCACAATACTCTTCAATGTAGAATCAGCATGTTCAAGGACATCGACAACAACAATACACGCAAGCTTCTCCTTCTGATCCATTAGCAGTTCTTGAGGATTTAATGCAGAAGCATATTACTCGCATGGAAGCTATTGTGCAAGGGAATTCATCTTCTGTTCAGGCGTTAGAGGCACAAATAGGACAGCTTGCTTCGAATCTAAATACTCGACCATTAGGCACACTACCTAGTGACCCGAAAAATCCCAATTCGAGGGGCAAAGAACACTGCAAGGCTATCACTCTTAGGAGTGGTAAACAAACTGGCGAGCCGACTACAGACTCTACTATAGCACCTCAAGATACTGGTGAACTGATCCCTGGTAAGAAGGTTGAATATGAAGAGCTTGTCGATGTACCAGACAAAGAAGTTCCACAAATTGTCACTCATATGCCTAATGTTCGACCCTCGAAACTGTTAAGGCAATCTAATGTATCTCCACCTTTACCTTTTCCACAAAGATTCAGGGAGAATGAGCATGATAAGTAGTATCAGCAGTTCCTAGACACACTAAAGCAACTTCATGTCAATATTCCTTTAGTGGACACTCTTGTAAAAATTCCTAATTATGGGAAATTTATGAAGAAGCTCTTCCCTAAGAAGAAAAAGCTCGGTGATATTGAAACTATTACACTTACAGAAGGCTGTAATGTTGTTTTGACAAATAAGTTGCCCCCCAAAGAGAAAGATCTTGGGAGCTTTACTATCTCATGTTCAATTGGAAACCATTATTTGGGCAAGGCTTTATGCGACTTGGGAGCTAGTATCAACCTAATGCCACTTCTACTTTCTGAAAGTTTGGAATTTATCACATGAAACCTACTACAGTGACATTGCAACTAGCAGATCGATCATTGGCTCAACCTTAAGGGCAAATCAAAGATATCTTAGTTCATGTGGATAAATTCATTTTTTCAGCTGATTTTATCATACTTGACTGCGAGGCAGACAAGGAGATTCCCATAATATTGGGATGACCATTTTTAGCCACCGGACGAACTCTTATTGATGTTTACAGAGGTGAACTGACCATGCAACTTAATGATGAGCACGTTGCCTTCAATGTTTTTGAATCTATTCAATGCAAGGATAAAGAAGAATGTCATACTGTCGATGTGCTAGATGATCTAATTGAGGAAGAATTCAATGACCAAAGCACACTACTTTCTGAAGAGTTTGTAGTGACATCTGATAATGAATTCTTAAATGATTGTCACAGCATGGTTGAAGCTAATAATATTGAACTTAGGCATGGATGGCAGATTGAATCCTTAAACTTAGCCAATAGAACGACTCCAATTTTCAAGCCATCTATTGAAGAAGTTCCTACTCTAGAATTGAAACTACTACCAACTCATCATAAATATGTCTTTCTTGGTGATAACAATACCCTCCCAATTATTGTCTTCGCAACACTGGATATGACTCAAGAAGAGAATTGGTCCATATTCTTAAGTAACATAAACGAACTATTGCTTGGAGTATTGCCAATATTCGAGGCATTAGTCCATCTTTTTGCATGCATAAGATCAAGTTGGAAGATGAAGGCAAGCAATTGATTGAGCAACAAAGAAGATTAAACGAGAAGATGAAGGAAGTCGTTAAGAAATAAACTATAAAATGGCTTGATGCTGGAATTATTTACCCTATTTTTTATCGCAATTGGGTAAGTCCAGTGCAATTCGTACCTAAAAAGCGTGGCATCACTGTGGATAGCAACGAAAAAGATGAGTTAATTCTTACACACATTCCTACGGAATGGCGAGTATGTATGGATTATCTAAAACTTAATGCTGCCACAAGGAAGGACCACTTCCCACTTCCTTTCATTGACCAAATGTTGGATAGGCTTGCTGGAAGAGCCTATTATTACTTTTTAAACGGCTATTTTGGGTACAATAAAATTGCTATTGTGCCGAAGGATCAGGAGAAAACAACTTTCACCTGCCCCTTTGGCACTTTTTCTTTTCACCATATGCCTTTTGGTCTTTGCCACGCACCAGCCACATTTCAAAGGTGCATGATGGCAATATTCTCGGACACAATTAAAGATTCTTTAGAGGTTTTTATGGATGATTTCTTAGTATATGGGAATGATTTTGATCATTGAGTTGACAATTTGGATAAAGTATTGAAGCGATGTGAAGACACACATCTTGTTCTAAATCGGAAAAAATGTAATTTCATGACAATTGAAGGCATCAAGGCATTGAAGTAGACAAAGCTAAAGTAGAAATCATCAAGAAATTGCCTCTACTGACAAATGTGAAAGGCATTTGTAGTTTTCTTAGGCATGCGGGGTTTTACCAAAGATTTATTAGAGATTTTTTGCAAATTGCAAAGCCCTTATGCTCATTGCTTGAACAAAATCGAAAGTTCCTATTTAACGATGCATGTCTGGATGCATTCATTCAAATAAAGATGCAACTAGTAAATACAGCTATTATCATTGCACCAGATTGGTCTCAACCTTTTGAAGTTGTGTGATGCAAGCGACTTTATTGTGGGTACTGTTCTACGACAAAGTAAATGAAAAATATTTCACGCCATCTATTATGCTAGCAAAACTCTTACAGAGGCTCAAATCAATTATACCACTACAGAGAAAGAATTGTTGGTTGTAATATTTGCTTTCGACAAGTTTCGTTCATATCATGTCGGCGTAAAAGTTATCGTTCTTACTGATCACTCGAAGTTGAGATATCTTTTTGTGAAGAAGGATGCAAAACCAAGACTGATATGCATACGCTGGATCTTACTGTTGCAAGAATTCGACATCGAGATAAAAGACCGTAAAGGTTCAGAGAATCAAGTTGCAGCCTATCTGTCTCGATTGAAAGTTGGCAGCGAAGATGGAAACATACTTAAAATTATCGAAAGCATTCCCAAATGAGAAGTTATTTGCTGTAAATGCAACCCCTTGGTATGCGGATTTGGTTAATTATCTAGTGTGTGGAAAACTCCCATTAGGTGTCATAGGCCATAAAAAAAGAAAGATTTCTTCGTGAAGTAGCGAAGTACCATTGAAACGAGTCGTACTTATTCAAGATATGCAGTGACAACATCAGTCAGCGTTGTGTTCCGGAAGAGGAGATGCTTTCAATCTTGAAGCACTATCATGATGCTCCTTATGGAGGTCATTTCGATGGCATGAGAACTGTTGTTAAAGTTCTCCAATCTGGATTCTATTGGCCTTCACTATTCAAGGACGCCCACAATTTTATGGATCAATGCGATAGGTGTCAGTGCATTAGTTCTATATTCTAACGCAATGAAATGTTGCAGCAACTGATTATAGAGGTTGAATTATTCGAAGTTTGGGGTATGGATTTTATGGGACCATTTCCAAGTTCATTTGGAAATCTTTATATATTAGTAGCTGTTGACTACGTGTGGAAGTAGGTTGAAGTTGTTGCAGTCCCAAAGGATGATGCAAAGACAGTGCTTAAATTTTTTCACAAGCATATACTCACCCACTTTGGCACACCAAAGGCATTGAATAGTGATCAAGGTACACACTTTCATTGCAAGCAAGTGGCAGCCGCACTTAAGAGATATAGAGTTAATCATAGAATGGCTACTACTTATCATCCGCAAACCAATGGACAAGCCGAAGCATCCAATCGACAAATTAAGAACATTCTTAAGAAGGTTGTGAATCCTTCGAGGAAAGATTGGTCTTCCAGACTGGATGAAGCTTTATGGGCATTGTGGACAGAATACAAAACTCCATTAAGAATGTCGTCGTATTAGTTGGTTTTTGGGAAAGCATGTCACTTGCTAGTTGAACTGGAGCACAAAGCATTGTGGGCAATTAAGCAAGTGAACATGGACTATAAAGTTGCTGGAAAGAAAATGTTGTTAGATGTCATTGAACTATAGGAGATTAGGTGAAATGCCTATGAAAACACTGCAATTTACAAGGAAAAGATCAAATGATGGCATGACAGAATTATTTTTCAACGACAATTTATCATGGGTCAACAAGTTTTATTATTCAATTCTAGATTGAAATTGCACTTGGGTAATTTGCGAACACGTTGGTCTGGACCTTTTGAAGTTGTCGAAGTATTTCCTCGTGGTGTAGTCACAATTAGAGATTTACTTGATAGACACTAGTTCAAAGTGAATAGACAACGGTTGAAACATTATTTTGGGAATATTGATCAAAAGCAGGCAAAGACCATTAAATTGGTCAAATTTTTTAATTTTTATTGAATTTATTATTATGTAATTTTATTTTATTTTATTTTTGTAAGTTTGTCTTACTTCTTGTTTTTTGCAGAATATTTAGGTACTATTGTCGACACACTTGGACTTTTTTATCAATACAGTTCGTACGATTGTACTACCACTTATGACTCATCAAGAATGAAGGCATATCAGGGATTTTAGATCCTACCGTTTGATCAAAAGTAACCTAGCCGTCTGACTTCTTTGGCGGGCACAATTTTCATTGGACACATTTATTCCCGCCAGCTTTATGTCCCTTCAATTTATCACAAAAGTCACGCCTTTCCATCTTCTTCTTTCACTTGTTATAAACCTCCCCTCCACTGTGCAGACTTTAACAAATACAAAGCATCCATTTTTATTCACTTTCTCTTTCCCAAGCTCGTACCTTTACAACTTCAAACCTTCTTCACTCAAAAAAATATGGCATGAACGAGAGGATCAACCAAGGAAACCACCAAGTCTGTTGAAGAACACTCGTCCTCCACAACTGCAGTTTGTGAACTGAAATCCTTCATGCCAACGAAAAAAAAGGAGCCGGTGATCTTTTTAACAAAAACGGCCAAAGGTCGGTTTCAAGACAACATTTTGAAGCGAAACTTCCACCCAGAACAGGGCATTTTTCTTTCGCAACAGCAAGATTTGGGCAAGGAAGTCTACAAAACCATCTCCAAGTTGAAGTGGAGGACTTTCTACACTCATCCTGGAAGCTATTCTCCTTCAATGGTACGTGAGTTTTACGCTAACCTTTATGACCATGAGTTAGACTTCATCTTTGTTCGAGGAGGCTTAATCCCATAGGAGGTTAAAAAATCAATGAGCTGTGCAACACTAAAGTGGATGTGGATGAACACTCGGAGTTCATTAAGGATATCACAGACGACAAAAGAGACCTGTTGGTGAATAATTTATGTGTCAAGGGAGCAGTATGGACGGGTTCACATCAAAAGAATTATACGATGCACCGGTGCTTCCTGACACTACAAGGCAAAATATGGTTTCATTTTGTCAATTGCAGGCCAAAGCCGTCAAATCACAGCACCACAGTCACCCTCGATAGAATGTGCCTGATACATTCAATTGTCAAGTACAGAAAGATTGATGTCGGCGCAATAATCCACTCGGAAATTGCTGACTACGCCGTAAGGCAAACTGGAATTTTGGCTTTCCTATCATTGGTAATGCTATTGTGCCAGCAGAAAGGGATCGTCCCTCGTGATGATGAAGAAGTCCTGGATAATAAGGGCCCGATCAATGAAGCCTCTATTGAAAGAATGACTCGTAGCAAAGATACGTCTGTAAGCTAAAAAATATATAGGATTTTTCCTACGTAATTTATCACCTTTTTACTTAAATTCATTGTTAAAACTAAGTAAATGTTTAATAATTATGTGAAAATATTAAATTAGGACATAGAAATTATTAAAATGTGATTTTATGCTTTCTTATATAGTTTTCATGCATAAAATGGCTTATTTTATATTTATTTGAACATATTATATTTTTAAGACATAAAGTGGGTCATGCATGATTAAATTAAATAATAAAATATAAAATCATATTTAATAATTCATTTTAAATATTTCATTAAATAATTTGGGTTGAATTAATTAATTAAATTGGGTTAATTTTATTTTTTTAGTCGTTTAATTAAGTTATTTATTTTTGACAGGTCTGATAAACTTTGCTGAATCACAAAACCATCTAAATTGAAGACCAAGTCAACCAATTTCGGCTACACATGGCTGCCCTCATAAACCACTTTTTGGTTTAATTGCACAAGGTCCTTGCAATGTTGAAGAAATCAGAGATTTGCCCAAAGATTTATATTTGACCAAGTCTCAGTCCTAAGTTGCTATGGCATTTAAATTGCTTAAAAATCAAGCAAAAATTCATTCAAATTCCACTAATCATGGCCGACCACCCTTTGAAGAAGCTTGAAAAGACTAAACCTCTCTATTTTAGCAAACTACTATCCTCTCTTCACCTATAAATAAGACCCTGTTTCACCATCCCTCATCCCTCATCTTTCTTTCCTTACTCTCAATTCTCTCTAGCATTTCCCATTTTCCACACCTAGCATCATCTCTTCATAGAGATTTTAGCAGTTAAGCCTCTTAAAGAGCCCTTGGTCGGCCAACTTGGAGAGCCATCAGCAAAGGAGCAAAGCAAAGGAACAAAGGTGCCCTCTTCGATCAGAGCCTTAGGTGACAGCCACTTTGATTTGGGTTTAATCTTTCTTTTCTTTAATTTAATCTAAAAATATTTGCTATGTGTTATTTGTTCTTGTTTACAATAATGTTAGCTTAATTTTATTTAAGCTCGGATAATTGCTTTAATTTAATAATATTTATTTGATTCATGCTTATGATGTTTGTGCCTCAATCAATCATGTTTTCAATTAAAATCAAGTTTGTATTTCATTCATACATGATTGAAATGCACCTGAATTAGCTGAGCGATCTTAACCAGACAACGGCTAGTAGACACATAATTGAAATGTGCATGCTCAATTTAGATCCTAACGCGATTAAATTGCAGGTTACATAACAACTCTAACCAAGCTCTATTATTTGCATAGTTTTTAGATTTGTGTGATTAAACTGTTTCAAACCTAACACGTCCCTTTTACCTCACACGAATCTTGAGAAACCCTTAGTAAATAAGGATCAATAAAATGCATATTTACTAAGTAAAGGATTTCGAAAGGACCTAATGTGGTTTCTAAACTCATGAAAGATAGAGTTGCTGTGGAATGTTTTTCCAAATGTTATTAAGCATGTTGATAATAAATTGAATTTAATCAAAGTAATTTTCCTAGTTTATTTATGTTATAATTGTTGCAAATTGTGTTTAATTTTGCTAAAATCCATTTCATATATATACCCTGCATACTTAGGTTAATTTGCATTAGGGATCATTGCATTTAGTATATTTAATCATCACTTCTCAATCATATTGTGTTTTTAAAATTTACCAAGTTGTTAATATAATTTTACAGTTAAGTGATTTAACACAAATACAATCCTTGTGGAGACAATAACTCGATACTTACTTATTACTTGATAACAACTGTGTACAGTTGCACAAACCTACGCGTTACAACACCGGCAATGAAGGAGGTAGAGACAAGCAAGACGAGGAAGGGCAAAGTCAAGGCAAAAAGCAAGGGAACAAACCTGACTGTAGAGACATCCTTGTTGCACAAAATGAAGGATATCGAGAAGTTGGCCAATTCCATCAGTAGTAATCAGATCATGCTTGTCGCTACAATAGAGGATATAGACAAATCACAAAATTTGTTCTATGCTTATACCAAGGCCTAAAATAGCTTTATTGTAGCCGCATTGAGTCAGTTGAGCCTGATCCTACTCACAAAATTTTTAGTGTTCCCACCGATCATCTGAGATTATGAACTCTCATCAGAGGATGCTGACTTAGAGGATCGAGACAAATCAGTGGGATCCTCTCCCATTGTGAACGTCTCTGATGATGAGAAAGAAGAGGAATCAAGAGACATTGAGGAGTGCATACGAAGGATTGATAGCCTATTTGAGGGTGACTTCATTGTTGGTCAAGAGGAAGCTATTGTTGAGGAGGAAGTTGTTATTGGAAAGGAGGAAGTCCTTGTTAAAGATGTGAATGAGAAGGACGAAGAAGAAGATGCTGAGAAAGAATCTGTTGAGAACACTGTCACTGCACCCGAGTTTTTGGGTGCAACTACTGATAATTTGGAGCGAGATGGAGCTAGACCGGCGAAAGCTGTAGAGGCAACCAGCGAGGAGCACCACAAATCATTGGCAATAGTCGTCTACACCAGACCACTCAAGGTGGTCCCTCCTACACAGGAAGCAGCCGATGATGCCAAGGTAGAGCCGAAAATTAAGGAGCGATCTGAGGACAGTGTGAAGCCCAAAGAAAAGAAGAGAAAGCGCTCAAAAGATAAAAAGCGCAAGAAGGACGAGAAAAGGACGAGGAAGAAGAAGCATCGTGTAGCCACATCTGTGGCTGAGGAAAACTGAGTTAGTTTATTTAAGTTTTTTTTAGCTATAGTGTTCATGCATTGCATGTAGCTGTAATTTTTATTTTGTTAGTGCACATTGTCGTTGCATTTCTATTGTCATTGCATTTTAATGTTAGTGCATTGGGGACAATGTAAACTTTAAGTTTGGGCGAATGCATAAGGGGTTTGGAAATGCACTTACATTTAAAAAAAAATTGAGTTTAATGAAGCATGCAAGATTTATTTATGGTTAATGCAAATGTGTTTGAAAATTTTTGTTACATTCGATGCTTAATTCTTGAATCATTTGAATTATCAATGAATGAGTTGGATAAATTTGACTAAATGTTATATCTTCAATTCTTTGATGAATGATTTAAGTTGCATTAGTAATGGATAACTAGTAGCATTCCTTGAATCTTGAATGAATCTGCCTTTTACAGTTGCTTATATATATATATAGTTATAAATAAGAAACGCTCCTATGTGGGTATTGTGAACTATTAAAGAGGGAACACTCCAATTCAAGCATTAGAAAAATGAATCTGGCCAAAGGTTGTCGCTGCATGAGTGTGTGTTAGCGTAATTACGTACTCCCAAGGGGTTTGTTGCACTACAAAGTTACTTCTCAGGAACAAAGGTAGAGTACTACAACAATATCCCTTATAAAAAAAAAGAGATATATATTTATGATCTTCATAAATACTTAGTATTGTAAAATAAATGTTGTATTGGTAGATAGAATTTAGGATTTGAGGTATGATGCTGGCTTTAATAAAGTTGTAATCTTATTCATTCATACTTATGTATTGTCGATGCAATATTCTATCATCTGAATGTGACTCATTCATTGGGATTTTAGATGATTCAAGTTGCTAGAATGATCATTTGCCTTAGTGAATTTTTGTGTAGCCTTGTTAGTTTTTGTTTACTTGAGGACAAGTAGAAACTCAAGTTTGGGGTGTGATAGTACTAGAAAGAACATATGTTTTCTCCCTATTTATTGGTTAATGTGTCCCCATTTATTTATCTTTGGCACATATTTTAGCATTTTCAGTTTAGTAAACTGCATTTAACTTAGCCTATTTATCCTTAATTTTATCATGTTTTGGTACTGATGTCACTGCATGAGTATTTCCAGATTGCGCCCAGGACTGTCGCTGCACCCGACAACTGTCAAAGAAGCTTCCAATGCAGATAAGAACAAAAATGTGTGAGCTGTCTAGTCTGGTATAACCAACTTGTACGGACAAAGGCAGCATGATTCTTATGAAAGGACACCTGTACTATTTGGAAGGATATAAATATTCACGAGGAAAGAGAAAAAGGGGGCTTTTTTTTGTGCATTATCTTCTTCAACTTATCTTTTGAAGCTTTTCGGCTATGGTGGCTTAAGTCTCTTACAGGTGAACCGACGTGAAAGGGATGCAGATCAACTCTTGATAAGGAGCCCTAAGTGCGACACAAGAGAGAATTGAGAGATCAAGTCGAGATTGTCTAGGAATAGTATTCTCCACTTGTTTCTTTTATATTTCTTTTCTAAACGCTGGTGATTACTTTCTATTTCATGTTTGTATGGAAGTACATATGACTTTTGGATTAAATGTTATTTTATTCAACCTTGCTTCTACTGTTTAATCATTGGGTTTGAATGTTTTAAGCATGGAAATGTTATTGCGGTCATTGCCACTGGAAAGTGCAACGACAGTTCAAGCTAACAAGCATGACAATGGAAGTTGCTTGAAGATTAGAGGGGTTTAATCCACTTGTTCTTAATTGTGTTCCATTGCCATCATCGGAAGGTGTGGTTAATGTGCATGTTTAAGTCTTAGATCAAAAACAGAAGTTAAGCTTGGTAAGATATTCATTGCAAATTATTGCATCGACAATCACCTATCATTTTATATCTTGTGAGCACTTAGGATTCTATTGAAGATTCACTTTGGGGATCTCATTTTATCATTATCATATTTCATCTTTATTTTCAAGTTATTGCTCCAACAACTATTCTCACCATTTATCTCATTTTTATTTGTTTATTGTATTGACATTGATAGACAAAAGACAACCATCCTCGTGGTATCGATATTCGACAGACTCATATCTATCTACTATACTTGCATCGACAGTGTACGCTTGCACAATATTGTTGTGACGTTAAACAACCGATCAATAATTTATGGTGTATTGTTGCTTGATAACACGGTGTGTGAGGCATGATATTTACACTAACAATTGTTTAAATGAAGCTTGCATGGAGTGGTTTATTAGCAAATAAGGTACGCCACTTGTTTGAATTAATCGATGGGTGATATGCATGAAATTGATTGTTTAATACCATTTAGTTTATGCTTAATTGATGTTAATACATTCAATTGAAGGTGTATGAATATGTATGGTATTTAGTCGTAGCTAAATTAGGTTTAACTAGCCATTAAAATCCGTAAAATCGGGTTTAAAAACGAGTTTTTCGCAAAAATAGGTGTAGTCTTTTTCACATGGATGTGTTCCTGTCCACCGAGCGTGTGCCTGTCCACATGAGCGTGTGGGTTTTGGGGGTTTAAATTTTTGTCTTTTTAAATTGGTATTCTAATCTGTTTAAATTACAAATTAGTCCTGAAACTTGATAAGTTTAATTAGGGCCTTAAATGATAAGAAAATTTGGTAAAATTTTAGGATTAGACTTGAAATTGATAAAATTTGTTATAAATGCACTGAATTTAATATTCGGGTATACTACTGATAGTTTAAAAATATTATGATTTAGTCCTTAACGTTAAAACTTGAATTAGACATAGTAAATAAACTCGGATGAAGCTAAAATTTTTAAGGCTTGCATAAATTGACTAAAATAAGGTCGGTAAATGTTTAGACTAAAATCAAGTTAGTTTAACTGTAGGTGGTAAAATGACAAAAATGCCCTTAGATTAAATTACATATAAAAAGATTAAAATTGGTTCACCAATTGCTTTTGCATTAATAAAAAATTAATAATTGGATAAGATTGAGGTGTTATAAGTTCAGCGTGTGTCTTGGGTTGTCGTTCGCTGAACAGTCACTTAGGTGGTTAATGTAACAATTCGAGTTCGAATTGATTCATCTTGGTCGGGTTTGGGGTGTCACACTATGAACGTCACAAGTAAATAAATCCATAACAGATATAGGATCTATTCATCTTAGGTCATGTTCGATGTCATGTCAATCTAGTCAGTCACATCTATGTCTCTATCTTTTGGGAGTCATCTACTCTGATGCCCAAGACAAAGCATCTCTATAACTGGACTTGGTAGATGACATATTAGTCTTTCAATCGGTTTGATCATTTTCGATTAGATTAAGACATGTTTTGGTTTGTCATCTAATATAAGTTGTCTTTTCATATTACGATTCGACCACTTATTATGGCTTAGTATTAGTTTAAACATTATATAACCAATGAGCAACATTTGCTTTCATTTTGCTTTGCGTGCAAAAACCATATGAGGACAATCATACAAAGGATATTAATGTAATCAATGAATTTGTTTTATTAAACCATTCTATTCAAAAAAATTACAAGTTTATAAACGAATGTACTACACTTACGGCACCAAAACCAACACTTTACAATTTGGTCCTAATTCAACCTCGGGTTTGCAAAAGAGCTTCCGTAAGCTCGTATAAAACTCGAAGATGATTATATATTATATCATATGCATGTTTTACTTGTATTTAAACGTTTAATGGTATAATTTGAATATAATTTATTGTAGTTGTTTCGGCAACAAATGTATCTTCCTATAGCTTGGATCCGACGATAAGGTCGACCATGGGGTGTTACAAAAAAGGTACTAAGTTGGCTTATGGTAACCAAGTTTAGGTACCAGTTAGGTCCAAAAAAAAGTTTTTGTGTCAAGTAGGTATAAGTTGTCAAGTTCAGGTATCTCCATATATATTAATACAACTAAAAAATTAAAAGGAGAGAGAAACTTATACGATGAAACAAACATATATAATTTTTATATAATATATAAATATTTTTTATATTTAAATATTATTAATTAGATTTAATAATATATAAAATTTAATTAAAATTTTAAGTATAATTAATTAAAATATTTTCAAATATTATTTTTTTAAAAATAATTTAGACTTAAGGGTAAAAAAATTCTTAGTAAAAAAAATTAAAAAATTAATTAAGCCCCTAAAAAATTCACTGTATTAATTCTCATTGACAAAAAAAAAAACAATGATTTAAACTTGTGGAATTCAGAAAACTTTATAAGTGGTGTATACAATAATTTCCTTAAAAAATTAAAATGTTCTAACACTAAATTTTAAAACATCATTTTATTGTTAATGCTTTGTTGGTGGAATTAATCTTGTCTAGTGTAGGAGTCAATAGTAGTTTAGTGAAATTAAGATCATTACATCATTTGTTGCGATGAAGATGAGAGGTTTGTGTCCGATATATTCTGATGGATCAAATGGGGTTGTGGATCACATGGCTAAATATGCTGATACAAAAGACTCTTTGCTCCATTTATTTGGTGTCAGTTTCGATTAGAGATTTATTGGTTGAAGATCGTAATGGGTTTAGATCCTTTAATTTATGAGTTGGTTGTTGTAATCGCCTAGTGTTATCTTTTTTTTTGCCAAAAAAATCATTTTATTTTAAGAATTTAAAATTAGTTAAAATTTGATAATTTTAGACATCATTTTTCCAATAAATTTCAAATTACTTCAAAAGAATTTCGTTTATAGATTATATACATTAACAATAAATATTATAATTTTTCAAAATGTAAAATGCTATAATTAATATTTTGATTAACACTAGGGTAAGAAGAAAAATGTGTAACTCCAAAAAAAACACACTAATATAGTAGCCTCATTATCTCCCTTAAATTTTACAATATATTCGAATTTATGTGATGACCTGATAATAAAAAATATTCAACATCTTAAATGTATCTTAAATTTAAGTTAGACTAATCATGTTTATTATTCGAACTTTATCCTATCATTATAATTCACCAAAAAAATTTACAATATACTCCTAACAAAAAAAGTTTCCCAAAAGAAAACATTAAGAAAGTAAAAGAAAAATCTACGCATTCTTCTTAAGCTTGTCATTATGAACAAAATCATAGTAATTATTGGCATTACTATTGGATCTCAAAGACGATAAGAAAGAGACCCTTTATTTCTATTTCTAATCATTAAACAATCAAGTCCTTTCCAAAACCAACGCCTCCGCTTCACATGGCCCACGTGCCCTCTTTTTCTCGCCACCCCACCCACCACCTCCGGCGGCTTGTAGTGCCTAATTAATGGCCATTTTATCCCATCAAAGAACGGGTGTTGTTTAATATCCTGCGCACCCTTGGTGCACCCCAGCCTTCTCCTTGGATCTTTTACCAACAATTTCTCAATCAAATCCTTTGCCTCCGCAATTCCTGCCTCTTCTACTTCAGCTGCGTTGGGGAATCTCATTTTTCTGCTTGAAGCTATGTTCCGAAGAGTAGTTTCCTTACTACCTCCTTTAAACGGCGTCGTTCCGTATAATAACTCGTAAACAAACACCCCAAACGCCCACCAGTCAACGCCATTACCGTGGCCGCTTCCCGAGACAAGCTCCGGTGCTAAATACTCATGGGTGCCGACGCACGAACGTGAAAACGCCGTTACGGGCTCAGCTACAAAATCAGGAAGAACTTCTTCACCCGAACCGGAGACGGGAGCGAAACAGCCGCCGTTGAAACAATTCCGCTTTGACTTTCGACTTTTTCGGCGGAGGAATTTACAAGTGGGGACCACATCAGCCTTGAAGCACAAATCGAAATCCGACAACATGATATGCCCATCTTCACGTAACAAAATGTTTTCAGGTTTAAGATCCCTGTAAATGATCCCTAAAGCATGTAAATATTCTAAAGCAACCAAAACTTCAGCGGCGTAAAACCGGACTGCCGCTAAAGGAAAGCGGTTACCGGGTTGTTTATGTAGGAGAGAATGGAGGTCTCCGTTAGGGCAGAAGTCAATGAGGAGACAGGTATAATGAGAAGCTTCGATACGGGCGTAAAGCGTCGGTAGAAACGGGTGGTCCAGCATGGATAAGACTTCTGCTTCCATTTGAACGTGAGAAAGTTTCTTGCTGCTCAACGTTTCCCTGTCGATTACTTTTAGAGCAAAGGTGGCGTTGTCGCAATCTCTAAGGTGGCAGAGGAAGACTCGACCGAGGTTTCCAGTACCCAAATGGCGAATGAGCTTGAGGTGACGAAGGTGGAGGTTTCCGTCGGAAGAGAGGTTGGTGGCTGCTTTAATGGCTGACCAACGTGGATCCCATTTGCGGTGGTGGAGGGGTGTGATATTATTAGCGGTGATTGTGGAACAAGAAAGACGGGATTCATTGAAGCTGAGAGTAAGACTAGATCTTGCTAAACTGGAACGAGCACTAGAGGAAGGAAATGTTCTGTCGGTGGTGGTGGAAGTGAAGCTCAAGTCCAGATCAGTGTCTGGAAAATAAGTTTCTTCTTCCATTACTCCTTGGTAGTTAAGGGTTTTACCAACGTCTGCCATCTATATATAAAATAGAACAAGTGAGAGAAAATGGCGGGCTACAAGGGGAGTTAAATATAGCCGTTTGGTTGACCCAATTTTACTATTTTAAAAAATAAAAGGAAAGGGAGACAAAGGAAGGTGTTAGGTTGATCGTTTGCGAATAAAATATTACATGTAATTAAACTTGTTAATTTCTATTATTTTAACCAAAACTAATAAAATAAAAATATACATATGTTAGGATTTGAATTCAATTTAATTATATTTGTAAAATTTTAAATTTATTACTAATCAAAATTTTATTTTTTATATATATTTTTATTTTAATATATACAATTTATTATCTCCATAAGTTGTATAAAAAATTGTTCATGACTGATCACCCGGCTTGGCCCAAAGACTCGTCCAAAAAGTGGGAGGATTTAGGCTGAAATATAGGTTCAAAAAATGAGTTTGGGCAAAAAAAGTCCGTTTAGAAAATAGGTTGAATAGTAAGGTTTTTTACCAAGGCTCGACCCAACCCGAATTTGTAAAAAAAAAATTATTGTTTTTCCACTGTCCTGCTACCATTTCACTATTATGTTGTTATTGTTTAAATATTGTATAACTCTTATTTATTATTAATTTTTTTACTACTTTAGAGGCATCTACTTGTTAAGTTGCATTTATCTTAGTGTTATTTAAATATAAATTTTTTTTATTTTCAATTTATTGAGAAATATTTATTTTAATTTTTTAGTGTATTTAATGTATTATATTTTTTAAAATTTTTGTTTATATAAAAAATAAAATGAAAACAATTTTAATACGATAGAGCCAGACTTGAGAAAAATTTTAGGCTCATTTTTCAGGTCAAGTCAAGCCCTAGTCTATTAACCGGGCCTAAAATTTTATCAGGACCTGATCCGAACCCGACTCATTTTGTGAGTTGGTATCACGAGTCAATAAATATATACTCGGTTAAGAAAATACTAAAATGTCATTTCGTAATTAAATTAAATTATCTTATTCAAGTGTGTTTTATTTTTTTAAAAAGTAATCAATAAAAAATTTGCAAATGATAAAATTTGAATTTATATTACTTAAATTAATAAAATATTAATATTATCATTAAATTAAAATTTTATTTTTATATAATACTTGAAATTGAGAAGATAAGAACTCATAAAGTGAGATTCACTATCTACAATAAGATGAAGAAAAGTTGACATGTTAAAATTAAGCATGTAGTAAGGACGACAAACATTGCGAATGATGCGATGTCTTGAGCTAAAGATTACACAATCCGGTTACATGTATTCACTATGCACCTTCAAAAGTGCAAGATATTTTATTAGCAAATCAACATTAAGTAATGGTTTGGGATGAAAAGAAGTTGTCGGCATAGGCTTTGATTATATGTAGAAACAAACAATGGAATATAAAAAACCGAGTGCGACGGTTTGCGTAAGTTTCTACCAGCAACATTTGACCACATTTAAGTTTCTCTCTTTTTTTTTTTTAGCAATTATTAAAAACTATGTCAGAATGGCTAATAACTTACATAATTTTATAGTGATAATTCTCAAATTTATTTTCAACAACTTACATAATTTTATAGTGATAATTCTCAAATTTATTTTCAACTTTATAAATATTTTTAGATATAATATATAATATGATAAATATATTTTAATTTTTTATAATAATATATATGAAAATTTAATTTTGATTGAATTATATATGTATAAAAAAAATTTGAAAAATAATAATTTTGATTTAATTATACACGTATTAAAATAAATAAATCTATTCATTTATTTTTATATTAGATAAATATAACATAATATTACATTATTAACTATATCTATAATTTACGAAAATTTAATTAAATTAAAATTTTATAAAATCAAAATTTATATATTATATTATATTTTGTTGAAAAGATGTGATTTAGTTATTTAATAAAATTTATGTATAATTAATTGATAAATTCATGTGTAATTAATTAATAAATTCATGTGAAAGGAGGAAAACTTTGAACCCTAGATGGGCCAAGCAATAGAACCTCAAGAAATCAAAATCCTAAATATTATAGTGATGGGCGGTACTGTTATTTGCAGTTAGTTTAAAAATAACGGTGACAGTAAAATTAGATATTATAACGATATTGTAACATGAAACAAAAATAAACTAAACGTAATATACTATTCATCCAAATCCACATTTAGCATGCAAAAACAATAAAACGAAAATGCTTCAAAACTCTGTGAAGAGGGATTCCAACGAAGAGCACAAAAATTGAAGAGCTAAGTGTTCCACAAGGAGCCAACAGCCATCAGGTGGAATACCAATCTCCCAAAATTATCCACTTATCTCGAGCTAGCTTTAAGTATAGGCAAATTCAATGTATATAGTTACACTCATTGAACTTTGTAAACTTTATAGTTGCAATGATATAATACATTGTTTCTATTAGAGTAAAAAACAATACTAATTATATAGTTTTAATATCACTATTGTCTAAAAGACAGCACTGAAATGCATAAAATAAGGATAGTTTTCTTACTTGGCACTCCAGGGTCATTTCATGGGCATTCTTTAAGTACATTTGCCACACACATGGGTTTCTTGTTACCTCAACTCGTGGCATGGAACCTCCATCCCTTTCGACATTGCTTGCTCATGGCTCTTCACCATATTGCTTGTTCGATGCTTCTTGCAAGACAATTTTCCTTCAAGGTTTACCGGCTAGGATTTAGTGTCTTAAGTGTTGGAAAAAAATTCGATTTGAAAATGGTTTTATTACACAGTGAAAAATACAAATTTTGAAAACAGATCCGATTTATGATATTTACATCAATAAATTCAAGACTGAAATTCTACTTGTGTTTTTAGATAGACGGATTCCTGTCGTTCTTGCCTTTCAACCAAAGGATCTTCTTCACTATTCTCGTACCACGAATTGCTTCGAGTGTGGGCTCGAGTAATTCGAATCAAACACAGAATTAGAAATAGTTATTTTTTTGGGGTGAAAACGAAAATTCTCTTCTTAAATAGAAAACGGTAGAATTGTTATTCCAGAGAATATATTTAATTCTTAGAAGAAAAAAGTCTCTATTTTCGAGAAGAAAAACGATATCTAAAAGTTGTGTTAATACTTCCATCGGTGCCATCTATTTAAAGGGAGAGAAGGTGGAACCCTTTTTGAATTGTGGATGTTTATTTCAACAAAAAAACCGAAGTCTAGTTCAACTAGGATGTCGAAACCATCCCTTTTTGGAAAACGACGAGTTTCGAAAATTATTTTAAAATCGAAAAAAAATGGGAGTCGCCACCAATCCTTTATTCGGTGTGATTGGATCACCACAAAGCGTTTTAAAAAAACATTTTGAAAACATGTAGGTCTTCGAATCTAGAAAAACAGGTTTGGGAATCGGTTAGGCATGAGGAAGGATTAGTACCCCCATACGCCCAAAATTGGTACCGCATTGATTATTTTCGGGTCTTGATTTGTAACATTTAAAAGCTCAAGTATTAAAAATACGATCCTTGAATGCATTAGTTAAGTTTAAAAGAAAACGGGTTTGTTTGGAAATCTCGTTATTTCAAAGTGATCGAGGAAGAAAGTTACATCAGTGAGTTAGGGCATGACATTTCAAGATCCAAAAATAACGAGCTTTCCTCCGTAAAACTTTTTAAATTTTGGGAAAATGATGTTCGATTATCTCGATTTGAGGAAAAGTTGCAACTAGTAAGTTAAGGCGCAACTTTGCAGAATCGAAGATAAGGAAACATTGCCTTGATTAAGGGTATTTGATTATTTCGATTTGAAGAAAAATTGCACCTAGTAAGTTAAGGCGCAAATTTTTGAAACTCGAAATAAAAGAATATTACCTTAATTTTAAAGTTTTTATGAAAACAATTTTGAAAACAAACATGCGAGTTAAATATGAATAAGCAGTTAATAATGGATATTAAATAACGCGAAGTAAGATAAATAAGAAGATAGATGGTAACAAAAAAATAAGTAATGCAACATACGAGTGCATAATGGTTAAATACAAATGCAAATATTGATGAGAAAGAAGAATGATGCAATCAGAGTTGAAAATGAGACCTTTCCGATACCCGAGGGCAAAATGATAATTTTGGGAAAATTCGAGGTTAAAAATGGAATTCTTAGACATTCGGGGTAAAAATGGAATTTTTGGAAGTTTTGTGGTCAAAAATGGAATTTTTGGAAGTTTCGTGGTCAAAAATAGAATTTTTGGAAGTTTGGGCGTAAAAATAGAATTTTTAGAAGTTTCGAGGTTAAAAATAGAATTTTTGGAAGTTCGGGGGTAAAAATGGAATTTTTGGAAGTTTCAGGGTCAAAAATGGAATTCTTGGAAGTTCGAGGGTAAAAATGGAATTTTTTGAAGTTTTAGGGTAAAAATGGAATTTTTGGAAGTTTCGGGGTCAAAAATGGAATTTTTTGAAGTTCGGGGGTAAAAATGGAATTTTGGAAGTTTCGAGGTCTACTGGGCAATAAAACCAAAAATAGGTGACACGTGGCAGCCCCTCAGGCATCCTGAAGTCAGAGGACTAGTTTGAAAACTATGGAAAATTTTTGGGTTAATTTTGTAATTAAACAGAACTTGATTTAAGGATTAAATTAAAACAAATTAAGAATAAGAGGGACTGTTTACAGAAATAAGCTAAAATCATGACACGTGGTAGCTCCTGGTGCTTTCAAAAGGTCAGAGGATTAAATTGAAAGTATTGAAAATTATTGGGCCAAATTAAAATTAATTAAAAATACAAAATGGGCTAAATTGAAACGATCAAAAAATGCGGAAGAACCAAATGCATAAATAACCCATTTCTTAAAAACACGCGGATCCTAGGTCGGGTCGAGTCGGATTCAGGTCGACCATGGGTTAAAAGCATGAAACGGTGTTGTTTTGAGCATTCTGAAGCCATGCCGAAACGACACCGTTTTGGGTGGCTATAAATAGGTCATTTCTTAAAAAAAAAAACATTTTTACCCCTTCTAAAAAAAACAGATCCTCTTCAAAAAAAGCTCTCTCCCTTCCCATGGTCGGCCAAACTCCGATCGGTTAGTTCGGTCGCCGTCCGTCGTGCATAGCCGCCACGAGCCGTCGTCTACAACCGCGCGTCATCACCGCTCCTGGTCACGCGCGCCAGTCCGACCACGTCTCCGTCGTCTGAGGCCGTCACCGTTCATCATGCATGGTCACCGCCCATTCACTCGCCGTCGGGTGAGCCGATTTGTCTCATATTTCTTCCTTTCTCTTTTCTCCTTTTTTTAAAAAAGATTTAAAACTTTTCTCTTCAAAACCTTCTCAAAAAATCTTTTCAAAACCCAGGATTCGTTTTGCCCCTTTTTTATTACGAAATATTCTTTATTTCTTTTAACGCCGTTTGATTCTTTGCAGATCTATTCTCGACGGGTGTGCAACGACGGGGGTGGTAGGCTCCGGAGTGACTCCGACGATGACAGCCAAAGGGACGTATCTCTTGACTTTTCGGATTTTATTATTATTAGAAAGTATTATTAATATTAATTAATATTATTGCCATTTATTACTACTATTATTATTATTTATTATTTATTATGCTATTTTAAAAAATGTGAATAATAAATGGAAACAGATGGAGCACTTAACAGGCGTATTAAAGTCTATTGAAATATTTAAAACTGTTAATGCCAATAAATGCATGTACCTTGAACTGTACCTGGATGGTTTTAATGCTTGCAACCTATGAAACCCTTCAACCTATTCTCTGTTTGCTATATGTCTCTTCTTATTTCAGTTTGGTAAGGTGTTGTCGTTACTCTTACTGAACTTTCAAGAACTTTGTATATTGATTTTTTTTGAGTGTGTGAAAGACAAATTCGTAACTGTTTACAAAATGTTTGAATCTGGTTTTATAACCAGATTTTCAATGATTGTTCTTTGTCTTATACAAGTAAATGTACATCTTTTATTCTCTCTTTTGCAGGTTCGGCTATGGCGGCCCGTGATAGTGGCGGTAGCAGTGGCAGAAGCAAGTTGGGGTTGAAGGAAGAACTGCTTGGGCTAACGTGGTGCATTCTGAGTGGCTGAGGAAGAGGTGGCTGGTGCAAGTTGGGTGGCAGCAGTTAGGCTACCTGATTAGGGTTTTAAGTTGGGTGTTTGGGTCATTTGGGCCCATTGGAATTGGGCTCAGGTTTTGGGTCAGTTAGGATCAGGCCCAGTTTGGGCTTTGTAATTGGATATTTTGTAATTGAACTTTATTTATTTTAAATTTATAATAATTTTAAATTTGAAAATAAATTTAAACTTAAATTAATTTTAAAATAAATTTAATTTTAAAATAATTTTAAAATGAGTTTGGGCCCAGTCAGAATTGGGCTTCAATAGCTGCCCCTCTTTGCTCGTTGCTATGTAACGGGAACAGAGCAAAAACCCAAAAGAAAGCCCAATTTTGTCAAGTCCCAATTTTTAGCTGCTCTTTCTTTAACTGGTCCACCTTTTGCTTTACATCGGTTGCTTAATTTCACTGCATCCGCTTCTCTACATCTTTGATGTCGTGATTCCATCTTGCCCTTAGTCAATTTCAAAAAGACAAAATTTGCTACTGTAATTTCACTCCATTCTCTTGAAGTTTCAAGGAGATTGGAATTCGTCACCGTAGTCTTTGAGTCTGGTTTCATTGACTTGGCCTTCTTCTCAGTATCTCATCAGGAAGGTGACCGCATCACTTGTTTTGATCCACTTCTCTGTGTTTCATCAGGAAGACGGATTTGATTCACTTTTCTGTATCTCAATCAAGGAGCTAACTATTTTTATTACTTTGGCTTGCTTCTCAGTATCTCATCAGGAAGCTGGGGTTCAAAGATTTTCTCATATCGAGCGCGGGTTTGATTTGGTCTTCTTCTCATTATCTCATCAGGAAGATGACCGCGTCGTTTGTTACAATCCGCTTCTCTGTACCTCATCAGGAAGACAAATTTGGTCCACTTCTCAGTATCTCATCAGGAAGCTAACCTTTTATTGCTTCGACATGCTTCTCGGTGTCTTACCAGGAAGCTGGGGTTCGAAGATTTACTCACATCGAGCGTGGGTTTGATTTGGTTTTCTTCTCAGTATCTCATCAGGAAGCTAACATTTTATTACTTCAACATGCTTCTCGGTGTCTTACCAGGAATCTGGGGTTCGAAGATTTACTCACATCTAGCGTGGGTTTGATTTGGTTTTCTTCTCAGTATCTCATCAGGAAGCTAACATTTTATTACTTCAACATGCTTCTCGATGTCTTACCAAGAAGCTGGGGTTCGAAGATTTACTCACATCGAGCGTGGGTTTGATTTGGTTTTCTTCTCAGTATCTCATCAGGAAGATATCCGCATCGCTGTTTTAATTCGCTTCTCTGTATCTCATCAGGAAGATGAATTCAGTATCTCACCAGGAAGCTAACCTTTTATTGCTTCGACCTGCTTCTCAGTGTCTCATCAAGAAGCTAGGGTTCGAAGATTTGCTCATACCGAGAGTGGGTTTGATTTGGTCTTCTTCTCAGTATCTCATCAGGAAAATGACCGCATCGCTGTTTTAATTCGCTTCTCTGTATCTCATTAGGAAGACGAATTTGGTCCACTTCTCAGTATCTCATCAGGAAGCTAACCTTTTATTGCTTCACCCTGCTTCTCAGTGTCTCATCAGGAAACTAAGGTTCGAAGATTTGCTCATATCGAGCACGGGTTTGGTTTGGTCTTCTTCTCAGTATCTCATCAGGAAGATGACCGCATCGCTGTTTGTGGATAGTCGCAATCTGCCCCGTGATCGAGGCAAGGTTTTGGATTCATGTATCTCGTCAACTTTTCCTAGGTGATCTTAATGATTCATCTCGCCATGTGGCAGGGATGTGACCTATGAAATATGCTTATATGGGCCTCTATGCAGGTCTAAATTAGAAAGTTATGATTAGAGTGAATTAAATGCTCCTAACTTGATGAATGTTAGATTTCATTATTATTCAGGTCAGCATGGTCTGTCGCCCGTCCAATTTCTGTCTTTGATGTGCTGCTCCATCTTTTCTAGGCTGTTCTGGAACTACTTGTTTTTAAGTTTGTCTTCCTATTGGTGGTCTTGTTTCAGACTTCTTGTAATTTCTGAAAACTCCGGAATAATGCTCATAACTTTTTGCATGATTTATTCATTACTCATTATTTAGATGCGAAATGTTTGGACAAAATTGTGCAGAAACAAAGTCGTATTTGAAAATTCTATTAAAAAGAGGATCAAAGGAAACAATATTAATCGAAAATTGCCAAGTATACAATAAAGGATAATTAGTTGCCCCGGATATCGCAAACTAAGCTATTCTATGTCGACTTGCTTGAGAATCATTCCTAGCTCAAATGTACGTCTAGAAGATCTAAAGTGCTTTGTTGATGTTTCAAGTTGTAACCTTCCTCTATCTCGTCGACCCGTTCTTGGATCTGAGCCGCCCTTTGTGGGTTTTCAACTCAAAATTTCCTAGGTTCCAGGATGCCCTTTGCGGGTTTTCATCCTGAACCCTTTTTCTTTTTTGAGACGCCCTTTGCGGGTTTTCATCTTAATTCCCTTTTTATTTTTAGGCGAAGTATTTTTTCACCGAGTTTGAATTGACGGGGTTGTACAGATCCTTGCCGTCCATTTCTGTTAGGATGAGAGCTCCTCTTGAGAAAGCTTTCTTTACCACATAAGGTCCTTCCCAATTGGGCATCCATTTCCCACGAAAATCTTTATGTGTGGGAAGTATCTTTTTCAAAACTAGATCTCCCTCATAGAATTCCCTAGGAGGAACCTTTTTGTCGTAAGCTCGTATCACTCTTTTCTGGTACATCTGGCTGTGGCGAATGGCTTTCAACCTCTTTTCCTCGATTAAATTCAACTGGTCATATCGAGCTTGGATCCATTCAGCCTCGTCTAGTTGAAGCTTGGTTAAGACTTGAAGGGAAGGTATTTTAACCTCGATGGGCAAGACTGCTTCCATACTGTACGCCAATGATAATGATGTTGCCCCAGTAGAAGTCCTGACTGAAGTTCTGTAGGCAAAGAGAGCAAATGGTAGTTTTTCGTGCCAGTCTTTGTAAGTCTCAGTCATTTTTGCCACGATCTTCTTGATGTTCTTATTAGCTACCTCCACAGCTCCATTCATTTTTGGGCGATAGGGAGAAGAATTATGATGCTTGATTTTGAACTGTTCGCGAACTCCTGCTATCGTGCTATTGTTCAAATTCAAGGCATTGTCGGATATGATCCTTTCGGGCATCCCGTTTCGACAAATAATTTCTTTTTTCAGGAACTTGCTAACCGCGAACTTGGTAACATTTGCATATGAGGTTGCCTCTACCCATTTAGTGAAGTAGTTAATCACCACAAAGATGAATCTATGACCATTGGATGCCTTTGGAGAAATTGGCCCACATAGAAAAGGGCCAAGAGGTCATGACATGAAGGTGTGATGGAGGTACATGAATCTTGTCTCCATAGATTTGGCATTTATGGCACTTCTTGGCATAATTGATGTAATCGCCCTCCATACTATACCAGTAATACCCAAACCTCATTATTTATCGTATCATCATGAAACCGTTGGCGTGTGTCCCACAAATGCCTTCGTGAACTTCTTCTAAGATCTTCTTAGCTTCAATTGCGTCGACACATCTCAGCAACACTTGATCTTTTCTCCTCTTGTACAAGATTTCCCCGTCTAGGACATATTCACTGGCCAGTCTTCTTAATGTCCTCTTTTCATTTTCTGAGGCTTGCTTAGGGTACTTTCAATCTCTCATAAATTGAAGAATATCCTGGTACCATGGGCGATCATCCTTTTCTTCTTCTTCCTCTGCCTCAATATCACAACAGTGAGCAGGAGTTTCATAGATACTAATCTGAATGGGCTTTACATCTTCTTTCCTACTCACCTTAATCATCGAGACTAAAGTGGCAAGAGCATCGACCATCTGGTTTTCTTGTCGTGAGAGATAATGGACAGTGACGTCATTGAATTCTGTGATCAACTCGAGGACCAATCTGAGGTAATCCACTAACTTAGAATCTCTTGTTTCCCATTCTCCTTTTAGTTCATAGATTACTAGTACGGAGTCTCCATAAATCTCCAAAATTTTGATTCCCCGCTCTATGGCCGCACGGATTCCCAAGATACATGCTTCGTATTCAACCATGTTGTTTGTGCAGTCAAAATTAAGTTACTGGTGAAAGGGTAGTGATCTCCTTCCGGTGGTACCAAGACTGCCCCGACCCCATTACCCATGGCATTTGAAGCTCCATCAAAATTCAATCTCCAAGGTTGTTCTACCGTGATTGCCTCTTCAATGGTCACAATATACATTAAATCTTCATTCGGGAAATCAAGTTTATTGACTCATAGTCCTCTAAAGCCCTACTGGCTAGGAAGTCTGCTATCGCACTCCTTTTTACTACTTTTTGATTAACGTAAACTATGTCGAATTTCGAGAGCAAGATTTGCCATCGAGCCAATCTCCCATTCAATATAGCTGACTCCATCAGGTACTTCAGAGGATCTAATTTCGAGATCAACCAAGTGGAATGGTATAACATGTATTGTCTTAATCTGCGTGTAGCCCAGATTAGTGCACAACATAATTTTTCAATTGGCGAATATTGCGTCTCGCAATCAGTGAATTTATTGCTGAGATAATATATCGCCCTTTCCTTCTTTTCGGATTCATTGTGTTGGCCTAATACGCATCCCATGGAATTTTCAAAGACCATCAAGTACAAGATCAATGGCTTATTAGAGATTGGAGGTACCAATATGGGAGCTTTGGATAAATAATCTTTGACCTTGTTAAAGGTTTCCTGACATTCATCATCCCATACACTCGGGTTACACTTTCTAAGCAGGCAAAAGATAGGATCGCATTTCTCAGTCCACTGTGCAATGAACCGAGCAATGTAATTTAGTCTTCCTAAGAACCCCCGAACTTCTTTTTGCGTGCTGGGTGGTGGTAGCTCCTGTATGGCTTTGACTTTATCCGGGTCAATTTCAATTCCTCTTTTGCTGACTATAAAGCCTAACAATTTTCCTGATATGGCCCCGAAAGTGCATTTTGCTGGGTTTAGCTTTAATTGATATTTCCTGAGCCTTCCAAATAACTTTCTCAGGATTCTCACATGTTCTTCCTCCGTTTTGGATTTTGCAATCATGTCATCGACGTAAACTTCAATCTCCTTATGCATCATGTCGTGGAACAGGGTCACCGTGGCCCTTTGATAAGTTGCCCCTGCATTTTTTAGTCCGAAGGGCATCACTTTGTAGCAAAATGTTCCCCATAGCATGACAAATATGGTTTTGATAATATCCTCAAGGTCCATCCTTATATGATTATACCCAGAGAAACCATCCATAAAGGAAAACAGAGAATGTCCTGCCGTGTTATCGACTAAAGTGTCGATGTGGGGTAAGGGGAAATTATCCTTTGGGCTAGCTTTATTTAAATATCGATAGTCCACACACATGCGCACCTTTCCGTCTTTTTTAGGAACGGGGAAAATATTAGCTACCCATTCAGAGTATTTAACTACCTGGAGAAAACCGGTGTCAAATTGTTTCTTGACTTCTTCTTTTATTTTTAACAACACATCCGGTCTCATCCTTCGGAGTTTTTGCTACACGGGTCTGCTTTCTTCCTTTATAGAGAGTTTGTGCACCACAATGTCAGTGCTTAAGCCGGGCATATCTTTGTAAAACTATGCGAAGATATCCTGGAACTCTTGAAGCAACTCGATAAGATTCCTTTTGGTTTCTTCGGAGATGCTTGTCCCAATTTTCAACTCTTTCTTTTCATCTTCGTGCCCCAGATTAATAACTTCCACTGGGTCTGAATGAGGCAAGATCTGTTTTTCTTCCTGTTCCATCATCCTTAATAGATCCGAAGGCAGATTACAATCTTGATTATCTTCAAGGTCCTGAAGCTCTTCCAAACACGTATCTTGCTCGAAGTGGGGTTCTAAGTTAGCGTCAGGGTTGCTCATATTATTGATATTCGAGGATCTGTGAAGGGATGAAAAGAAGGTCCAAAAAGTAAAATAAATTTACGAAAGAATGATTATGTGGTATGTATGAGTATGTATGTATTAAAGAATAATTAATCTCGTTTATTGGATATATACAAATGGTTTATTAAGCTGAATTAAGGAATGAAAGAATAATTATGAAGAAGAATATAAGATGGAAAGTGCACTTCATTCAAAATAACTGAATAATGACCATGGGCCCTTTTACAAAAAGATCCATATTGTTTTCGAGCCTAAAGCAATAGGCGTTTTCGAGCATTACTCTGAGGAAATCTTAAAAATTACAGGGAGTTCCTCCACGGTCCAATTATTCAAGGTGCTTCCAGGTGCACATGGACCAATTCTTGATGAATTCACTTCCTTTCCTTCATCTGATATAGCATTAATGCCTAGGTCTATGATGCCCTCTTTGGTTCCAATGGTCACTTGCTCCTTTTCTTGCTGGTTGATCACCCCTCCTGAGACGAAAGTCTCATAAATGTGTGGGAAGACCATGGGTTCCCATGAGATGTCCTTTCCAGATAGTCTGACCCTCCTTCTTTCTTGCCTTTTCTCAAGCTCCTTCCTCTTTTGTCTCGCGTCCGGCTTGTACTCCAGGCCATAATGATCCCGCTTTTCTATTAGCATCGGCACATTAACCCTTCCTTGGAGGTATTTTCCCAATCCTTTCCCAGGTATAGCTCCCTTTCCGACTGTTAATCACAAGTCCATCCTGATGGTCGATGATATTGTTGGCATAGGTATCTTACTCCTTTCTGAAATGGAAGTTGCATTGACAAACTCTAGTGAGCGGAACGAGCTTTCCACAGCCTCCTCGTCTATTCCCACGTAGGGTGAATCGCTCGTTATGGACGCGATTATTTCCTCCTCAGAATTAATCGTGATTAGCAGCCCTTCATTTATTAGCTTCATTTTCTGGTGCAAAGAGGAAGGTACTGCCCCTGCTGAGTAGATCCACGGTCTTCCCAGCAGACAGTTATAAGTGGGTCTAATATCCATCACTAGAAAATCCACTTCGTATGTATTCGGCCCAATTTGAAGAGGTATTTTGATCTTTCCCATTACCTTCCTTTCTGTCCCGTCGAATGCTCTCACTATGTTATTACATCCTTTCATGTGAGAGCTATCAATTGGCAATCTTTGCAGTGTAGCTAGCGGTAGCACGTTCAGGGCTGAACCATTGTCTATGAGTACTCTAGGTAGCGTATAGCTTTTACAACGGGTAGTAATGAGTAGAGCCTTGGTGGACCCTATTCCTCATGTCGGTATTTCATCATCGCTGAAGAAAATGAAGCTATCAGCACTCACGTTATTAACCAATCGATCTAGCTTACTGACGGATATGTCATTTGCTACATATGTTTCGTTCAACACCTTCATTAGTGTGCTTCGATGGGCTTCCGAGCTTAAGAGCAATGACAGGATCGATATCCGAGCAGGCTGTTTGTGTAGTTGTTCTACTACACTATATTCACTATGCCTTAAAAACTTTAAAAACTCTTTCGCCTCATTCTCGGATACAGGCTCATTCGTGGGTGCTTCGGGCTTGCTAGTTATTTCTTTCTCAAGCTCATACATTCTGGCTTTCCCTCTACTGACCTCTTTTTCTTTATTTACAGGGTCATAATTTTTACAGCTACGGGTAACAAGATTAACGCCCATCCTAGGTTCCCCCTCTTTTGATATGGTCACATTACAATTGCAACTCCATGGGACCTTCTTATTATCCCTGGAAGGAAACGTTATAGGCTTTTGTATGATAATGCAAGGGGTCGTCTATTCTCTTGCCGTGCCACAAATAATCACCTTGGGGCAATTGCTTCCATAAGCCTTAGCCGTTCCGTCCTCGGAGGCACAAACATCATTAGCTTCCCCTCATTCTTCAAAAAATTCCAACTCTCGATTATCCATCAACATCTGGACCACGACTTTGAACTTGACGCAACTTTGAATTTCATGCCCGTTAACGGCATGAAACTCGCAATGGTCATCATCCCTGATTATCATACTCTTTTTATCATTCACGATTACCCTTCTTTGACTATCTCTTGCCATACCCACCGAAGTGGAGACTTAATTTCTTCAACACTTCTCTTAATTTTTCGAGCTCCTTCTTCCAGCAAGGCATTCACCCCTTGCTCTAAATGATTAGGTAGAGGATTCCCAACTATATTGGGTTTTGCGGGATCTTCTAACTTTACGACTCCATGCTCTATGAGTCTTTCGACTTGTCTTTTAAAGGCAGGACATTTTTCAATCGAGTGTCCTTCTGCCCCTGCATGGTATTCACAGTGAGCATTCGCATCGTACCAAGCCGAGAATAGGGGTTTATATGGTCTTACACGCTGAGGAGCTACCTCATGTACGTCATATAGGATCTTGTAGAATTCTCCGTATGACATCGGAAGGGGAGTGTATTGAACTCTTCCTCTATTTGGCCTGATGCCCGGTTCCTGCCACGGGGCATTTTGGTAATTGACCATTGGAGCTTTGGGCTGCCCTGTCACGAAGGGTTTGGTGTAGCTAGGTTTGTATATGCTTGCATTGTTGACCTCATTATCCCTTCTTCTGGGGGTAGGCCTCTTAGGGCTTTCTTCCGTTTCAATCTTGTCGGTCTTGATCGCATTTTCGATCATCTCCCTCGATATGACCATATCAGAGAAACTCTTAGTGACGTTTCCTAACAGGTGATTCAGGAAAGGAGCTTTGAGGGTATTGACAAACAACATTATTGTCTCTTTTTCTATCAGTGATGGCTGTACTTGGGTTGCCACCTCACGCCATCTTTGTGCATATGTTCTAAAGCTCTCGTTTGACTTCTTCTCCATATTCTGCAGTGTAAGCTAATCAGGAGCTATTTTTGTCACATGACTGTATTGCTTTAAGAAAGCCTATGCCAAATCTTTCCATGAATGGATCTTTGATCGGCTCAATTAATTGTACCATCTGATTGCCGACTCGGCCAGACTGTCTTGAAAGCAATGAATTAACAATTGGCCATTATGTACATGCCCCGCCATCCTCCTGCAGAACATGGTCAGGTGGGCTTCAAGGCAGCTCATGCCGTTTTATTTTTCAAATTCTGGAACTTTGAATTTGGGAGGGAGAACCAGATCCGGAACCAGACTTAATTCTTTGGCATCTACCCCATAGGAAATTTCAATTCCTTGTATTGCGTCGATTTTCTCCTCTAATCGCCTATATTTTTCCTCTATTTGTCTAGTGAGATCCTCTCTTATCATCTCGTCAAAGTCTGGGACACCCAGGTTTGCAGCATTATCCTCTGGGTTTGACCCGGATCCAATTGGATAATTGGCTGGTCTCGACGTGCTTGTGGCCTGTTGTTGTGCCCTTATAGTAATGATGGGCTCCTGTGCAGGTATTTCATGTGAAGCTGGGTTATGGCGAGGTGTAAAGCTTGGGGGGACCATTGGGTCCTCTTCTTCCCCCATAGCAGGGCTCTTTCCTTTATCGGCCATGTTTTGTTTTACTTGTGCTAATTCATTCATTAAGCTCTTTTGTACCTCCATGAATTGATTTTTCATTTCTCTGCACATCATGGTCATTTGCTCTTGGATGCGCTTTTGCATCTGGTCTTGTAATTCTTTTTGGATTTGTTCAAGTCTTTGCTCCATGGCCTTAGTTTTCTTTCGAGTATTATAGCAATGTGAGTTATCAATGATTACTGATGCAGCTGGATGGAAAGTTTTTAATAAGTTAGGATCGTTATGCAAAATATGCAAAAATGTGATGCAAATAAGATGCATGTATGCAAGAGAAAGGTTTTAACTTATAATTCATTGTCCATTTAGAAAAATTCATTTGGATAACAAGTTCCTTAACATAAAGCAAATTACATAAACGGTTTTGCTTTGATGCTCAGAGCCTTGACTTTCTTAAGGAGGCTTGATAGCTTTTGACCTCATCCCGTCTTCGTCTCGTACTGCATGCTTATCTCTTTTGCTTCAACTGCAAATGTTTGCACATGATCAGCTACTCCGCGGATTTGATTTAAGGCCTCACCCATAACATAATCCCTCTCTCTAACTTCTTTTTGGGTTTGCTAAAGGTGCCAATCATTTGTCTCCAACATCCTTTCCAAAATCTCAGTTCGTATTTCACTATTCTGCAAGGAGGCTTCTAATTCTTCCACCTTTTTATTCAGTCTCTCGATCTCAGCTCGGTTTGCCTTCAACTCTGTTACTGAATTTTGGCTACGATGCCTGTACAAGGATTCGTCCAATTCTCCTACTCGAGCTTTTAATTCGGTCACTTCGGCTTGGCTTTCCAGAAGGCTACTCTTCATAGCGTTTTCTTGAACTTGGGCGTCTTGAAATTTGTTTTTCCAGTGACTTGTTTTATTTTTCTCTTCGTGGATTTCCTGCTACCATTGCTCTGACGTCTTACCCAAACCAGCGGTTCTCATTGACAATCAAAGCTTTTTATAGTCCTTTTTTAGGCTGCTAAGATCTTCTTAGCCTTATTCTTCCCTTTTCTCAATTTTTCTGCTTTTAGCTTCTGAACATCAACGTCCAATCCTAAAAGCACCTTCTCCTCTTCTAGCTTTTCTATCATTTTCTCCATCTCGACATTTCTCTTTTTGAAATCTTGTTTAATTATTTCTAATTCAGTCGGGAGAACCTGCAAGTGTTCTTCAATTGGGCGGACAATCTCCGGGTTTGGCACAGGAATATTGTCGTTGATCCCTTTGTTTCTCCACCAATCATATTCTACAGTTATCATAGGATTGGTGCCGAATGCTTTCATTTTTCGAACTTGATTCCATGCATTTGAGATTTCCCGAATCCTTTTCTTATTGTTTTCTCCCCAGTACGCGAATTCACACTGAGCTAACCCCTGAGTCGTAGGTATGAACTGTCTCGATCTGTATTGTCTTGAAACTAGCAAAGGTGCATATTTGATTACTCCCTATATTCCTACCAATAGGACCTAGTCGAGATCTCCGCACCGATACAATATTTCATCAGGAACGAACCATGGTGCTCGCCACTCTATGTCTTTGTCCTTGAGGCTTTGGAGTATGGCCATCCACTTCCCTTCTGAGAAGTTCTCTTGTTTTTGCATGGCCACGAACTCTTTCAAAGGGGAGTAATCTTTAGACAAGTACTGATAGGAGACTTTTTCTATTTTCCAGAAGTGACTATGAAACCATACCATCAATAGCGATACGCAATCAATAAATCGACCTTCTCCCTCCTTTCTGTACGCATTTAAGGATCTGAAAGTTTCAGCCAGTATGGCTGGGGCAGGTGTCACTCTTTTACTCAATCTATCAAACAAATTTATCACCGCGTCTTCTATATGCCCCAAAGCCTTCGGAAAAATGACCAACCTATAGATACTTAGGGCTAAAATGTCAATCTTTTTTTTTGCATCTGGATGAGCCAGTATCAAATCTCGTAGACTTTTCCACGTGATGCCCCACTGTTCGCTCATGCCGGTGATATTTATTAATCTTTTAACAATGGTCGAGAGATTTGGAGCTCTAGAATAGGCCTTATCTACCGAAATCCTCGGACAACAGAGTAGAGTGGTGTATTCTTCTATCGTCGGTGCCATGTTTATATTCCCGAAGGTGAAGCAATTGTAGGTTGGGTTCCAATACTATGTCAAGGCTCTAAAGAGGGTTTTGTTTACCTTAACTTCGCACAAGTATGGCAAATCTCCGTATTCTTGGTAAAAGGTTTGTTTCATGTTGTTATCCCAACTGTCCCATATCTCTTTCAACTCTAGCACATTATTTTGAGCCGTGCTGATCCTGGTATAATTCCAAAGCTCTGATTCATATCCTTCCACTAAGCTGTCCCCTTTTGGCGCTAAGTCTCCTCCGACCATATGCGCACGACCATATTGTCCTCCACTTTATCAAAGTACTTATTTTCCATGATTAATTCTCTTATCGGTAACTGAACTTTTGAGTCTATACCTTTCCATTAAATGATGATGAAATGCAATGCAAAAAGAGACAAAATAAACAAGTTAGTGAAACACAACAATATCAATATACAAGCACAGAAACTAAGAGTTTGTCTTTGGAAGGTCGTTAAATGGTTTAGTACAACTCTTTCTAAAGCAAGTTCCTGCAGCTTACTATATGCAGTTTTAGGTTCTAAAGTAGGGGTACCCAAACCAGTAGATTCCTCGATCCTCACCCATTACAAGCTTACATGGACGAGTTCGGTTTAGGGGGACGCATTTCCCACATGTTTGCACGGAAGTGAAAACTTTACGAAAATAAGGGTAATTTGTAATCTCGAAAGCGATCCACTATCCTGCACGGAGGTGAAGACCTCATGAAGGAGTAGTTTCTGTCTTCCATTTAAAAAGGTAATATCATATGCAGATGTATGCAAATTTACACTAGCAATATCAGATAATATAATGTCACAAAAGATGTCGAGGATCGCATTTTAAACAAAACTGAAGCTTAAAAGTTCCCAAAGAAGACCCGAAAGTAATCAATTTTGGCTTGACTCTCGTTTATTTTAAAAGTCCCCAGCGAAGTCGACAGCTGTCGAAACCATCCTTTTTTGGAAAACGATGAGTTTCAAAAATTATTTTAAAATCGAAAAAAATGAGAGTCGCCACCAATCCTTTATTCGGTGTGATTGGATCACCACAAAGCATTTTAAAAAAACATTTTGAAAACATGTAGGTCTTTGAAATCCAAAAAAATAGGTTTGGGAGTCGGTTACGCATGAGGAAGGATTAGCACCTCATACGCCCAAAATTGGTACCGCATTAATTATTTTCAGGTCTTTATTTGTAACATTTAAAAGCTCAAGTAAAGTTTAAAAATACGATCCTTGAATGCATTAGTTAAGTTTAAAAGAAAACGGGTTTGTTTGGAAATCCCGTTATTTCAAAGTGATCGAGGAAGAAAGTTATGTCCAGTGAGTTAGGGCATGAAATTTCAAGATCCAGAAATAACGAGCTTTTCTCCGTAAAACTTTTTAAATTTTGGGAAAAGGATGTTCGATTATCTCGATTTGAGGAAAGGTTGCACCTAGTAAGTTAAGGCGCAACTTTGCAGAATCGAAGATAAGAAAACATTGCCTCGATTAAGGGTATTCGATTATTTCGATTTGAAGAAAAATTGCACCTAGTAAGTTAAGGCGTAAATTTTCGAAACTCGAAATAAAAGAATATTACCTCGATTTTAAAGTTTTTATGAAAACAATTTTGAAAACAAACATGCAAGTTAAATATGAATAAGTAGTTAATAATGAATATTAAATAACGCGAAGATAGATGGTAACAAAAAATCAAAAAATGCAAAATACGAGTGCATAATGGTTAAATACAAATGTAAATATTGATGAGAAAGAAGAATGATGCAATTAGAGTTGAAAATGAGACCTTTTGGATACTCGAGGGCAAAATGGTAATTTTAGAAAAATTCGGGGTTAAAAATGGAATTCTTAGACATTCAGGGTAAAAATGGAATTTTTGGAAGTTTCGAGGTCAAAAATGGAATTTTTGGAAGTTTGAGGGTAAAAATGGAATTTTTGGAAGTTTCGGGGTAAAAAATGGAATTTTTGGAAGTTTAGGGGTAAGAATGAATTTTTGGAAGAATGAATTTTTGGAAGAATGGAATTTTTAGAAGTTTTGGGGTAAAAAATGGAATTTTTGGAAGTATAGGGTAAAAATGAAAATTTTGGAAGTTTTGGGGTCAAAAATGGATTTTTTTGAAGTTCGAGCGTAAAAATGGAATTTTTTGAAGTTTCGGGGTCTTTTGGGCAATAAAACCAAAAATAGGTGACACGTGGCAGCCCCTCAGGCATCCTGAAGTCAGAGGACTAGTTTAAAAACCATGGAAAATTTTTGGGTCAATTTTGTAATTAAACAGAACTTGATTTAAGGATTAAATTAAAACAAATTAAGAATAAGAGGGACTATTTATAGAAATAAGCCAAAATCATGACACGTGACAGCTTCTGGTGCTTTCAAAAGGTCAGAGGATTAAATTGAAAAGTATTAAAAATTATTGGGCCAAAATAAAATTAATTAAAAATACAAAACGGACTAAATTGAAACAATCAAAAAATGCGTAAGGAGCAAATGCATAAATAACCTATTTCTTAAAAACACGTGGATCCTAGGTCGGGTCGGGTCGGCCATGGGTTAAAAGTATGAAACGGTGCGGTTTTGAGCATTCTGAAGCCATGCCAAAACAACACCGTTTTGGGTGGCTATAAATAGGTCATTTCTTAAAAAAAAAAATCATTTTTTACCCCTTCTAAAAAAAAAAACAGATCCTCTTCAAAAAAAGCTCTCTCCCTTCCCATGGCTGGCCAAACTCCGGCCGGTCAGTCCGGTCGCCGTCCGTCACGCATAGCCGCCACGCGCCGTCGTCTGCAACTGCGCGTCATCGCCGTGCCTAGTCACGCGTGCCGATCCGACCACGTATCCGTCGTCTGAGGCCGTCGTCGTTCGTCACGCATGGTCACCGCCCATTCACGCGTTGTCGGGTGAGCCGATTCGTCTCTTATTTCTTCCTTTTTCTTTTCTCCTTTTTTTTAAAAAAGATTTAAAACTTTTCTCTTCAAAACCTTCTCAAAAAATCTTTTCAAAACCCAAGATTTGTTTTACCCCTTTTTTATTACGAAATATTCTTTATTTCTTTTAACGCCGTTTGATTCTTTGCATATTTATTCTCGACGTGTGTGCAACGGAGGCTGTGGTAGGCTTCGACGTGACTCCGACGATGACAGCCAAAGGGACGTATCTCTTGACTGTTCAGATTTTATTATTATTAGAAAATATTATTAATATTAATTAATATTATTGCCATTTATTACTGCTATTATTATTATTTATTATTTATTATACTATTTTAAAAAATGGGAATAATAAATGGAAACAGATGGAGCACTTAACAGGCGTATTAAAGTCTATTGAAATATTTAAAACTGTTAATGCCAATAAATGCATGTACCTTGAACTGTACCTGGATGGTTTTAATGCTTCCAGACTATGAAACCCTTCAGCCTATTCTCTGTTTGCTATATGTCTCTTCTTATTTCAGTTTGGTAAGGTGTTGCCGTTACTCTTACTGAACTTTCAAGAACTCTGTATATTGATTTTTTTGAGTGTGTGAAAGGCAAATTCGTAACCGTTTACAACATGTTTGAATCTGGTTTTATAACCAGATTTTCAATGATTGTTCTTTGTCTTATACAAGTAAATGTACATCTTTTCTCCTCTCTTTTGCAAGTTCGGCTATGGTGGCCCATGACAGTGGCAGAAGCAAGTTGGGGCTGAAGGAGGCACTGCTTGGGCTGATGTGGCGCATTCTAAGTGGCTGAGGAAGAGGTGGCTGGTGCAAGTTGGGTGGCAGTAGTTAGGCTACTTGATTAGGGTTTTAAGTTGGGTGTTTGGGTCATTCGGGCCCGTTGGAATTAGGCTCAGGTTTTGTGTTAGTTAGGATCAGGCCCAGTTTGGGCGTTATAATTGGACATTTTGTAATTGAACTTTATTTATTTTAAATTTGAAAATAAATTTAAACTTAAATTAAATTTAAAATAAATTTAAATTTTAAAACAAATTTAATCTTAAAATAAATTTAAAATGAGTTTGGGCCCAGTCAGAATTGGGCTTCAACATAGGATGTAGAAGGCGACAACTGTAGTTAATAATACTAGTGTTTGTCATCCCCCTTTATTACATAAGGGGCTTTTGGGCCTGAGTCCAATTAGAAGTATTTTCGAGCTTATAACTCAATACTTTATAATTTGATCCAACCCAATATTTGTTTTTCTATTTCTCAAAAAATAAACTTCAATATATTTTCAATTAAATAATTTTCTAAATCCAATTCTAATTTCGTTAAAATCAAGATGATTTTACCGTAAAAGAATCTATTAAAAATATATTTAATATTTTCGTATTCAACGGTTCACTATGACAATATGATTTATTTTTATTTTTGAACTTCATTTAATTCGAAAAGCATAAAATCATTTTCTAGGTCAATTTCATTTTTCTTTTTCTTTTTCTTTTTCAATTTTATTTTGGAGAAAATCACATTCATTTCTTCATTTTGATTTTTATTTTGGAGAAACTCTTAATCATTTCCAAATGTTTCCTATTTCTATATTTGACCAATTATGTTCATTTGATTCAACATGAAATTTTTTGGTTTCAACGAGATAGAGGTGGGATCGTTGGACATATGATAAAGAATGAACGTCTGAATGCGGAAGATGGATCGTAAAGTTTGTTCAGATTGCAAATTTGACTTTAGCTATTTGGATTTGGATCTCGTGATTGGTCCTTGAGGAAACCTAAGCCCGTCGTGATTATGGCCTTTGAATTGAGCCGAGCTAGTCGTATCATTTACCCCTTCTACAAAAGGATTCGCCTTTGAATTTACAATATCAAAAGGAGAAAGGTCAGCGACATTAAAAGTAGCACTAACATTAAACTCAACGCGAAGATAAATTTGATATGCATTATTGTTAATGCGCTTGAGTACTTGAAAAGGTCCATCACCACGTTGGTCCAATTTCATCTTGTGTTTAGTCGAAAATCGTTCTTTTCCCATATGGACCGAAACCTAGTCATTGAGCTCAAAGATAACTTGTTTGCCCCCTTATTGCTTTGTAGGAATTCACTTCATTTGTTTTTTTCAATCGTTGTCTTGTTTTTTCATGCATGGATTTCACCAATTTAGCTTTCTTCTCACCATCTAAACTAGAAATGTTTTCTATAGCCAAATGCACAAGATCAAGTATAATTAGTGGATTAAAACCATAAATAAGTTCAAATGAGGAATAACAAGTTGTAGAGTGAATAGATCGATTATATGCAAATTAACAAATGGCAAATATTCTTCCCAAATTTTAAGGTTCTTACCTACAACAGCTCATAGTAAAGGACCTAAGGTTCAATTAACTACCTCAGTTTGTCCATCGATTTGTAGGTGATATGTAGTATAATATAATAATTTAGTACTAAGCTTACCTCACAACACTTTCCAAAAGTGACTTAGGAACTTTACGTCTCTGTATACAATGGTATGAGGTATGCCATGTAGGTGCACCACCTCTTTAAAGAAGATGTCAGCCACATGTGTAGCATCATCCATTTTATGATAAGAAATGAAGTGAGCCATCTTTGAAAACCTGTCAATAACAACAAATATATTATCTCGACCCTTTTTAGTTCATGGTAAATCCATAATGAAATTCATGGATAAGTCTACCCATGGTGAAGAAGGAATTGAAAAAGGAGTATAAAGTCCATGAGGCATTACCTTAGATTTTGCTTATTTACAAGTAACACATTTAGAACATACTTTTCCAACATCCTTCTTCATGTACGACCAATAAAAATGTTCTTGTAGAATATCTAGTGTTTTGGCAACACCAAAGTGTCCCATTAAGCCTCCACTATGTGCCTCATGAATTAATAACTCTCACATGGAACATTGTAGAACACATAACCTGTTTAGGCGAAAAAGAAACCCATCTACAAGATAAAACTTGTTAAAGGCACCATTCCCACAATTGGAAAAAAAAACATTTACAAAATCAGCTTCATTTAAGTATAAATCTTTTATATATTCAAACCTTAAGACTTTAGCATTTAATGTAGTTATCAAGGAATATTGACGAGACAAGGCATCAACAACTACATTTTCTCTACATGTTTTGTACTTAATTGTATATGGAAATGTCTTTATGAATTCTACCCATCGAGCGTGTCTCTTCCTCAACTTACTTTGTCCCTTTAACCAATTTAGGGATTCATGATCTGTATGGATAACAAACTCATTTGGTAGCTAGAAATGTTACCGAACTTGTAGAGTGCGAACCAATGCCAGCAACTCCTTGTCATAAGTTTGGTAGTTTAATTGTGCCCCAATTAGTTTTTCAATGAAATATGTGATTGGCCTTTTTTCTTGGATCAGCACGACATCAATTCCAATACCTGAAGCATCACATTCAAGTTTGAAAAGTATTAGAAAAATTAGTTAATGTAAGAACTAGAGTAGAACATAACTTATCCTTTACGGCTTGAAAAGCCTTTTCTTGAGCTTTTCCCCACTTTGAAGACAAAACTTCGTGAAATATCGTATGATAGTACTTACCACAAAGTTCTTGAAATATCGTATAATAGTAAGAACCGAGTAGCACACTGTGGCTTGTTGTCCTCTTTGAAGAAAAAACTTCTTGAAATATTGTATGATAGTACCTACCACAAAGTTCAATCCAACTATTATACAATCACAAGAGAGTTATATTTACTTTTAGGAAATCTCCTTAGTGAGATCCACATGACAATCTTATTGTGGGGTAGTTAAATTGCCATGTCATCACAAGAGACCATTGATGGAGGCTGTAAGTCATGTTTAGGGACCTTTTCCCACTCAATATTTTAAAAAACATGCATGGTTTTTAATGTTCGGTTTCAATCACGAATGATCAATATATGCATGACAAGTATATGTGGCATTGTCCCCAAATCTATTTGACATGCTTATCTCATATATGCATAAACGTACATTCACAGTCACATAATTATCATCATGCTTATCTCATAAAATTAAGCATAAAAGTAAATGACTCTAACCAACCAAAGTTTCCAAATTCCATCATAGAAAAAATTAAAAAAAAAATGAAAAATTACAAAATTCATCCAAAAGTATACTTTGGGTCTTCAATTTTTCCATAATGGACTTCTATTACGGTATCAGTTCACGTTTTTGTCGTCTTTGTCTTTTCGCCACCATTTCCATGTTGTCGCCATTACGAGACCACCGCCAAATCGCCGCTGGTTATCACCACCACTAGACCATAGCCGACCACCTCCATCATACCACCGTCGGCCACCTATCGGTTTGTCTATGTCACATCCTAAAAAATTGGGTCCATAGAAACAAGATAGTGAGTCGGGGATTAATGAACCGAAAATCATAATTAAGTGAGATCGATAAAATAAACAGAAATAGCATTAGTAAGTAGGACTAAAATGGAATAATAACTAAAGTAAAGAACTTAAAAAGGTAAATTAGGACTAATGGTTAGTAGAGGAATTATTAAAACAAGGGTAAAAATAGGAAGGGCTTATAGAGTAAATAAACCAATTCTAGAAATGAGTTTGGCTATATAAGCCATCACTGCTCATCTTTCTTCCTCACGTTCATTTCATTTCTTTCATTCATTGCATTTCAAAAATTTGTTGCATCTGGTAGTTAGCAAATTTCTCTCTAAGTTTTCTGCTTTCTTCATTTTCTTGGCAACCAAACACTATTTACTCTTTTGATTTCTCAAGTAAATCACTCTTTTCTTCTTAACCTTTGGTTCGGCTATTGAGCAGATCGCTCGGGAGTCACGACGGATAGTAAGATTGAAGGTAAGCAATCTATTTTTCATATCAAATCTGCATAAAATATTTAGTTTGAGTTCTCTTAGATCTAAACATGAAAGATGAGTAAACTTTGGTTTTAAGTGGTTCAGTTTTGAGAAAACGTTAGATCAAGGTTAACGAAGCTCATACATGTTCTTTAAAATGATTTTTGAATGATTTTGAAATGAAATTTTGAAGAGATCAAGAGGTCTTACGATCATATTTAACAACATTTTTCTAGAAAATGCATAAACTATTCGATTGTGTTCTTGAGGAAGATGATGAACAGTAACTGTTTTGAAATATAATAGTTAAGTAGATCATACATAGTTAATAAGCTTATATCTATTAATACTTGTGAGGTAGGAAGGTTAAGAGATAGTAAATAGGTTAAATGTATATATACTATGTGAGCCAGTAAAGATCACATAGTTCGTAGTTGAGTAGAGTAAGTGTTAAACTATTTCAAATGGTAAGTATATGTTATTGTATGAAGTTGAGAATACTGGTGAAGCATCAACTAGAAGAGACAAAGGCAAGCAGAAGGTCATGTAGCCAATGTCTTGGCGAACAAAGGTGAGTACACTATATACTGCATTTGAAAATGAGGTCGCATGCTACCGGAAGCCAAGTAAGATGTACGAACCCCTATTTTAATGTTGTGAGCTAGTTACATGCATATGCAAACTCTTTTATATGTTATGCGAACTCTTTTATATGTTATACAAACTCCTTTAAATGTTGTGTGAACTCTTCCACATTTTGTGCGAACCCTTACGTATGGTATGAATAAATCTTATTCTGTTTCGCATGTTAAGCATGCCACTGTGTTAAACTGAAAATAGATCTAATACGCATGTAAAGCATGCCTACTGTAAGATTTGTTTTGTATGTCATATCATATGCATAGGGTCAGGATGTGATTGTATGGAGGAAGATTAGTGGCAGTTTATCTGCAAATCAGTGGTAGTTTATGATACGAAATTAAAGCTTAGGAAGCGGAAGAAAATCGAATTCATGTTGTTTGACTCAAGAAGGAAGATTTGGATGTGACTTGAAAGAAGAAATAAACAAATTTAGAAATTAAAGAAAATGAAATACTAAAGGAAGGAGTTGAAGAACTAGTAATAAATATTTAAAATAATAAATAAATAAACAAAGTTTAAAAGTGGAAGATGGAACGAGTGAACGGATGAATATGATGGATAGAAGGATAAGTGTCCAGTTGAACCCTTTGAGATATGAACCCTAACAAAATCAACCAATGGATCTAATCAAACCTCCAAGAAATAATCCCTGGAAAATTGAAGGGTGAAGAATGAATTCCCATGACTTCTTGAAGAAAATTGAGAAGAAATCTGCTTCTAAAAATCACAAGAAAAAAAAGCTTGCACAAAGAAATAAACTCCTAGAGTAGAAAACTTTATTAATGAAAACCAATTGTCTGCTTAATAAAAAATGAAGAAGCCTTTATATAGGTGAGCTAAATAAATCTAAATAAAACTCTTAAATATACTAGAACTTTAATTAATCTAAAAAAGAAGTAGTTTAAACTAAACTTTCTTGTTGACATAAAACTCCTAAATAACTTAAAGTACTTAATAATTATTAAAAATTCGGAATAATAAAATAATAAGAGCTGATAAATACAATATTAGGCTCATATATAATAAAAATTAAGCCCAAAACCCAAACCCAAACCCAATATGATTTAAACTCGAATGAAAAGCTCGAAACTCGTAATTCTCGTCCTAATCACGTCCATAAATTCTGACCACATAGTCTTTATTAAAATAGTCATAACTTGAGTTTCGAACTCGAAATCAAGTGATTAAAAGTGTGTTTCAAAGCTAAAAGATAGATATTCAAACGCCATGAAGAGATATCAACCCAGAAATGCCTGGATCCTATCCAAAAAGTTGTCGCAAGTGTATTGATTTCCCAAACTTGAAAATTGGTAGCTTTGATGAATGAAATTTAATAAAGTCCACCCTATCCATACACGTATCATTCTCCCTTTTCTCAAAAAGATTCGTCCTCGAATCTTGTCTTTGATTGAATATTTGTTTAATGTTTTTGACCTTTGACATTATTGTTGGGCCTCGACGTAGTGTGAGCCCATCACATCCATGGGTCTAAAATTAGGCCTTAAGACTCGCATCAGTTTATCTACAAATCAGTGGTGACATGTCCATAATATGGGTGTGTTATTGGATGGAAAAGTTTTGGGGAACTTGATAAGGTGTGTAGTGGAGATGGGTAGGATCTGTTTTTTGAAAATCTGCATTAATTATGGAAAAGTGTCGTATTGACATCGTAATTCTGCATTCTGATATATGTGATTTTGTGATTGAATATTTGTATGTTTCTAATCTACTTAAATTGATGTTGTTATATGATAAATGTATGATACTGTATGCGAACTTTAAAAGTGATATGTGAACCCATGTGATATGTGAGATATGTTATTCTGTATGCGGGCATATGTTACTATGTGAACTTATGCTACATTCGAACATATGTTATGTGCAAACCCTGTTATTACGTATTGAAGTTCTTTGTTTGCGAGCCTAATGCTTTGCAGACTGGCAATGTGTTGCGAACTATGTTAAATGACAAACTATTTAATCATTACGTATTGTGCATTACGAGCTCTTGCCAATTGTGCATTGCGAGCTCTAATGCTTGCAAACAATGTCATACTCGGTATTGCGAACTGTGAGCTTAAACTGATTATATGTGAACTATTGTATGTAAACTGATTATATGTAAACTATAGTATGCAAACTGATTATATGTGAACTATTGTATGCGAACTGATTATTTGTGAACTATTATATGCGAACTAATTATATGTGAAATATTGTATATGAATTGATTATATGTGAGTTGATTGTCTGTGAACTATTTATATATGAGAGTTGATTGTATGGGAACTGTTTATGTGCAAATTGTTGTATGCGAATGATGCAGTAGAAACTTAACTAAAAATAAGACAAAGGCAAGTGCACCTATCAATTAATAGCAGAGTTACGATGAGCACAGATATCGGTCCCACGAGGACTAAAAGTACTAGTAATAGCTGTCTTCCTATTATCTAAGAGATCGAATAGAGTGATTGTTTTAAACTAAATTTAACTAAATTAATAAACTAAAAGTGCGACAAAGAATAAAACAAGAAATAACAAGTGTTTTAATACCAAGAAGCAAACAATACCCAAGAAAGACTTCATCTAGATTTCATCTGCCATTATAATTCTGAATTAAGCAATTTATTCACTTAGTATTTTGATACGTAGAAATCCCTAAATTATTCTAATACCTTCAAGCATAAAAGCAACTAACTAGAGGTTGATTAGTTGAGTTTTCTTTCTAATTAAAACCCCCATTGTCAAATTAATTCGATATATGGATTCCCTTATTAGATTTGACTCTAATCCGATAGAGTTATGTTGCCCTATTTCTAGGATTGCATGCAACTACACTCAATTATGCTAGATCTACTCTTAAACAGGGTTTATTCCTCCTCTGATTTAAGCACATCAAACAAGAATTAATATCTCAAGAATACTAAATCAAGAATTAAGCACACAAAATTAAGAATAAAATTTAAGTATTTATTGCGTAAAATCAGAAATCAAATGATAGAATTCAACCTAGGGTTCATCTCCCCTAAGTATTTAGGAATTTAGTTCATGCTAATAAATGGAAACATCTCAAAGACAATATAACCACAAGATGAAGAAAAACTCATAATAAAATCAATAGAATTTAGAAATAGGTCTTCAATCTTTGTGGAAATTTGCTTCAAAGACGGCTTCTATAGTGCTTCTTCAGTTGTTTTCTTCAATAATCTCTGATGGCTAGGGTTTTGGGAATGGAGGATTTTACAAAAAATTGGAAGTCCTCATTCATATCACTCTATCTCCTATTTATAATACATGAAAATATCTAGTTGGATCCAAATTAAATTCTAAAAAAATAATTAGAACTAAATCTAAACAATAATTCCCTAATTGGATCCAAATTAAACTCTAAATTATAAAACCTAAAAGCTAAATTAAAATTAAATATAAACAATATAATAATAGTAATAAATCACTTCCTAACTCTTCCACATTCATGCTTTTTGCCCCAAATTTTTCTTTTTGTCTTCGATTTAGTCTATGACCATGTGTCTATCCTGTGTGGTTCCTAAAATCTGCTTTTTTTGTCCAGTTTTCGCTTATTTTTTGCTCATTTCGCTTCCAAATGCTTTCCTAAGTATAGAAACATGAATTTAAAGGATTATGAACATAAAATTCATTATTTTAAATCGATTAGTCATCCAAAAACGCATCCAAAAACGCATTAAGAATGAGGCTAAAACATGTTACTTTTGGCACTTATCAAATATCCCTACACTTAAGCATTTGCTTGTCCTTAAGCAAAATTCTCAACCCACATTCAAGTTAACTTTCTTAATTCTTCATTTTCATCAATAATGTTTTAGGATAAATTGCAAACAATCAAGTATTGGAAATTCATCTAAAAGAACACTAAAAATTCAAACAATCTAAGCTACAAAATTTTTAGCACAAAAATATAGGTGTCTCCCCTTATCTAAATAATTACCTTAAATTCAAAATAAACAAGAATTGACATCCTCACTAAATATTCACTCAAATCACTCAAAGTGTTTAAGGTTCATTAAATAAGCACTCAATAATCAAACACAAAATGTTATTACCATAGGCTTGCTTGAAAATCAAATCTCCACCACTGTAAAATGACATGACACACTAATCAAGAAGTCTTTACAAGGTTGTAATGGGCTAAGGTTATGGGTATGGAAAAGCCTAGAAAAATTGGTTAAAATCGAGATCGAGTTGATAAGTTACTAAACTAGAAAAAAAAACAAACAGTAGCTGAATTGAAAGAATATGTATCAACATGAATAATAAAGAATAAACATGAGCTTTTCAACAATATATAGAACTAATGATCCTACCTCAGACATATTTTTTTCTTTTTCTTCTCTTTTTTTCTTAATTTTCTTTTTTTTTTTTCAATTTTTCTTTTCGACTTTTTTTTCTTTTTCTAAATAATAAAATTCAGTAATTCAGATAGTTGAACATAGTTAGGCAACTTAACCAAATCAAATCTCGACAAAAAGGGAGTCAATAAAGGGGTAAATATACCACAAATATATGGATCATGGGGTTATATTATGGGTTAATGAATAGAACGGTGTTAGGATCAATGGGGTTCACTAGGGGTTAATTTATTAGGTAAGCTTTTTAAAGGTAAAGGGGGTTAAATCCTAAGTGCCTCTATCATCTCCGCATATCAAATCAATAATGTGGTCTTAACATGTATAATCAAAGCAAGTTCTAGAAAAACAAATTAAGTTGACATACACACAACCAAAAATAGCATGAGCACAAAATAAAATATATGCTCTATAGTCTCAAAAGCTCACAAAAATTATGGTTTTAATGTAAAACCTGTAATTTTAAAATTTGAAGATAATAATTCAATTCAGGGAGACAACCTAAAATATTTAATTCTGAAGTATCCTGCTTGACTCTCTCATATCTTAAAGATTAAATCATCCAATACATAAAAGATTCACAAATCAATCTCAAAACAAAATCAATAAAAATTCCAAATAGCAAAAATTCACTCTAATGGGGTATGAGAAAATTACTTTAACACAATAAATAATTCAAGGATTTTATCACAATTATATACAATCAACCTCCCCACACTTAAGATGTACATTGTCCTCAATGTACAAACAAATATAAGTAGAATAACCACAATATCATAAAGAGGAAAGGAACTGAAACTTCCCTGAATTAGGATGATTTCATCGGAATTGGAAAAAAATGAGAATGCAGTGAGTCTAAAGGAAGTGCAATTTTCCGAGCAAACTAAAAAGAAAATAGACAAAGACAAGTTAGAGAGGGAGATAAAAACCAAAAAAAAACAACCATAGGAATAAAAAATAGTGTCATAATTAAAATAAAACTAAAAATGAAAATGAAAATAAATATACTATTTTTTTAAAATTTTCAATTTTTTTCATTTAAAAAAAATGAAAGTAAAATAAATAAATAAAAATTAAAACACTCGGGTTGCCTCCCGAGAAGCGCTTGTTTAAAGTCTAAGCTCGACTTTCTTGTTTAATCTCATAGTTATGGCGGATCGTGAAACTGAAGTTCTTCTCTCTTGTTACCAATATTACTAACACAATAAAATTTGAGACATTGATTGTTTACCTTGAATTTGTCGTAATCAGGATGTGTTACCTCAATTGTACCATAAGGAAACCGGTTTTTACCACAAAAGGATCGAACCCTCTTGACTTGAATTTTGAAGGAAAAATTCGTGGATCTGATTTGTATAATAACACTTTGTCTCCCACTTTAAATAGGTTCATCCTCTTCACATGCACTTCATGGTTTTGCATTGTTCTTTCCTTGGGTTTTCTCGATTTTTCATTGAACTTCGTCCACCACTCATCTAGTTCCTCAAGTTGCAACATTTGATCTTCATTTACCACTCGAGTTCTATCACTTTGAATCAAAATTGACTCCATCATGCTTTCATTAGTGATTTCCTGTAGAAAGTGTTGAGTCACATGGTTACTAACATTAACAGAATAATTATCATCATTATACTCATTCAGGACTCTAACAAAATCATGTGGTTTAAGAGTAATCTTTTCATCACCTACATGAAGCACAAGTTCACCAGTACCCACATTAATGATAGTTTTAGCAGTGGCTAAAAAGGGTCGACCTAAAATCATAGGTACCTCAATATCCTCATCCATGTGTAATACAACAAAATCAACAGGGAATATAAATTTATCTACTTTTACCAGTATATCCTCAATAATACCCTTAGGATATCTAATTGATATGTCAGCTAATTGAATACTCATCCTAGTGGGTTTAGGTTCCCCAAGACCAAGTTGTTTGAACAGTTTATAAGGCATAACATTTATACTAGCACCCAAATTAGCCAAAGCTTTATCAACATGTAAACTACCAATGAGACAAGGAATAGTAAAACTCCCTGGATCTTTAAGTTTGTTGGGTAGTTTGTTTTGGAGAATGGCTGAGCAAACTGCATTAAGCTCCACAATTGACAGGTCATCTAACTTTCTCTTATTTGTTAACAACTCCTTTAAGAATTTTCATACTTCAGCATCTTAAAAGGGCTTTAACAAAAGGTAAGTTAATATTTAATTTTTTTAAGAGCTTAAGAAATTTACCATATTTTTCTTTTCCATGGTCTCTATTCAATGCTTCTGGATATGGAATTCTAGGTTTGTATTCTCTAAGCACTGGCTTATGTTCTTTCTTGCTTTCCTCAACCTCATTATTTTTCACAGCAGCATCTAGCTTCGGCTTCTGTTCAGACTTGACTAATCCTTCCATGCTTTGAACAGTGATTACATGGATCTACTCTTTTAGGTTAGTTTCAGTGTTACTAGGTAAGATACCAAGTGATCTTTCTGAAACTAGTTTAGCAAGCTATCCGATTTGATTTTCGAGACCATGAATTGATGCCTACTGATTTTTTAAAGCTGTCTCATTGCTTTGAAATCTCGCTTTAGAAACTGAAATAAATTTAGCAAGCATTTCTTCAGGGTTCGATTTTTTTTCTTATTGATGAGGCTGCTAAAAACCCGAAGGACTTTGTGATCTTTGGTTTCCTCGACTACCCCATGAAAAATTTAAGTGATTTCTCCAATTTGCATTATAAGTATTACTATAGGGATTATTTTGAGGTTAGGAATTATTACCCAACATGCTCATGGAAATATTCTTAACTCATCATCCCTGCTCCATTTTCATTGCACTGCATCATTAGATGTACCTGGTGAGAAAAATTCAAACCGTCAAATTTTTTATTAAGAGTTTCAACCTGATGAGCTAACATAGAAACGACATCAACATCATAAATCCCTGCTACCTTCATAGGTTTTACTCTTGTAACTTTCCACTGATAATTATTTAGTGTCACCTCCTCAATAAATTATTAGGCTTCTTACGGTGTCTTGTTATTCAAAGTTCCCCCAACTGCTGAATCAATCATCTGTCTAGTCGAGGGATTTAAACCATTGTAGAAAGTTTGAATTTGGAGACACAAAGGTAATCCATGATGATGACACCTTTTCAACAAATCTTTGTACCTCTCCCATGCCTCATAAAGTATTTCAATATCAAATTGAGCAAAAGAAGATATGTCTCATAAAGTGTTTCAATATCAAATTGAGCAAAAGAAGAGATGTCATTCCTCAACTTAGTTGTCTTAACTGGCAGAAAATATTTTAACAAGAACTTCTTAGTCATTTGATCCAAAGTAGTGATAGAACCTCATGGTAAAGCATTTAACCACAATTTTTCCTTACTCCTCAACGAAAATGGAAACAATCGTAAGCGTATGGCGTCATCAGCAACACAATTAATTTTGAAAGTATCGTAAATCTCGAGAAAATTAGTCAAATTAGCATTCGGATCTTCATCTTGCAAACCATCAAACTATACATATTGTTGTACCATCTGAATTATACTCGGCTTGATTTCAAAATTATTTGCATTAACATTCGGCCTAACAATACTCGTTTCAACCCCAATCAGAGTAGGCTTAGCATAATCATACAAAGTTCGGCGAGCAGGAGTATCAAGAGGAGTGGGAGGAACCTGATTATTTTGATTATTTTGATTTTCACCCATCTCCACAATAATATATTTTTCCTTTTTATCGTCTACTAAAGTTTTCTGAATTTGCTTAGCTTCTCTAACCTCTTTACGGTCGTGAAGAAGTGGTCCCAACGGGTTTCCTCTAGTCATAAACCAAAAAAACCTGCCAGAAGCAAATAAAAGAGAAAAAAAATTAAAATATAAAAAATTAAATTAAAAATGTAAATAGTAAAACAAAAATAAAAAATGGCTAAAGTAATAGAAATAAAGTTTTCCTAATATTTCAGTCCCCGGCAACGACGCCAAAAACTTGATGTAGTCGAAACTTAACTAAAAATATGACTAAGGCAAGTGCACCTATCAATTAATAGTATAGTTACAGTGAGCACATATATAGTTCCCATGAGGACTAAAAGTACTAGTAATAGTTGTCTTCCTATTATCTAACCGATCGAATAGAGTGATTGTTTTAAACTAAATTAATAAATTAAAACTGCGACAAAGAATAAAACAAGAAATAACAAGTGTTTTAATACCAAGAAGCAAACAATACCCAGGAAAGACTCCACCTAGATTTCATCTGCCATTATCGTTCTGAATTAAGCAATTTATTCACTTAGTATTTTGATCCGTAGAAATCCCTAAATTATGTTCATACCTCTATTCAAGCATAAAAGTAATTGACTCTAGGTTGATTAATTGAAATTTCTTTCTAATTAAAACCCTTTTTGTCGCATTAATTCAATCTATGAATTCCCCTATTAGATTTGACTTTAATCCGGTAGATTTACATCATCCTATTTCTAGGATTGCATGCAACTCCACTCAATTATGCTAGATTTACTCTTAAACAAGGTCTATTCCTCCTCAGATTTAAGCACATCAAACAAGAATTAATATCTCAAGAATACTAAATCAAGAATTAAGCACACATAATTGAGAACAAAATCTAAGTATTTATTGCGTAAAATCAGAAATCAAATGAAAGAATTCATCTTAGGGTTCATCTCCCTTAGGCATTTAGGAATTTAGTTCATACTAATAAATGGAAGCATCTCAAAGATAATATAACCACAAGATGAAGAAAAACTCATAATAAAATCAAAAGAATTTAGAAAGAGGTCTTCAATCTTTGTGGAAATCTGCTTCAAAGACGGCTTTTATGGTGCTTCTTCAGTTGTTTTCTTCAATAATCTCTGACGGCTAGGGTTTAGGAATGAAAGATTTTACAGAAAATCGGAAGTCCTTATTCATATCACTCTATCTCTTATTTATAATACATGGAAATCTCTAGTTGGATCCAAATTAAATTCTGAAAAGATAATTAGAATTAAATCTAAACAATAATTCCCTAATTGGATCCAAATTAAACTTTAAACTATAAAACCTAAAAGATAAATTAAAATTAAATATAAACAATATAATAATAATAATAATAATCCTAAAAAATAGAGTTTAAATTTAAATAAAATCTTATGTCTAATAAATCACTTGCTAACTCTTCCACATTCATGCTTTTTTCCTTAAATTTTCCTTTTTGTCTTCGATTTAATCCATGACCATGTGTCCAGCTCGTGTGGCTCCTAAAATCTGCTCTTTTTGTCCGGTTTTCACTCCAAAATTCTTTCCTAAGTATAGAAACATGAATTTAAAGGATTATAAACATAAAATTCATTATTTTAAATCGATTAATCATCCAAAAACGCATTAAGAATGAGGCTAAAATGTGTTAATTTTGGCACTTATTAGCGAACTTCCCTTAAGCAAATTGTTTGGTATGCCGATTATTGATGCGTTTTTTGATGTTGTATACTTCTGTATTCACTGAGCTTTCCCAAGCTCATCCCTTCATTTTATAATAATGCAGTGATTTAACGTGCGAGGACGTGTGGAAGTGAGCTATCCAAGTGATCCATAACGAGACCATACTTGGGTATGTTATTGTGTTCCCAAAACCCAATGAGGAAGACAATGTGGGACCAAATTAAGGGATTTAGCATTACCCTTACTTATAATTGTCGAGTTGTAATTGAGCACTATGGACTAATTGATTGTTGGTTTGAAGCTTATATTTCTATTTTAGGCAGACGATTGAAATAATGGATTATGATTGTTTGGTAATTGGTTTGAATAACTGTTAGACTAACTTGAAAGTGCAGATTGAGGTCTTTGAGGTAAGCCTTAGATGTTTAATGTGTGATTTGGATTCAAATGTGTGCATGGTATGCAAGAGATGTAACATAGAATTCAACCAAGTCGTGTAAATTGTTGAATGTCTGCTAACTAATTGATTAATAATGTTATGATGTTATGCAAGATATCTTAATAAAGTTTCCAAGATAAGATTTATACGTTTATCCCTACAATACTATTGTTAAACTTTGTAAAATGGTAGAAGGATCTGAGACTCCTGTTTAGGTATGAAGAATGCTGGTTGAATGATGGGGCTATTAAGAAAGTGATCAAAGATGCGTGGGTGCAAGGTCGTGGGGATGTTTTACGTAGGGTCGAGAATGTACGCTCCTCTTTGGACAAATGAGAGTTTGGTAGGTACAACGATAAAAAGGGTTATATTGATGCTTTGACTCGTGAGATTAATAGCATTGTGGACAGGCATGAAAATGAACAAAGTACCGATAGACTTCTCCAAGTTCGTGAGGAGCTATTGAGCCTTTATAATGCGGAGGAAACTTACTAGGCGCAACAATCCCGCATCAAGTGGCTGCAAGAGGGAGATAAAAACACCCGCTTCTTTCATGTGAGAGCTACCCATCATGCTTGCAAGAATCGTATCGAGGGGTTAATGGATGCTAATGGTAGATGGGTTACTAACGAGAAGGATGTTCATGAGGTGGCTCACAGGTATTTTTTGGACTTGTTTGCTTCTGACTGGGATCATGACGTTGACTAAGTCCTTGGCCACATCCCTCACTGCGTGACTGATAACATGAATGAAACCCTCATGGGGCTGATGGTGGATAAGGAAATCATGGAGGCTTTGAGTCAAATGGACCCTAGGAAAGCTCTCAGGATCGATGGCCTATCAAGTTTATTTTTCAAAGAGCATTATAACGTGGTCGGGGTTGATGTTGTTCAATTTAGTAAGGAAATTCTAAATGGCACTAGAAGTGCAAGGGAAGTCAATGACACCATCCTGGTTCCTATTCCTAAAACTGACAATCCTAAGGACATGACTCAGTATCACCCTATCAGCTTATGTAGGGTGATTTACAAACTTGTGGCTAAGGTATGGGCTAACAAATTAAATTTTCTTTTGCCTAGGTGTATCTCCCTTAATCAGAGTGCGTTCGTGCTGAGTCGCATGATCCATGGCAACTTCTTGATAGCACATGAGCTCTTGCACTACCTTCAAAGCTTAAAAATGGTCCCAACAAAGGCTTTGTGGCTATGCTCAATATGAGTAAAGCCTATGATCGTGTCGAATGGAATTTCCTTGAAAAAATTCTTCTTCGAATAGGGTTTGTGGATGGCTGGGTGGCTAGGATTATGGACTATGTTCGTTCAGTGCATTGCATGGTGAAGTGTAACTCCAATCTATCCGAGATCATCATCCCTCAAAAGGGCCTACGTTAGGGTGACCCACTTTCTCCTTATTTGTTTTTATTTTGCATGGATGCTTTATCACGCATGTTGTTAACTGCTTAATCAAATGGGATCATGTGGGGCATAAGGGTTTGCTATAATAGCCTGCATCAACCACTTATTCTTTGCTGATGATGCTTTGTTGTTCATTAGGAATAAAAGGGTTGATGTGGAGCATGTTCAACACATTCTCCATGTATTCGAGAGGGCATCAGGGCAAAAAAACAACCTTGTAAAATCCTCTTTGTTCTTTAGTCCTAAGACCCCGAGGGTGTAAAGACTTGAGCTAGGCAACCTGCTGGGCATGCAGATCATGGATAGCATGGAGAGTTACCTTGGTCTTCCTGTGGTTGTGGGGAAAAATAAAACCAATGTGTTCCGTTATTTGGTGGATAGAGTCTCAAATCGCATCAAAGGTTGGTCATACTGTCTCCTCTCCTATAGTGGCAATGACGAGTTCTTGAAAGTCATGTTGCAATCACTTCCAACATATACTCTTTCGGTGTTTCTCCTCCCTCAAGGCATCATTGAAGCTATGGAGTCTAAACTCAGAAACTTTTGGTGGGTCAGCAAACACAAAGCGAGAGGCTAGGTGATGATGAGTTGGGAAAAAGTGTGTATGCCTAAGGGGTTGGGTCGCTTAGGATTTAAGGATTTGAGGCTTTTTAATATTTCTCTCCTTGGTAGGCAATTGTGAAGGCTAGTTAACAGCAAAGACACTTCATGCCATGTTGTGCTTTCGGACAAGTACTTCCCTAAAGGTGACCCTTTCAACTCTAAGCTCGTAGACAAACAGTCCTATGCATGGTCGAGCATGTCTGTTGCGACTAAAGCTTTGAAGAATGGCTTCGAGTGGTAGGTTGGTGATGGGGGATCTATTAGAATCAAAGATCACCAGTGGGGCTTTAAAGGCTTGTGTGGCAGCTCATTGTTGTGTGATCATTCGGGGGTGAGATGATGTATGGCTTAGGAGTTATGATCTAAGAGGCCTCGGCTTGGGATAGAGATAGGGTGGTAAGCTTGTATGGGGAGGACTTGGGTAACAAAATTTCTAAGATCCCGATCATTAGGGAGGGTTTGGCTGAAAGGGTAATATGGTATCATGCTCCTAATGGTGTCTACTCCACCAAGTCGAGCTATTCTTGGTTGATACTGAAAAAGGTTGGCTTCCGTCACCATAGGAATTTTTGGCGGCTGATATGGAAGTTGAAGTTGCCCCCAAAAATCTGCATCTTTGTCTAATGTATTAGCCATGATCTCCTTCCGACCAATGCCAAAATTGCTGCTATTAACCACTCTTTTAACCCGACTTGTCCCAGATGTGGGGTGGCGGAGGAAATTTTGACCCATGCTTTAAGGGATTGCACCAAGGCTAGGGAGGTGTTGATTCACGGAGGTATTGACGGGAGCATATTGGAGTCTGACTGGACTACAGTTATTGATTGGCTTGCTAGCAAGATGAGGCTCCTGGATAAGCAAGCCTTCGAGTGTTTCATGATGGTTATCTGGAATGTGTGGAACGCTAGAAACAACTTTATCTTCAAGGGTTGTGTCGAGGAGTCGAGGGTTGTCTGGGATCGTGCAGTGAATTTCTATTAGGACTTTCGCATACATAACCTGTATAATCAGGCCATGTGCCCTAGTCAAGTGAAGCAACTTAAATGGTATAAGACTTCTAGTGGTTTCATAAAAATTAATTTCGATGCCGCTTGGGAAAGTAATAAAGCTGAGGTGGGTTTTGTTGCTTGTAACACGGAGGGTTTTGTGTATGGGGGTGGAATTTTTTTCATGCAGGATGTGGTCAGTGCTGAGTGGGCTGAAGTGGAGGGTCTCATTAAAAGCCATGAGTGGGCCAAGAGGGAAAACATGTTAAAAATTATCATTGAAGGGGACTGTGCTGTTTTAATAAATCGTGTCTCTAAGATGCGGGAGGATATTACTACTATAGGCTTTATGCTTCGGCAATGTAGGGAATTAATTAAAGAATTTGCTGACTGTTGTGTTATTTGGTGTCCTTGTACTTGCAATAGGGTCGCTGACTCTCTTAGTAAAATTGGCTTAGCTAAAATTTGTAATTTATTTTTTTATTTGGATTTTCCTAGTGAAGTCCAAAACCTTGTAATTTCTTATTCATGTTAATAATATGAGGAGTGGCCTTTAGGCCCTTTTTGATTAAAAAATTTGTGAAATGGAGTTTTCCCAACATATTACTATATATTATGTTTTTAAATATAATTATATATTTTTAAACTAAATGGTTTTCCAAGTCCTTACATGTATAACCTTTTAATAAAAATACTCTACTGCCTGCATGTATGTTTAACTGAAGTTTTCGAGGTAATTTTCTATTGAATATTGATTTGAGAATAGTCTTGTTGATTATTAGTCAGAGTGGCGCAATGAAAGCATGATATTAGGTTTTTGTTAAATATTCCGTGATTAAGTGTGTGATATGATTGTTAAGTTGGTGTGTTTTGAGGTGGTTTTACAGAGAGTCACTTCGATGGCTAATGTGACGTTCGAAATTTGGCTCGAACCATCCCGATCAAGTTGGGGCGTTACAGGATGGGTCGAGTTTGCATCGTCTCGATCGGTTTGGATGTGACTTGATTTTTTAAGTTTCATTGGGAAAAAATAGGTTACAAAATTCCTATGTCAATTTTTGGCTCACATGTTTTATTCTAAAATAATAAAATAAAACACTGCGTAGGGATAATAATCCACAGTTTAAAATATACATGCCCGAGATAATAATAAATTACATACATTCATTCACATACATTCCCCTAAATATGCATACAAATACAAGAATGTCACATCTTATCAAATATAATCATACATTAAGAAGAAGAGAATTTCAATATTGGTTTACACTATAAACAAAGCACAACTGTAGCTCTAATATCATTTATTGAAAAAAAATTGGTTTGAAAATGGTTTTCTTGCACAATTAAAAATAAAAATTTTGAAAATCGGCCTGATTTGTGATATTTATAGCAATAAACGCTAGACTAAAATCATACCTATGTTTTTAGATAGAGGAATCCCTTTCGTTCTCGGCTTTCAACCAAATGATCTTCTCCACTATTCTTGTACCACAAATTGCTTCAAGTGTGGGCTCGAACAATTCAAATTGAACACTAAACTAGAAATAATTTTATTTTCTTTGAGGTAAAAACAAAAATTCTCTTCTCAAATAGAAAACGACAGAATCGTTATTCCAGAAAATATATTTAATTCCAAGAGTATAAAACTCTTTCTATTTTCAAGAAAAATAATAATATCTAAAAGCTATGTTAATAACCCTACCGATGTTATCTATTTATAATGAGATGATAGAACCCTTGTTGAATTGTAGAAGTTTATTTCAAATAGAAAAATGAAATCTTAATTCAACTAGGATGTAGGGGACGACAACCCTAGTTAATAGTACTAGGGTTTCTCGTCCCCCTTATTATACAATGAGCTTTTGACTCCCTTCCATATCGGTTCCAAATACAAGTACTTTTCGAGATTTTAACCTAATACTTTATAATTTGACCCAACCTAATATTTGTTTTTCTATTTCCCAAAAAAAAACTTCAATACATTTCCAATTAAATAATTTTCTCAACCCAATTCTAATTCCGCTAAAATCATGATGACTTTACCATAAAAAATTATTTGAGAAAATATATTTAATATTTTCGCATTCAACGGTTCACTATGACCAAATGATATATATCCATTTTCGAACTTCATTTAATTCGAAAAGCATAAATTCATTTTTTGTCATTTTCATTTTGGAGAAAACCACATTTAATTCCAAATGATTTCATTTCTACATTTTTATTTTCATTTTGGAGAAAACCTTGATCATGTCCAAATTTTCCTATTTTTTCATTTATGTTTATTTGATTCAACATGTAATTCATTTCTGGTTTCAATGAGCTAGCGAAGGGACCGATTCGACATATGCAATTAAGGTTTAAATGATTTATAATTAAGTTGCAAATTTTTGCCTATCAGTTATAAACTCATTTAGTCACGAAGTTATTCCACTATAGTATCGTGACTGAGCTCTCCCCAATAACATACCATTACGAAATCAACTCAATTAGTGCTTGTTCAATGACCTTGTCATAAATGTGTTACCATAATAGGATATCTTTTATCTCTTTGGGATAATTTTCATTCTCCCAATATGATCCTATTTTATCTCATGGTAACCATTACATCTTCCTTCATGAAAAGTCAATTACTATCAAATAATAATCAAGTTATTCATCACAAAGACGAATGACTCGTGACTAGGTTTACTTTTCATTAACCATGTAATGCCAATGTGTAACACCCAAATCTCGAGCACCGTCGCCAGTTAGGATTCCAGTGATTTCTATTCATTTTACATTGTTCATCTTTTACAAATATTTGAATATTCGTATCTTTATTCAATACGAAAATCATTTCTCACAATTTAAAATAATATTTAAATATAACACGATTTCAACAAGGGTAACAATGGCATTTCCAATAATTTAGGAGACTTCTACCAGTACCTAATGGTCAAGTATCAGTAGTAGTTAAGTCAGTGAACAATTTGGAAACTGTGCAGATTTTTAACAGTATTTGTACTAGCTCTACCGATACAACTAAGATTTCTACCGATACAAGTCATGCATCTACCGATACGAAAAACTCTAGACAGCAAAAATTGTCACCTTGCAACTTCTATCGATACATGTAAACCAACTACCGATACATCAATGCTAGAGACTACTGATACTTGTAATTCAACTACAGATACAGCTCAAGTCAGAGAACAACCTCTCTCATACCATATACTTCTACCAATATCTGTATAAATTCTACCTGAACAAGTATGCAAAAACTCAAGAATTATACCGACACAAGTTTAACATATCAAACACAAGTTATGCATTTAGACATAACACTACATACATAACTTCTGAGTTTTACAAGCATCATAAGCTTAACATATAAGTCGTATTTAATGCATTTACAAAATTAAAATAGTAAGATTTCAACATCAAGGTTAATATCATCCTAGTACATGCCATATGGCCAAGTTATGCAAAATCTACTGACAAACTCCGTGATAGTGTGACTTTAGGTGAGGACGATGATCCGATCTTCAGTCAGCAAAATGATCTACAAAACAACAACAATAACTGTAGTAAGTTTTATAGCTTAGGACATTCGATAGTTAAGAAATATCAACATGGTAATAAGTAACAGTGACTCATTCAAGCCAACGTAGTTTCCTTTGCTCTTTGAGTATTTACAACTTCTCTTCCTATTCATAACTTTCTGTTACTAGTGCTCGATGCTGTTCACACAAGTTGTCGAGGACTCGCAACCTATGCAGTACCCCAGCCATCAGTACGGTGTCTATCTGTACCGTAAACTGTTTCCTAACGATGTCGCTCACACGAGCTGTCAGGAGTATGCATAAGCATAAGTCCCAGCCATCGTAGGACCTGTAATCCATATAGTATCCATATCTCTTTTTCGAGTCACGATGCTACTCACACGAGCTATCGAGGGCTCGCAACACATGCGGTACCCCAGCCATCGTGTTGGTAGTTTTTCAACGACATAAAGCCTACTATCTCTTGCATTTTATTTCTTCGATCATCTTCAATACTGAGTGCTTTCGAATTGCTGTACATTGACAATATTTACATATACAAGGAATATTAAGTAAGATTTTACACTACAAACTTATCGGACTGGATTGTAGTTTAGAAAGGACTTTAGGGACTAATCCGCTAATTTTCCTTTTTCGTGGTCGGTAGTATGATCATAGTCTACATCCACAAATCAATCGATTCTCACATTTAGTTACATAATCTAATCATTCAACACAATTTATTCCTTTTTGGGAAATTTATGATTTTACCCTTAATATTTTCCTTTTATTCAATCTAGTCCTTTCAACACAAAACATGCAAAATAATCATTCTCTCACACAACTAACCATATCTGAATTCCCTTGGTTACCTATCCAACCCATTCACATATCTATTTTCACAACAATACATGTAATTTCACCATTTTCACATTTTAATCCTTTAACCCTAATTTCATCAAAAATCACTTTACAAAAAGATTTAACCCAAGTATCAAACATTCAAATACATCAAAAGCTTTCAAAAACGAGCAATTTCAACAATGGAAAGTTTTCTACATTTGACAGATTCATAAATTAGTCCTTGTATAAGCTAGATTAATCTGATACGGACTCAAAAACATAGAAATTACTAAAAATGATCAAGGTTTACTTACTCAAATCAAAGCTCAAAGATTGAATGTGTAAACCCTAGTTTTCTCTTCTTTTCCGTGGAGAAGATGAAGAAATAATGAATTTCTTCCTTTTTTTATTTTTAATTTATATATATAGTCAATGACAATTTTGTAAATATTAAGACTTTCATCATTAAGCTTTAATTAACCACTTTTAATCTTAGTTAAATCTATTTACACGTAATATAAACCATAAAAATCCACTAACTAATACTCCTTTGGTTAATTTATTCATTTGGTCCTTCTAATTTAAACATCTATACTTTTATCCTTTTTATAATTTAGTCCTTACTATTCAATTAACTATTTATTCTATATTCAAATCATAATTTCATATGATGCATATATCACCAAAAATATTTAAAATAAATAAATTTACGACTTGACTCATCAGAGTTGTGGTCCTGAAACCACTATTTCCTATGCCACTGAAAATCGGGTTGTTACAACTCTCCACCCTTAAGGAAATTTCAGCCCAAAATTTCTTACCCGCAAATAAGTTAGGGTACTGTGACCTCATCGAAGACTCCGTCTCCCAAGTAGCTTCTTCAAGCCCATGTCGGTTCGATAGTACTTTTACTAATGGTACCCTTTTGTTTCTTAATTCATTCACTTAACGAGCCAAAATCCTCATCGGTTCTTCCGAATACCACAAATTCGACTGTATCTCAACCTCACAAGGTGAAATCACATGAGAAGGATCCGATCTATATCGTCTCAGCATTGAAACATGAAATACATTATGGATCTTCTCTAGTTCTGGTGGTAAAGCCAACTTATATACTATAGGACCATCATGTTCTATGATCTCATACAACCCAATGAACCGCGGACTCAACTTTCCCTTTTTACCAAAACGCAACACCTTTTTCTAAGGCAAAACTCTTAGGAACACTCGGTCTCCAACAGCAAATTCTATATCTTTTCTGTTAAGATCTGCATACGACTTTTGTCAGTCAGACGCTGCTTTCAAACAATCACGAATTACCCGCACTTTGTCCTCAGTCTCATGAACCAAATCGGTTTCAATCAACTTAGACTCGCTTAATTCTGACCAGCATAGAGGTGTCCTGCACTTACGACCGTATAATACTACGAATGGTGCCATTTTAATACTAGATTGGTAGTTGTTATTATAAGCAAACTCCACCAACGGCAGATACTTTTCCCAGCTTCCCTCAAATTGAAGTGTACAGCATCGTAGCATATCCTTCAGAATCTGTATCACTCGCTCTGATTAACCATCTGTTTGCGGATGATACACAGTACCAAAATTCAATCTAGTCCCTAAAGCATCATGTAGCTTACCCCAAAATCTCGAGGTAAAGCGTGGATCACTATCGAAGATAATAGAGGCTGGTACCCCTTGTAATCGAACTATCTCAGACACATATAACTCGACCAGTCTCTCTAGTGGATAATCTACCCGAATGTGAATGAAATGAGCGGACTTCGTTAATCTGTCTATAATTACCTAGATTGAATCCCTCTTTCTCAGTGTTATCGAAAGTTATGTGACAAAATCCATTGTGACTCGTTCCCATTTCCATTCCGGAATGGTAATCGATTGTAGTAACCCGGATGGCACCTGGTGCTCAGCTTTCACTTACTGACATATAAGGCATCTAGTCACAAATTCTAAAATCTCTCGTTTCATACCCGACCACCAATACAATTTCTTTAGGTTATTATACATTTTCACACTCCCCGGGTGTATAGAATAAGCACTGCTATGAGCCTCCGTTAGAATGTCTCGTCTCAAATTTGAATCGTTTGGAATACATACCCTACCTCTATAATACAACATACCATCCGTATCAACTATAAACCCCGTAGTAACATTACCTTGTATATGCTCCCTTTTAGCTCTAAGCTTTGGATCCTTTCTTTGTAATTCTTGAATCCGCTGTAGAAATAACGGCCTCGTCCTAATCTTTTTAGTGACAGAACCATCGCCTTCCAGTGACAGATGGGCATTCATTGCTCTCAAAGCAAGCATCAATTTCCAACTCAGGGCATCAACTACAACATTAGCCTTACTTGGATGATAAACGATCACAAGGTCATAGTCTTTTACTAGCTCTGACCATCGGCGTTGTCACAAATTCAATTCTTTCTGTGTCATCAGATATCTCAAACTCTTGTGATCTGTAAATATATGACATCTCTCCCCATAAAAGTATTGTCTCCAAATCTTCAATGCAAAAACAACGGTAGCTAACTGTAAATAATGAATCGAACAATTCCTTTCATGCGGTTTTAACTGTCGGGAAGCATAAGCTACCACCTTACCATCTTGCATCAAAACACACCCCAATCCACTTAAAGGTGCATCATTGTAAACAATAAACTCTTTTCCCGTCTCTGGTTGTGTCAAGACCGGAGCTTCAGTTAACAATTTTTTCAACTGGTCAAAACTTTGCTGACACTTTTCAGACCACACAAACTGAATGTTTTTCTTTAGCAACCTCGTCATCGACAAGGCTATGATGGAAAAATCTTTCACAAATCGATGGTAATAACTTGCCAATCCCAGGAAGCTGCGTACCTCGGAGACATTCTTCCGTACCTCTCAATCGAGAATAGCTGAAACTTTGCTTGGATCAACACGTATTCCTTCTGAATATACTATGTGACCCAAGAATCCAACTTCTCGAAGCTAGAATTCACATTTACTGAATTTTACATACAACTGTTTTTCTTTCAAAATCCGTAACACCACTCTCAAATGCTGAGTATGCTCTTATTCTATCTTGGAATAAATCAATATGTCATCAATAAACACAACCACAAACATGTCCAATTGGGGTTGAAATATTCTGTTCATCAGGTCCAAAAACTTGCGGGGGCATTAGTCAACCTAAATGGCATAACTAAAAACTCATAATGTCCATATCGAGTTCTGAATTTCGTTTTTACTATATCACAACCTTTCATCCGCATCTGATGTGACCTGACCGAAGGTCTATTTTGGAGAACACTGTTGCACCCTTTAACTGATCGAATAACTCATCGATCCGAGGCAATGGATACTTGTTCTTGATCGTTACTTTATTTAGTTGCCTGTAATCTATACACATCCTCATCGATCCATCTTTCTTTTCCATGAATAATACAGGCGCACCCTACGGTGATACACTAGGTCGTATGAACCCTCTGTCTAACAATTCTTGCAGCGGAGCTTTCAATTCTTTCAATTCAGTCGGTGTCATTCTATATAATGGAATAGAGATCAGAGCGATATTAGGTAGTAAATCAATATCCAACTCTACCTCTCTAACTGGCGACAAACCCGGTAGTTCTTCCGAAAACACATCTGTATACCCTTGAACAACTGGTACCTGATCCAATTTTGTTCTCGATCCTCGAATGTCAAGTATGTATGCTAGGAATGCTTTACAGCCTTTATGAACCATCTTTTGTGTCGAAATAGCCGAAATCACTCCAGTTTCACTGTTTAATCTGTCAGACTCCGCTCAAGGGCTTACTGGGTTAGGTAAATATCTAATGAGTTCCCCGACCGGAGAAGTCATTTTTAGAGGGGAAACTATGCGTTTTGGGGATCTACGTGCTCCTTGGTTAGAACCTCTAAGAAGTCCTAATGGTTTGGACTTGAGTAGGTTGAAAAGGGACATACAACCTTGGCAAGAACGGCGTTCCATGGAATATATGACACATGCTCCTTTAGGGTCTTTAAATTCTGTAAGTGGCATAGCTACCAAGATCATGCAGTTAATTATGTCTCTCCGAGAAGTTGGTTAGCTACCTCTCATTTTGTTCTAGGATTCTTCCTACTCATGGGTCATTTATGGCACGTATGAAGAGCTCGCGTAGCCACAGTGGGATTTGAAAAAGGAATTGATCCTGATTTTTAGCCTGTTCTTCCATGACTCCTCTTAACACCCGTCTGACATTTCAAACTAATCGTTCTTCGCTTGCAATTTACTATCGCATAATGCTTAGATAACCAATCCATACCCAATATCACATCAAACTCAGTGAATGAAAATAGCATTAAATCGACAGAAATTTTACAACTCCGAACTTTCAGTGGACATTTACGACTTACCAAGTTAACTATGACACTACGACCCAAAGGGTTTGTGACTTGCACATCAAACTTAGTCGGTTCAGTGACCAATTTCTTAGCAGTGGCTAAAGCAGTGCAAATATAGGAACGAGTTGACCCTGGGTTAATCAAAGCACATACAATATCATTAAAAAGATAGAATATACTAGTCACCACATCAGAAGTGGTAGCCTCTTCTCTAGCTCAGATGGCATAAGTTCGTGCAGGTGCTCGAGCTTCTAATTTTCTCCCATTGTCTCTATGTTCATTTCGATTTCCACCTGCACCGCTACTCTGCCTCGGGCGTCTGCCTTTCTGCGGTGTAACCGAAAGGCTAACACTCCGATCTTCCTTTGCTTCTGAGTTCATCGGATAGTTTCACATGAAGTGGCAGGTATTCCCACATCTAAAATAGGCTCCTTTAACTAACCAACATTCACCCGAATGGATTCTTTTACAATGCTCTCACATCGGTGTTGGCACATTGTGAACACTAGCCACACTGTCAACGGGTCGATTTTGAAATCTGGATTCTAGTGGTCCTGATCGGCTTCTGCTCAGAAAACCAAAAGAGACTGCTTCGCGGACTTCACTATCTCTAAATTTCTTCGATGGTGGCATTGAGAAAGTTCGGGTGGGATTTTTCTTCTTGAAATCTCGAAGTTTCTTCTCTCTCTGTCTTTTTTGATTGTATACTTCCTCCATTTTCTGTGTTCGGTTTGCCAGTACGACAAATGGTTGAATTTTTGAATCACCCACCATCATCTTTATATCATCACTCAAACCGTCTTCAAAATGGACACACATAGCTTCATCAGTTAGTATGATCTTTCGAGCATACTTACTAAGAAATACAAACTCCTGTCGGTATTCTGCCACTGTCTTGGTTCCTTGTCTCAGCTCCAAGAATCCTTTCTTCTATTTATCCAAATATCTCTTACTGACATATTTCTTCTTAAACTCTGTTTAAAATAATTCCCAACTAACTTCGTTTTCTGGTATCACTGCTACGATCATTGCTCACCAGTTGTAAGCTTCATCTTTTAGTAACGAGCACATATCATGAAATCTTCAGGTGGACAAGCCATCTCATTTAGCACTCTCAAAGTGTTTTCTAACCAATACTCAGCCCTAGACGAATCATCCTTAGCATTTCCACGAAATTCTTTTGGCCCGTACTTCCTTACCCTATCTATTGGAATACAACGCCTCTGTTCAATTACTGGAGAAGGTGTAGGCACTATAAGAGGTTTCGTAGGTCGAGCCGTAGGCTGTGTAACTGGTGGTGGAGGAGGTGGTACCACTCGGTTATTCTGCATAAATTTCGACAACCACTATCCCATTAAGCTGAAGAACATGTTTTTAGCTTCGCTTTTTGTAATTAGTATAATAGGGACCTCATGACTAGACCAGGAATCATTTGTCGGGCATTGCTGTTTACTTCATTAGTCTCCTCTCTTTCAAATTCAGGCATTTTTACTTTTATCTACAAAAACTATGGTTAGATCGGATTCATCTGTATCACACTTCATAGGTTCATATGGCATGTACTATTAAATCATTTAATACAACCATAACTATCCAATAAACGACTAAACCGAAAGCTTTGATACCACTAAATGTAACACCCAAATCTCGAGCACCATCGTCAATTAGGATTCCAGTTTCTTCTATTCATTTTACACTATTCATCTTTTACAAATATCCGAATATTCATATCTTTATTCAATACGAAAATCATTTCTCACAATTTAAAACAATATTTAAACATAACACAATTTCAACAAGGGTAAAAATGGAATTTCCAATAATTTAGGAGACTTCTATTGGTACCTGATGGTCAAATTTCGGTAGTAGTCAAGTCAGTGAAGAATTTGAAAACTGTGCAGATTTCTACCATTTGTACTAGCTCTACCGATACAGGTAAGATTTCTACCGATAAAGTCATGCATCTACCAATACCAAAAACTCCAAAGAGCAAAAATTGTCACACTGCAACTTTTATCTATACATTTAAACCAACTACCAATACATCAATGCTAAAGACTACCGATACTTGTAATTCAACTATCAATACAACTCAAGTCAGAGAACAACCTCTCTCACACCCTGTACTTCTACCGATATCTGAATAAATTCTACCAAAACAAGTATGCAGAAACTTAAGAATTATACCAAGACACAAGTTTAACATATCAAACACAAGTTATGCATTTAGACATCACACTACATACATAACTTCTAAGTTTTACAAGCATCATAAGCTTAACATATAAGTTGTATTTCATGCATTTAAAAATTAAAATAGCAAGATTTCAACATCTTTAATTCAACATCAAGATTAATATCATCCTAGTACATGCCATAAGACCAAGTGATGCAAAATCTACCGACAAACTCCGCGATAGTGTGACTTCAGGTGAGGATGATGATCCGATCTTCAGTCAACAAAACGATCTACAAAACAACAACAATAACTATGGAAAACTTTATAGCTTAGTAAGTTCGATAGTTAAGAAATACCAACATGGTAATAAGTAACAGTGACTCATTCAAGCCAACGTAGTTTCCTTTGCTCTTTAAGTATTTACAACTTCTCTTCTTGATCATAACTTTTTGTTATCAATACCCGATACTTCTCACACGAGCTGTCGAGGACTCGCAACCTATTCGGTACCCCAGCCATCAGTACAATGTCTATCTATATTGTAAACTGTTTCCTAACGATGTTGCTCATACGAGCTGTCAAGAGTATGCATAAAGCATAAGTCCCAGCCATCGTAGGATCTGTAATCCATATAGGATCCATATCTTGTTTTCGAGTCACGATACTGCTCACATGAGCTATCGAGGACTTACAGAACATGCGGTACCTCAACCATCGTGACGGTACTTTTTCAACAGCATAAAGCCTACTATCTCTTGTATTTCATTTCTTCAATTATCTTCAATACCAAATGCTTCTGAATTGTTGTACATTGACAATATTTACATATACAAGGAATATTAAGTAAGATTTTACACTACAAACTTAACGAACTAGATTGTAGTTTAGAAAGGACTTCAGGGACTAATCCGCTAATTTTCCTTTTTCACGGTCGATAGTATGATCATAGTTTACATCCACAAATCAATCAATTCTCACATTTAGTTACATAATTTAATCATTCAACACAATTTAGTCATTTTTGGGAAATTTATGATTTTACCCTTAATAGTTTCCTTTTATTCAATCTAGTCCTTTCAACACAAAACATGCAAAATAATCATTCTCTCACACAACTAACCATAGTCGAATTCCCTTGGGTACCTATCCAACCCATTCACATATCTATTTTCACAACAATACATGTAATTTCACCATTTTCACATTTTAGTCCTTTAACCCTAATTTCATCAAAAATTACTTTACAAAAATATTTAACCCAAGTATCAAACATTCAAATACATCAAAATCTTTCTAAAACAGGCAATTTCAACAATGACAAGTTTTCTAACATTTGACAGATTCATAAATTAGTCCTTGCATAAGCTAGATTAAGTTGATACGGACTCAAAAACATAAAAATTACTAAAAACGATCAAGGTTTACTTACCCAAATCAAAAAATCAAAGATTTAATGTGTAAACCCTAGTTTTTCTCTTCATTATCGTGGAGAAGATGAAGAAATAATGAATTTCTTCCTCTTTTTTTTTCTATTTTTAATTTATATATATAGCCAATGGTAATTTTGTAAATATTAAGACTTTCATCATTAAGCTTTAATTAACCATTTTTTAAATCTATTTACACTTAATATAAACCATACAAATCCACTAATTAATACTCCTTTGGTTAATTTTTCATTTGGTCCTTCTAATTTAAACATCTATACTTTTATCCTTTTTATAATTTAGTCCTTTCTATTCAATTAACTATTTATTCTATGGAATTTTCAAATCATAATTTCATACGATGCATATATCACCAAAAATATTTAAAATAAATATATTTACGACTCGACTCATCGGCATTGTGGTCCTGCAACCACTGTTTTCGACACCACTGAAAATTAGACTATTACACAATGAGAGAATATCATTTATCTATTTCTTAGGCTATGAATTCCTCTGTTATGAATGATGCTACATAGTGCAAAAATTGTACACCCAACACACTAACTTTCTGTTCCTTATATTTTCAAACTGAGGCTTTTACTTACATCAAAGTGTATGAGTCACGCATACATAGTCTACATCCACTCAGGATTTAGGTATGTCACACTACAAACGTCGTAAGTGAATAAATCCATAAACGGATTCAAGATCTATTCATCTTGGGTCTAATTCGATGTGTTGTCAGTCTAGTTAGTCACATATATGTCTCTATCTTCTAGGAATCATCCTCTCCGATGCCCAAGACAAAGCATTTCACCTATTGGACTTGATAGACGACATATTAGTCTTCAATTAGTTTGCTCATTTTTTATTAGACTAAGGTCATGTTTAAGTTCGTCTACTAATATAAGTTGTCTTTCAGTATTATGATCCAACCATGTAATACTTCTTAGTATTAGATTAAACATTAGACAACCAATGAGAAACATTTGCTTCCATTTTTTTTTTGCATGAAAAAATCATATAAGGACAATATAAAAAGTAATTAATGTAATCAATGAATTTGTTTTCTTAACCAATCTGTTTGAAAAAATTGTAAGTGTACATAGACAAAAATATTACACTTAGGGTACTAGATCCAACACTAAGTGTAATCTATTTGTTATTTTATATTTGTAATTTTTTGAATAAATTGATTTAAATAAAATTTCTATCATACATTAATATCATTTGTATTTTTCCTTAGCAGTTTTTACATACAAAGCAAAATGTAAGCAAATATTGGCTCAATGATTATCTAATGTTTAACTAATATTAAGTTGCATTATGTGAACGATTCGTAATGTAAAAAGACAATTTATATCAATAGATAATCTAAATAGTTCCTAATCTAATTGAATTTGAGCAATTCGATTGAAAGACTGTTATGACACATCTATCAAGTCCAATTTTGAGGATACATTGTCTTAGGTATTAGAGTGGATGACTCACAAAAGATACACATTTAGATGTGATTATTTGTACAGACAATAAATTGGATAGGATGCAAGTTGGATTTATCCTAAATTAGTTTATGGATTTTTTTACCTTAATCTTGAGTGGATGATGGACTATGTATGCATGACTCATATACTTTGATGTATTAAAAGCCTGAGTTCAAATAGATAAGGAATCGAAAGCTGATACATTAAGTATACAAGTTCTACATGATGTAGCCTTATTCCACTATATTGGAATCATGACCTTATAAAGGTAAATGGTATCCTATCATTGACATCACATGATTGACAAAAAAGGAACGTGATCATGGATCATTTGTCAAAAGACAAATGATTTAATTACTATGCCTTAGTAATTGACTTTTTTCATATAATAATATAATAGATATCATGAGAGAAAACAGGATCATACTGGGACAACGTACTCTATCCCAAATAGATTAAGAATATCTTATGAGGGTAACACACATATGACAAGGTCATTGGGCGAGCACTTATTGAGTAGCTTCGTAATGATATATAATAAGGGAGAGTTCAATTAGGTAATACAATGTAATGATTCTATGATTAAATAATATTGTAATTAATAGGTGAAAAGTTGAAACTTAATTACAAATTATTTGAGTCATAATTATATATATCTAATCAATCTCCCTGCTAGCTTGAGATAATCCAAAATGAATTGCATGTAGAACTGATAACTATGGAATGAATGAAAATAACAATTAAGAGAAATAGACTGCATGTATCACTATCTGCAGTGAATGTATTTTCTCGCTAAGCACAAAAGATGATTTGGAAATTAACTTAATTTCTTCAAATTATTATTTATTTAATTGTAATTAAATAATTAAAGTTTAAAGTGAAAATTAAATTAATTAGTCATCGTAGATTTATTGAACAAGACAATTATATATATTTCCTCTTAGATTCTAAACGGTAAATTTATCATGACTTTAACGAAATTAGAATTAGGTTAAGAAAATAATTTAATTGAGAAAGTTAAATAATTAATATTTTAGAAAATTTGAAAAATAACTATTGGATTGGATAAATTATAACTATTGGATAAAAGTTTGAATAACACATATAATTATACTCAATATACGAAATTAATTAGTCATCGTAGATTTATTGAACAAGACAATTATATATATTTCCTCTTAGATTCTAAACGGTAAATTTATCATGACTTTAACGAAATTAGAATTAGGTTAAGAAAATAATTTAATTGAGAAAGTTAAATAATTAATATTTTAGAAAATTTGAAAAATAACTATTGGATTGGATAAATTATAACTATTGGATAAAAGTTTGAATAACACATAATTATACTCAATATACGAAACAGACATGAAAGCCCAATCCCATGTGAAGGGGCAACAAACCCTAATCCTAATAAGGGTATGACGTCACCCCCTTGTATTCTACTTGTAGTAAAATACTATATTTTCTATTAAAATATTTTTATTTAATATATCATTATTCAAGAAAAACTCTTATACCGACTTTCTATAAATATGAACTATGACTAAGACCTAATTACATAAGTTTTACACAAGTTATTGAGCATCGTTATTCTGTCAAAAAGTAACCACAATATATTTTTAGAATAGTTTCTATTTTTCACTAAAAGCTCTTTGTTTTCAGTTTTATAGTGAGAATTAACTTTCCCTTTGAAAGTTAAAAATTTTTTTCATTTTGTACACTCGGTTTGTTCTGTTTGATCCCACACTCAAAGCAATTCAAAGTTTGAGGAAAGAGAAGAAGGTCATTCGGTAGAAGTCAAGAAATGATTTCGACTACCTCGCATAAAGCACAAGTACTAATTCAGTTAGTGGTTTATTACTACAAATATCACAAGCTTGATTTTAAGAAAAAAAAATGAAACTTCTGTTTTGCCTTAAAATATTGTTTTCTAAACCGATTTTTTCAATCCCACTATCTAAGATCTCTCATCCCAAGACTTCGACCTCGTCCAATCCACCAAGTGAGATGTCATGGTATCATTTTAGCCACAATGCTGGAAGATGACACTCTCCTCTACTCATAATGTCTATTCCCTCATTGACATGGAGCCATACTCTTTAGTTTCCTTGTTGCACCAAGTTGACATTTTTCTCTCAAGTCCATCTCAAGCCTTCAAGGACAAGGTTATGACCTATTCAATGAGAAACAATATATAGTATCACCCGCTGCTCGTCTCGACCACTTGAAGGCATTAGCTATGTCTATTTGGATCACTCAATCTCAATGTCTTGACACAGAACCATCAAGTTGTGACATTAAGGAACCCTCATTGGTTATAGCCCTCCATCGACTTGATATCACCGCATATTTGACACTCTATGACGCATCCATCGAATGTGACACTAATTGTACACTTGCAACATCTCTCGTGGATGCATCCCTCTAAACGTGGTCCAAACACATATGCCATCCCCAACTATTTGTTAATTTTATATTACTTTTCAAAACCCTAAACCCCAAATCCAGTGTTAATAATTTATATTAGTTTTCTCTAATTCTCTTTTAATGTTTTTATGCTAAGTCCATGCTTTCTAACTTCCTTTTTCCAAAACTATTCGTTAAATAATGTATATTGTAGGATAATTTACCATTATTTAACCTCCGACATCGAAATAAAGCTTTTTAAGAATGAATTTAATTTTGTCGAAAATTAACAATATATTGCAACATGCTTCAACAAACTTAATTAGAAGCAAAAACTTTGTACATTGTATATTATATCTTGTTGCTACATTTATATATACTTATATACAATAATAAGAAGGGGATTCATTTACATTACTAACATTTTTTATAATAACTTTTATAACATTATTATTTTAACAATTCGATTATCATATTTCGTGTTCATATAAATCAATTTGATTTTTTATTATATTAAAAATATTAAATATTTTTATTTTTCTATTAAATATACAGATAAATATACTATTTTGAGTCAAAATAATAGAGATATCAAATTATTTTAAAATCTTACATGCATTACAATGACATGCATAATTATTTTAATAAATTCAATAATTAAATTATTGAAATATTAATAATATAAAAATTATAAAAGTGTAGTGAATTCCTCCCTCTCTATATATGCATAGACATACATGTGTATACATGCTTTACATACAAGCATAAGATGCCTAGTTAGGTGTTTTTGCATGAATATATTTAATTCCATTAAAGATTTAGAGTTTTTCAATTAAGAAATGAATTTCAAGCTCGGAGATAGTATTTAATAAGTGTTTTTTCACTGAAACAAATTATATATTATGTTCGTTTTTAATATTTTTAAAGTCTTAGGTAAAATAATTAAATGAAGTTTTAGGTTCTTTAAAAGTTGGAGAAAAATTATTTTAGATTTTTTAAAAGTGGTAAAAAAAAATTTTGGGATCCCTTAAAAGTTGGTAAAATTTTTCTTTTGACCATTAAAAGTTAAAAAAAATTTGAACCCCTTAAAAACTAGAAAACAATATTTCTGATTCCTTTCAATCTTGATTCCTAGACGACCGCACCTCCAAACGATCCCAATATCAGGCATGATACATATAAAACTCTTAATAGATTACCAATCTATTATATATATATATTATTGTTTTTGGTGACATCAATCCATTATATTTTCAATGGAAATGCCATTTCATAATTATTTTTTTTTGTGAATAAAAGAAAATTACATTATAGATTAAATTCTACCACTTCACAAATTTTATCTTGTTGGAAATACTCTAATAGTACAGAAGGAGGCTCATCATAGAATTGAAAATCGATTTTTTGAGTAAGACTCTCTTTTACCAATTGATCTGCAATCATATTGTCTTCTCGAAGAATTAGTCTAATCCTCTATTTCACTAATTAAACATTAAAACACACTCTCTCATATATATATATACCCAAAATTATCTTTTAATTTCTTAATGCTCTTGAGATGATTAATAAATTAAATAAACTTATCTAAAGTAGAAGTTAAATTATTGCCTAGCATTTATATGATACGAGTTTACGTTGTCACTCTCTCTTTTCTCTTTAATATTATGACGATAAAGAATTGCACATATATAAATCATTATGTGGATAATAAATTCATACAAGAAATTTCTGAATTTAATTTACACAATAAAACATCCCTTTTACTGTTATAAGATTCACAAATTAAGATCAGTTATAATCATTTTATAATTATAAACTGTTAATTAATCTCGAATAATATAGTATGAAAAAACTCCAATAATATTAATTAATGTGATATATATATATATATATATATATATATGAATAAAAATAAGGTTAATGTAATAATAATTTCAAAAATAAAATTAAAATAATAATTAAATAATTCTTAGATCAATTAAGTGCATCAAAAAATGCAAATGAGTAATAATTAAGAAATTAATTAACACAATGTGGAAGATATAAAAAGTGAGTTCGGTTATAACTGAGGATAAATTTGTTATTGTTGGAGAATTTGTATGCGACCACAACAGAGAATGGGTCTTCGGTTTTAGTAAATATTTGAGCATGTGCACTGTTGTTAATGCTGAACTCTGGGATATTCCGGATGGTTTAAAACTTACTCTGCAACGAGATTACGGTAACATGCTAATTTTGACTAATAGTTTTAAAGTCGTTACTGCTATTCAAGATGTATATTTGAAAATTTTTAATTTGACATTTATTAGGAAAATCACTAACTTTTAAACTTAACAAATCATTGAAAAATTCAACATATCTCTCGTGAGGAGAATAAAATTACAGATAAACCCATCAAGATGATTCGAGACACAAGTTTTGATCTTAAAATATCTGAAGATTCTTTTTTAGAGGACTTAGCGTAACAATCTTTGTGTAATTAATTTCCTTTCAAAAAAAAAAAGAAAAAATTGGGGAAGCAATGAGCCGAGAGTTCAGCCTCTCACTAGGATTGGGACCCACGTGAAAAACCAATAGATGCTATCTGCCACGTGATCAACTAGTGGGCCCCACCATTCCCAAATAATTCATAGGAATGAATTTGACCCCCAAAAATTGTTTCATTAATCTAAGATTATTATATAAGAAACTAATTAAATAATTCAATCAATAATTCCAAGCATCTCAAGTTCCTGACTAATAATGGAGGCAAAGAAATAATGAGGCATGTCAAAGGGATTTATTGGAATTAATTATTTTTTGTGAGTAAGGCCAGTCTAATTTATTTTAGATCCTAAAAAAATTATGCTTCACTGTTAGCTTGAATATTTTAAAAAAACTGTGGGTTGTTTTATATTTTTATGAATTATTTTAATTTCTTTCTATAAAATTGATTGGTAATGTTTTCTTAAAAAAAATTGTTGGTAGTTAAAACACTAACAAGTAATACAATTTTATGTGTAGAAAAATTAAAGGAGGGGTTATTTTGCAATTTAAACTCCTTTGCATTTTTTATTTTTTATAAGATTTTTTACTTTTTTATGGGATAAACTACTTAATTAGTCACTAAACTTTCAGCGTGTTCATTGATCTTTCACAATTAGTTACCACCACCAAGAGGCTTCTCCCTTCTTCCTCTTTGAGTCTAGTCGATTAGATTTCCAAGAAATGGTCCAAACTTGGTAACTCTAAGCCTCAACCTCTCAAACTTCTTTGACACCTATTTGAAGATTTGACCGTCAAAATGGCTCAATTTTGAACTATGGTCTTTGCCATATACGCTACCTCTTGATTGTTCGGATCGTTAAATCAAGGCTTGAAGCTCCGAACTAGAGCTCAATACAAGATAAGCCTTTCACTCTTTTTTTTTTATTATTTTTTTAAATTATTGGAAATCAATTTGTATAAATGAACAAGTAAAATAGAAAAGAATGAACACATAAATATTTTACGTGAAAAACACCTCTGAAGAGGATAAAAACCACAGGAAAATAAGACTTCGGCTTTTCAGTAAATGAGTAAACAAACAGAAGTACAATATGGAGAAAAATCCTAAATGTACATCACCCAAACCCAAAAAACAAAGCCCCAACTCGAGAACAAAATTCTCTCCATAATTATCACGAAAACTGTTATCAAAACTCATTTGGACTACATCTAGCCGCTCTAAAGAAAAGCCCTTGCTAATTGGTGTATCAAAACAGGAATATAATGACCCCTTTAAATAGGCTTATATTAGAGTTCTAATCAAACTAAAATATCCTTGGAATAATCAAAGTACAACTGGGAGAAGTAGTCCTGCCTGAAGTCTAAAACGCGGTTGCCAAATAGGACAATAGGTCATGACGTGCCGGCTCACCTCGTGACAATGTCGATGTCACATTTGCCTAGGGTTTACACTGCATTGTCCTGAAAAATCGTACCTGCTTGTCATGACGTCGGGCCTATTTTGGCTTTTCTTCGGTTGTTCGATGATTGTTTTCTTAAGTGACTGCAAAATTTTCCATAAATGCGAGGCACACTCCACAAATCTTCACGTTAACTTATATTTATCATGTCTCATTTTTCATGCCCCATCATGAGCAAAACTTGAATTTTGTAAAATGTCAACCAAGTTTATACCGTGCTCAAACTTGAAAACTGAAAGACGCCTAGTCTCTAAACCAAAGTTGTATAATGCTAAAAGAGCCAGTAATACCTGAACAAGAGAGAAAGCATCAACTCTATCCACTTAACTATAACCCTCTCTAACCAACCTTGCCTTAAACAATCTGCGAACCATTCAAGTCCTAAAGAAAAAAAGGGTATTAGATTCTTCTCTAAATGAGGCACATGCTTGACATCTAATACGACTCCACCTTCAACCAGATTATGTGGAGAGCAACGAATCATCACCTTTGTCCTCGGTCACATCAGCTACCTCCGTAATTATTTGAAATTGCCAAAAACTGAAATTTGTGATCCGCCAAACTTCTCGATATCCAAAATCATTGTTAGGTCACCGAAAGAGTCAATCTCTAGAAGCTGAACCTTGGCTTGGATACAAATTTATTGGGGATCGACTCGTCTAAATGAACATGTAAAAAAAAGAAGAACGAACACACAAATATTTTATGTGGAGAACTCCTTCAAAGAGGATAAAAATCACGAGAAAGGAGGCTTCAACTTTTCAATAAATGAATAAACAAATGAAAGTACAATATAGAAAAAAATAATCCTAAATGTACTAAACGTACATTACCTAAACTCTAAAAACAAACCCATAACTTGTCAACAAACACTACAGGAAAACAGGTTTTTAGCGGCCTTTTTTTGCCCCGCTAAAACTTGCGGCGTTTATGCGGAAAAACGCCACTATAGAACATGATCTTTAGCGGCGCTTTTCGACAAATGCTGCTATAGAACATGGTCTTTAGCGGCGCTTTTCCCACAAACGCCACTATAGAACATGATCTCTAGCGGTGCTTTTCCCACAAACACCGCGCTTTTGTTACAAATGCCGCTAACATTAACAGATTTCACTAGCTCATTTTAATTCATATAAAACCCAAATTTTCAACATTTTTCTTGTAAATTCAAATCCAACCAATTCAAATCCAAATGATACTATCATAAAAGAAATATGTATATGATTTAAATTAATAAATAAATAAAAATATATTCAAAAGTAGTATTGTGTATATTATTCTTACAATAAGAAAAGACAAAAATCTAGGATGGCAGATTTTGCTGAAACATTTTCATCATATTTTGAAGTTGTAGTTGCAGTTCGTCATACTTTCTTTGAGACTCTGCTTCCCTCGCTGCTACCTTGGCTTCAAGTTGTAGATGAAGTTTATCATATTTTCTTTGAGCTTCTGCTTCTCTCGCTGCTGCCTCTGCTTTAAGTTGAGCAATATGCTCAACTGTGCTCACTTGCACCTAAGCCATTTGATCTCTTAACCTTTGAACTTCAGCTTGATCCTGACTCCTCGAAGGCATGTATCTTTGCGAGCTGGATCCAAAATATTGGGTTGGGCTAACAAAAGATCCTTGAAATCGAACCTGACAATACCTTTCAGGACCCAAAACTTCAATAATAACTCGGTTATCAATGTCCTCTAGATTAACTGAACTATCACTTGAAGCCATCGCTTGATACTCTGCCTTCTTATCCTTTAATTTATCGTAATAAATCAATCAAGGAGTTAGAAACGAAATATAATCAAACAAATGCAACATAACTTGGCATTATTTGCCTTACAAATGACGAATTAAACCATTATAATTAAACATGATAAATATTTAAAATAATTCAAATTTTATTAAGTAAATATACCATAATTTCTGCAGCTTCAGTAGTCATAGGAAATCCAACTTTCATTCTATGTGTAATGTCAAAAAGCTGAAGGCGTTTAACTTTTTGACCAGACGACAATTCCTACATTATAGTAGGAAAAATATTATTTAGTAGAAAGTAATTAATATTTGACACAATTAATAAATTGAAAATACCTCATCATCAGCTACACAAGTAAAACTTCTCGACCCAACTGTGTGCGTGAATTTTTGTTTTTGCCTACTTGTAGTTTCAACACACTCACGATCCTACATTATGAAATTATTATTACGTATATAATAAATACTATAAACCGAAATAAATATAAGAGTTTGGTAGTATGTAATACTCTCCTTTATTTGAAATCCAAAATCCAACTTGTTCTTCCCATTGGTACCTTAGCATTCCTGGCGGGACATTTCGCAATTTCTCTTCGAGGCTAATATTTTTCTTAAAATATTCTTTCTTTAAAGTACTTTTATGGTCTCTCCATTTCTTTCCTAATGTTTTATTCACATAGTTGTCTGAGACCTCTAAAACAAATTTCTTTCAAATAACACAAGTTTAGAAAGTAAATTTAAATTAAAATTAAACCAAAGTATTATAAATTACATTCACCTTATTACCTTAATACTATCGAGAGCTTGATTTTTGTTACTATCAGGCATATAATTCCATGACTCGTAGTTGATTGGCAACAGATTGGCATTTCGTGCTATAATGCCAAGTATCCTCCCAAAAGTCGAGCTTCTGACCCAACAGGTTGACCACGACTATTTGCAGATACTTTGACACGCTCCTCAAGATTTAGACTGTATAAATCCTTTAATAGCGTACGTCCTCGAGTTCTGCGCCTCTCAAAATTTTCAGTTAAAAAAAATTGTATATGATAATATTATAATTTAAAATAAAATTTAAAAAATAAAAGTGAACATGCATGTAAATTAAAGTTAACATTACCTTGAGTTTCTACAGTTTCAGCAACTGTATTCGGAACATTCGAAGATCTAATAGCAGTCTGTTAATCACTATTTGTTTCTTTCAAATTTGGAGGATTTTGAATAATACTTAGATCTTGAAATTTTCTTCTAGGCATATTATCTGCAATACACATAAAATAGTTGAAATATTAGTAACTAATTACAACAATAATAGTAATGGATATATTTAACAAGATAAAGATTTAAATTATAATATTACATATAATTAAAAAAACGTAAAATCTTACTACATCATGATTCATAAATATCTTCATCCACATCCTGGCGAACCCATTGAAATTGTGTACTTGTATTAGGGATAGTTTCATTTAAGTTTTGTTCTAGAAAATACAAAGTTTCTGATCTTTCGTCCATGTCATATCTGCTTTCATTGCCCATATCAAACAAGTATCTAAGGGTGTTACGGAGTACAACATACCAACCCTCATCAATCGGATCTCTCGAGTAAAAAACTTATTTAACTTGAGAAAAAAATGCATACGGCTCTTCTATCAATTGTTTCCCAATATGAATTAATCGAGAGAAGTTCACCATTGTAAAACCAAATTAATCCTTTTTAATTCCACGAGCAGTATTAACATCAACCCAATCACATCGAAATAAAACAACCTTCCATTTGCCATAGTAATCCAAATCAATAATGTCCGTAAGAAGTCCGTAATACTCTACATTTCCCTCAACAGGATTGCTGTCCCTAGCACTAGCATAACTTGTAATTGAAGAATTAATAACTATTCCACAATTTTGAGTCCTCCTCAATCTTTCGCAAGATTTTGTATGAAACCTGAATCCATTAATTAGGAAGGCATTATATCTTTTTACTACTCTATTCGGACTTTGGGAAGGCCATTTAACTTCTTCACTGACGTCCTTTCCACTCCAAACCTATTGAATTGAAAGTAAATTTATTAATTATAATGTTATACGAAAACATTATTATTTGTCATTAAAAGCTTTAGTTGCATATCGTCTGCTCTAACCATTCATGAAAAGATTCTGTGAATAACTTATGAATCTCTCGATGTTGTAATCTCCGGGAGTGTGAACGAGATCTCAAGAGTTGTTTATACTCACTATGTTAAAAAGTGAATAAATTGGTTAGAAAATAAACAAATGAAAAGGATGAATATTTATCAAATTCTAAAACTTACTTGCATAATGGTTCAATTGAATCGTGGTGAAAAAGAACATATTGATGTGCTTGTACCCAAGATATATCATCTAAGTGTGCAATTTCAACTTTCCTGATTGGTTGTCCGTAAATTCGAAATACATAAGTTTCAACTAAGCTATGATCATTATTGAGCCCAGCCTTTCTACTTTGTCTATTTAGTCTTGTTTCAACATCTTCTAAATATCTAGAGCAAAAAGTCATACACTCCTCTGCTAAGTAACCTTCAGTTATTGATCCTTCTAGATAACGCTTATTACTATAATAAGACTTCAATTTACATAGGAACCTAAACACAATATACAAAATTATCAAAAGTTGTAACTAAAGGTATATTAATGAATGAATGAAAACTTTGCTAATTAGCACCTCTCTATAGGATATATCCACTGATAGAAACCGGTCCACCAAGTTTCGCTTCATGAGGGAGATGGATTAACAAGTGCACCATAATAGTGAAGAACAAAGGTGAAAAGATATTCTCCAAGTTGCATAAAGTCAAGGCGACTCGATCTTGTACTTTCTCATGTTCTTCAACATTCAAAACTTTGCCACAAATAACTTTCATTATATTGGATAGTTCAATTATATAAGACGTCACCTTTTTTGACATACAACGCCGCAAAGCAACTGATAGTAAATCTTGCATCAAGATGTGATAATCATGTGATTTTAGGGAATATAGTCTTCGATCTTTAAGACTCACACATCGAGATATATTTGATGCATATGCATCTCGAGCCTTTATATCCTTCAACACCGTGCAGAACAATTCTTTTTCCTTCTTCGACATTGTAAAAATAGAGACGACAGCCGACATTTTCCATTAGAAAGTAATTGAGGATGAAGATCATGCCGAATTCCCATGTCAACTAGATCAAGTCAACACTTAAGATTATCTTTTAATTTTCTATTGACATTGAAAATTGTCCTGATTATATTCTCGTAAACATTCTTTTCAACATTCATATTCATATTCATATTCATGTTAAAATTTTTGAGAAAGCTTGATCACCCCATTATATATTCATTGTCCCTTGGTACCAGTGTGACACCAGCTATGGCTAAAGAAGTTAGTGGACTAGTCAACATGTACAGGATTACTGAAGATGATTAGGATACATGGAGAGATGTTTTATCCCACTTTGATATTACCAGGTGGGTCAAGCATTCCATATGATAGAGAGTTTACATTTTCAGATCAAATTTTGACTTTTTTTTCTTTTACATGTTATTGCACTTTGCTTTTTTATCTTTTATGTGACCTGATATATTTGTTTTTCTATTTCAGAGACTTTTTTACTGCTAAAATGATAGGTTCCAAGGGCTCACTGATCCAAGTTATACGCCCTGGCAAATAGCTACTCCTTTCATGCCCTTGTTGTCCCTACCAGTTGTTAATGCAATGATGACTTTTTTGTTGTAGAATATTTGTTTTGAGTTGGGCATTTATATGGGAGGGCTAAGCTAGAATCAGTGAAGAACCAAAGAAAAGAAAATTATCTGGTCAAGATAACGTAAACGATAGCATCAGATCACATGAACACTTTGATTTAAGGCCCAGAAAACAAAAATAGATCTACAAATAGCAGAAATAGAAAAAGCAATAGAAGAACTTACCTGAATTGATAAAGTGCAATGAACAGCAGCAGATAACTTGACTGGTAGAAAAGAAAAGCAACAATTGGAATCCAAAAGAGAGAACAATCTACAAAAGAAAAGCAAGAAAAACATGAACGTAGAATTGTTTGTTTTGTTCTTCGTTTTAAAGGCTCTTTTCCACCAAATTATTAATTATGTCTACAACTCAAAATATGTTTAAGATAGACAGACTTGGTCATTTGTAATAAAAAACGGTGCACCAAAGCAAAATTATGACACAATCTAATGTAATGGCTTACGAATTTAAAAGAAGATAATGTAAACCATATCATTTACTAAACAAAACATGCAAATATGACTCTCCAAAGACATTCCACATGCATGAGCACGACACTCACACTTGAAAATCTGAGAAGAAAATAAAATTTTATAAGAACATCCACAAAAAGCTTTTCTCGAAACAGACTTGCAGTGACAAGAGAACTTGATAACTTAAGAAGATGTGTACACTTGATCTTGTACACGAGCTCTATAAAAACACCGGCTCCAAACTCAAGCCAATGCCGAGTTGTAGCAAAATAAATTCTCCTTCTAGCTTCGTCTTCACTATTAACAAGATATGGAAAATAAACTTAATTACAAAAGTATCTTACTCATTTCGATAAATTATAATTAAAAAAGTAATGTATATGTTTTGTCACAAGATAAACACAAAAAGTATCTGGAGAAAAACATCCCTAAACTGGAATCTTGATAATAAATGAGATAAGTTACAATCATCATGCTAAAAAACAAAACTTCTGCTACTAGTAATAACATAACACGCAAAATGCAACATGGCAAACCTAATATTGCTAAAAAGTTGTTTCAAAGACAGTAATACTCAATAGGAAGAAACAATTATCTGTTCATGTGTTCTAACCAAAAATTGTTAGCACTTTATGTGAAACAAAAGTAATTTGTAAAGAAAAAATTACAGAAGAAACAATTAGAACAACTTACAATAAGTTATCTTGGACAAATTTTCTTTTATTAAAACAAATTACCACTACCAATCTAAAACCAAATGATTTTCTCAATAGAAAATATGAATTCAGAGCCAAAGTAAAAGAAATGCAGAACATTGAATTCAACACAGTGTTTCTCTTCATTCCATTCATTTCCAAGCTTGAAGAGAACAATACCAAGTAAGATCTCAAAATGAATAGGCACATATTTGTTTGATCAATACTCAAAACCAACTCTATATGCAACATATTTGAGCTCTTATGATAAAAGAAAAGAGGTAATGAACAGAGAAGTTTCCTACAATGAGCCAGACAGTGGCCATAGATGGTGATAGAACATGCATATCAAAATAAACTAACCTAAAAAAAGCACATCAATTTCCTATCCCAGGTTCCAAGCGAGGCTTGTCCTTCGATAGAAGCTTATACATATAGAATGCTACCATCACACCACTGCATATAAAAAAGCAAGCTTATTATCAGTAAAATCCAACGACCAAATCAAATAAAAATTCAAAAAATTTTCAATAAATCAAATAAAAAATTCAGGAAAATAGAAGAAAACCCAAACCAATAAGAGAACTCCGTTAGGATAGGTAGATTGAGAGAGGGAAGCAGTAGCATTGGAAGAGCTTGTTGATATGAGGATAAACCCTAGCGACCAAATCCTTAGAGGATTTCTCTTATTGTCTACAGAAATCGCAAAGTTTCTTGACGGCGTGAAGAAGAGAAGGGTCGGAGGCTAGATCGTTAGCGTTGGATCGTTAGAGAAGGGACGACATGAAGAAGAGAAGGGTCAGAGTAATTTCTTCAAAGTTTGTTCTTGTTCGATTGGGGATTTTTCCTTTCTTTTTCAGTTCTTTCTGCGAACAAAACGGCGTTGTAAATAAATTAGTGGCGTTTATGGGAAAACGCCACTATTGCAATACCTTTAGCGGTTTCTTTCTCATAAATGCCGCTAATGCTCTTTACCTTTTGCGGTGTTTTCCCATAAACGCCGCTATTGCTTTACCTTTTGCGACGATTTTCCCATAAACGTCACTATTGCTTTACCTCTAATTTTGTAAAAAATTCTTATTAATCTCCTTAAAATTTTTAGAAATTTTATAATATGGTTTATCATCGGTTGATGCATATATTTTAAATGTTTATGGTGAACCTCATATATGAATGCTTCCTTCTTAAATGTTCTTGGGTGCTTGTATCAACTAATATATTTCGATAATTTTATTGTATAAAGTAAAGTTAAAAAAATATATAATATCATAAGTCTAAGTACTTTTAAAAGGGAACATTTTTTTCACAAACATGAAGAAAATTTTATAAAATAGTTAGATATAAAATAAAAAATAAGTAATATAAATTTAAACATGTAATTAGACGGATGATTAATAAGTACTCTTGGGCCTCTTCAAAATAAGCGTAAAGTTTTTCTTCACTTTATCACAAACAAATCATGTGAGTGACTAAAAATTACTAATATGATTAATTTATAACTAACCAATGATTACAACATGTGAAAACAATAATACTTCTACCTAACGTAATCAGATTTAGTTAGTTAATTCAATTAGATTAACTTAGGTTATTTAACTTTTGCATAATGATAAATTGAGTCTTTAAAGCTTACATATTTCGTTAATTTGACCTTATTCTTCTTTTTTTGTTTTGGTTAAATGTGGCTTTCAACCTTTTAAATGAAGTTGAATTTGATCATCAACCTTTTAAAAAGAGTCAAAATAAATTTTTTTAACAAAATTACCAACTAAAACGTTAAATTTATAAACATGTCAGCTCATATGGCAAATCATGTGTATTTCATGCTAATTTTTTATTTTTTATAAACTTTTTTAAATCTTGATTTATTTTTATTTTTTAGAATTTTTAAATTATTTATTGACATTACATTTAAGATAAATAATGTAATGTTAGCATTAAGTATACATGGACTGCTACGCTGGTTGACACATCAACATCGTTAAAAAATTAATATTTTAATCAACATTTTTGTTAAATAAAAGTAATTTGACTTTTTTGAATGATTAATAACCAAATATAGCTAAAACAATGAAAGTCAAATTGACAAAAAAAAAAAGGTGAACATTGATAGCTAAATGTATCATTATGTTTTTTAACTTAGTGCTTATAATATTTTATTGGCAGAATGTCACATTTAGTCCTTAGCGTTTATATTTTTTATCAATTTGAACATTATTATTTTTTAACTAAATTGGTCATTAACTTTTCGGAAAGAGTCAAATCATTTTTTAACGAAAATATTGCCTAAAATATTATTTTTTAGCGATGTTGACATGACAATGCATGGCAATCCAAATATACTTGATGTTGACATGATACTATTTATCTTATATGTCACTTCAATAAATAATTTAAAAATTATAAAAATAGTCAAAAAATAAAAATTCAAAATTCAAAAAATATTATAAAAAGTTCACAAAAAAATTTAGTATAGAGCACGTGTGGATGTTATGTGTGTTGTAATATTTAAAATTTTAACATTTCCATCAGTTTTTCTATTAAAATAACAATTTGACTTTTTTTTAAAAGGTTAATGGTCAAATTAAACTCTTTCTAAAAGGTTGAATGCCAAACTTAACTCAAAAAAATTAAGACTAAATTGACAAAAAAATATAAATGTTAAATGATTCTATGAAACTGTGATTCCATGTCATCCTATTCCTTTCTAATAATAAAATGACAAATCAGATATTTCCTCTTAATTTTCAGCTTTTTACGCTTGAAAAAATTCAAATTCAATTAAAAATGCTAAAAATTAAGAGAAAAAAAAATCTGATTTGTCATTTCTCTATTGGAAAGAGGATGTTCATACTAGGGGTCTCGGGTTCGAGTGCCTGTGTGTGCAAGGTGTGTGTGTGTTATCAAAGGGATAAGAAAGTATGAACAAATACTACCATATGTAATCACACCAGTATAAATAAAAAATAAGATTGATTTGATGAAAGTTAATTGTTAATATTTTTAATTAATTTAATTTAAGATATATTACATTTCAATAAAATGTAAATAAATTCGCGGTGCTTATGGAAAAACGCCGCTATTGCTTAACCTTTAGCGGCATTTTTCCCATAAATGCTGCTAATGTTCTTACATTTTGCGGCGTTTTCTCATAAACGCCATTAATGCTCTTACCTTTTGCGGCGTTTTCTCATAAATACCGCTAATGCTATTACCTTTTGTGGCATTTTCCCATAAACGCCACTAATGCTCTTACCTTTTACGACGTTTTCTCATAAACGCCACTAATGCTCTTACCTTTTGAGTGTTTTGTCATAAACGCCGATAATGCTCTTATCTTTTGCGGCGTTTTTCTCATAAATGCTACTATTGATTTACCTTTTGCGATGTTTATGGGAAAACTCAGCTATTGCTTTACCTTTTGCGGCGTTTTCAATCCAAACGCTGTTAAAAACGCTGCCAAAAACTTGTTCTGCTATAATGAAAATTCTCTCCATTGTTACAACGAAAACTCTCACCAAAACTCATCCACAACTACATCTCGCCGCCCTCAAGAAAAGCCCTTTCTAATTGGCATGTCAAAACAGGATACAATGGCCTCTTTAAATAGATTTAGATTAGAGTTGTAATCATATTAAAATATACCTAGAATAACCAGAGTCCAATTGGGAAAAGTGGTCTTGCTTGAAGTCTAAAACGTGATTGCCAAATAGGAGAACACGTTGTGACATTATGACGTGTCGACTCTCTTCGTCATGAAATCAATGCTGTATTTTCCTGGGGTTTACATCGCGTCGTCCCGACGAGCCCTACCTACATGTCATAACGCTGAGCTTGTTTCGATCCTTCTTCGGCTGTTCATTGATTGTTGTCTTAAGAGCTTGCAAACTTTCCGATAAATACGAGGCACACCCCACAAAAGATTTTCTTTTATATTTTTTACTTCTCTTTTTCTTGTTTACTTTTTCATTGCAGGCTATTCGAAAGGCTCCTTTTATTTTTTACTTTGCTTCTTGTTGTTGGGTTTTATTTTGTTTGGATTTTGAATGGATATACTTTTGTTTCAATTTTCAATTAATGCGAAGATGGTGGGTGGCCAAGAGTGGGGTGACGAAGATTGAAGGGGGTCTTGAGTGGTGGATAGAAACGATTATGAACGATTGGGTTTTGAAGGAATGAGAGGAGAAAATTTGTTTTCTTTTTTTTAATTTATATTAATAAAAAAACTAATAAATAAAAATGTAAACTATTATGTGGAAATCTGGTGACATTAATAACAAATTTTTTACTTCCATGTCAACAATTTTAAATCCATGTCATCAAATTTTTAGTCCACGTCATCATCTCGTTTCATACTTAATGCCTTAATGACTAGAAATTTTGAATTTTGATACTTTAGTGAGTAATTGAAAAATTTTTTGTAATTACGTGACCAAAATAGAAACACACAAAAAATTTAATGACTGATTAAATAATTTATCTTTTCCTTTTACTAATTTAGTCCCTATAGTTTTATAGTTATTCTTTACTTAGAAATAGCTTAATAACTTATCTACTTTAAATATTTTCAATTACATATGGAAATTTTGTCTCATTTTTTTTATTTATAAAATCTTACGTTTATGAAACTAACATAAACATTTTAATATCTATGATCTTATTACTCAACATATAACTTCAATTTCTTGAACCCAACGAGTGGCTCAAATGGAAAAGAGGATGTTGTTCATCTTAAGAGTCCCTGGTTCCAGCACCTATGTCTGCAACTTGTGTGTGTATTATCGAAAGGTTAAGAACATATGAATAAATACTATCATATAATCATACCAGTATATTAAAAAAAAAATCAATTTCTATAAAAAAAATATAATTTCAATTAATTAGTTGACAAATCATATTAAAATAGCCCTAATAGTTGACAACTTTTAATTCAAATAGCAATAAGGACATAATATTAAAATATTAAGGGGATGGATTTAATTTTACACTAGTGTAAGTGGATCTCTCTCCAAATATTAATATTTTATTAATAATTATTTTAAATATTTAATAATACAATTTAATTACTAAAATTAATTATATAGATATAACTATGAAAATATTTTTTTACATTTTTTAAATACAAATATTGAGATACATATTAATAAATTAATTACTTTTTTTAATATAATCTGACTTGCTTTATTGATTTCTTAAAACAATACGCACACATCGGGATCATTCAACTGAGGACATTCCCTAATCTTCTGGTCTAGTGACCCACATTTAAGGCATGCACCCATGCCTTGCCAACACTCACCGGGATGTCACTTGCCACAGGTGGCACAATTATGGATCCTATCCCCTGCTGCAACGAAGTTCTGGTGGGGTCGATCATCTCTGGCTCGCTTAGCTGGACGCAGAGCCTGTGCACTGGGACCAGTATCTCTCTGATTCGGAGCTCCCACTTGTTCCTTTCGCTCACGCTCAATGCACCTAACCTCCTCCCAATTCTTGGTCTTCTCCACTAAAGCTTTGAAGACCCTTTATTGCAGTGTAACCACTTGCATCATCTGATCAGATTTAAGCCCAAATTCAAATTGAGCACACTTATCTTGCTCCTCAACAACCATTCTCGGAGCATAGCGGTAGAGCCTCAAAAACTTTGCCTCATTTTCAGCTACAGTCTTATTGCCTTGCCTCTACTCGATAAATTCAAGCCCCTTACCTCACTCCAACATATTTCTTCTAGAAGGCCTCCAAAAAATAATCCCATGTAAGACGGTCGGCTTGGGTGCCTCTCATAATAGCTTGCCACCGACGGTAGGTCTCATCATGCAGCAATGATACAGTCCCCTTAAGTTTTTGTTTAGGGGTGCACTCCATATCATCAAGGATTCACTTTGTAGCCTCTAACCAATACTCGACTATAATGGGGGTTGTCCTAGCAATGCCCCTAAACAATTTGACTCTGCTCGATCAGAGCCTCTCAACAATCGTGCCACGACTATTACCTTCAAATTCGGCACCAGCTACTCATTCTAACACTCGCAGCATAGCCTACAACAGCATCATTCACGGGCTCTTGTTGACTCTCATTGACAATAGGTGCTTGCTCCACATTTTCTACAATAGACTCGGGAGTACGCACCCTAGATGCAAATGAACCAATTTGGGTTCCTTGACCCAATTCTCTACGTGCCCTCATCCCTCTCGTTCTAACACTACGAGTACTCATTTCAAAGTTTTATGCAAGCTGTTAATAGAGATGAGTTTTATTGTTATCACTTGAATATTTTTTGATCGAAACTTCATTTATCATATTAATACGAGTTTCACTTTATTTATTAGTTTCACAATTCTAATGTTGTCTCAATCTAAAGTTTTCTATAGTTTCCTATAGTTTCACAATTCATAACTTTTCACAATTCTATAGCTTTAAAGTCTATAGTTTCATTTCTAAAGAACACTCTTCTTTTGATCGGCTTCGAAAGGTCTCAGATTTTTTTGTAACATATCATATGTGGCATGTTTTTTCCCAAAATATACTTTTATAATGCATGAAGGTTTTTGAAAACATTTTCACGTGAAGTACGAGTTTTGAATCGGGCTTTGATATCGCTAAATGTAACTCCTCAAACCGGGCCTAGACGCTATGGCCAATCTGAGCAATTACATGGGCCTTGAAAATGGCAAAAATGATTTTACAAAAAGAATTCACTTGCCTTGAAAGCATTCGGTTTTGTAAAACAACTTGTACTTTTCCTATATAGATTTATATTTTCCTTTTTATTAAAAAATCACTTAAACCGTAACTTAGTTTTAAACTCAAATTTACAGCGGCTAAATATCACTAAAACGTTTGCCGGTTAAAATAATTTCAAATTGTTTATAAAAACTCCAAATATTGTCCACAATCCAGATCCATGAAAACATTTTACCGAGAGCCTCTTCGAAGTTCTGAATTCGAGACCAAATTACGAGGATTACTTGAGACACATGATATCATGGATGAGCTTTAAAAGGCTCAGTATGAGACCAACACATACACACAATTTAACATAGCACAACTTATCAAACATCATAATCACACATTTCGCAGATTTCACATATCATCATTTTTATCGAATCAACACATGGCATGTTTATGAATAATGCACATTTATAGAATTTCCTACTCATCTCCACTACACAACAATATCGAGTTCCCCAAAACTCGTCCATCCAATAACACACTAGTTTGTGGACAAAGTAGCATATAGATACCGATAGACGGTCATATAGCACATCGTGAATAAATCATTACATAATTGCCAATAACGACTACATAGTCACATAATCACATCGTGGACAAGCCACAACATAATTGCCAATAACGGTTACATAGTCACATAATCACATCGTGGACAAGCCACCACATATTTGCCAATACGACCACATAATTTTGCAGTTAAATTGCCACATATCTTCCTCCTTTCACAAACCCATGCCATGCATGCGGTATGGCCATTTAACATATATTTATCACTTATCACTTTTTTGAATTTTTAATTCTCACATATTATATATCATAATTTTCAGATTTGCATGTATCATGCTCACATATTCACATAGATTCACTTTGCCATGCTTTAACATACATAACATTTATTAAATCATGGATCTCATCATCCATATACGATTATCAAATTTTTAGTCATCATATATCAATCTAGCCATAAATTACATAACATGGATATGACATCACATATCATACATCACACAACACATATCACTGATTTTCACAACACATAGTAGTTAGAACACTTGGTCTCATTGTTTTGGGTTTTTCAACTCCACACAAGTACTTATATACTCACACATAATATTTTATTTATTTTATTATAATCACTTAACGACTAAAGAAAAGACTAGATCCCACACCTTTGAAACCGTTTGCTCCATTGTCGTAATCGCGTTGATCTTAGTCTCACTTGCAATCTAATCACATAATTATTTCATTTAGTCACGGTCCAATCGAATAGTACACTTGATATGAAATCTAGAATGAAATCTCACTAACACTTACCCTTAATTTCGAATACTTGGATTCGTCACTCTCACGTAGTCACTATTGATTTCTCGGAGGTTGGTCGTTCGATCGTTCATATTGTCACAAGATCGAATGAGTATATGATTTCTTTCAAAATAATACAAATAACATACAAACCCAAAAGTCCTATATCTTTCAACCATGAAGGAAAATATGTAGTGAAGGGTGTGTTTCACGACACTTCTCAACACTTACGGTTTTCAATATTACTATGAAATCATTAGAAAACCTTGATGAAAAAATGGAGTAGATTAACAATCTACAAAAATTGGAGTATTCGATTGATGAGGGTTTCCACTAAAAAATAATTTAGAATTAGGATATGTAAGTCCATAGAAGAAAAAAGAAAGAAAAAGGAAAGGAAAATGAATTCCTGCAAAAAATGACACCGATGGTGGCGGTCCACGATGGCACAGGGGTGGTCCAACTAGGGGGGTGTGGTGATGCAAAATATTTTAAAGGAGGAGGGTTCGACCACTTAAAGGAGAGGAGAAAAAGAGAGAAAAGAAAGAAAATCGGAGGAAGAGGAGGTGCTCGTGGTGGTTCGCGACAACGGTCATGGTGGTGCATGGCGGTGCATGGTAGCGTAGGGGAGGAGGAATGAAGGGACGCTCTTCAGTGGTTGGGTGACTTCTAGGTGACGGTGGAAGGCCTGGTTGTGGTGTTTGATGAACAAAAGATCAAGGGAAAAGGTGGTGGTGCACAATCGGTTAGAGAAAAAAAAAGAAGAAAATGAAACAAAAATGAAATTAGGGTTGCAAATGGTGATGTATGGTCGGCCAAAGGGGAGTAGCTAGGTCAACACATGAGTTTTGGTAAGCATGAGTTCATGGAAGGTGAGCGAACAAAGGAGTGAAAAGGGGGTTGTGTTACTCAACATAAGGCAAGTTTGACCCTTAAGAAGGGAAAGGAATCAAGCTAAATGAGGCAATATAGAGGGGCAGCCAACCAATTAATTTGCACAATCTAAAATTTTGCAAAAATAAAAATTAAAGGATGTACATATATAAGGGTTCAAACTAGGAACGTCAAGGATGGCTAATGAGCTATTTACCACTTTGCCATAACACTTCCTTGTGTTTAATTTGCGCGAATATTTTTAAGACTTAGGAGTTGATAGTTTCACCCTCTTATAATTAAATTAATTAAAAAATTAATTAACACAAAAATAATGGGATATGACAGATAGTGTGATAGATCTCCGATAGTGTCTAAAAAGATTGATCTTTCGATGATCTACAAAACAAGGAAAAACAACTACATAAGCAACCAACACTTAGTAAGTTCGTATAATTTGAACTTAAACTTACAATTCCTCCACATTTAAACATTTAATCATGCTTGGAAATTCATATAAGTAGTTGACATTCCTATTCACAATAATCTACATTCATTAGCAGAAAACTTAATCACAAAGCACCAAGGAAACAATACAATTACCATGAGGTAAATTAGTCATATCCCTTTTCCTTTTTCTTTTGAACATAATTATTCATAACATCATGAACAAGCCTTTCCATGTTAATCTTACTTACCCTTTGAACCATATAAAATAAAATCGGATACTTGGAAACACCATTTCATGTAACTGTATCATTTCCTTTTCAATAGTACTCACACGAGCTATGGAATGGGCCTGCTCACATGAGCTGTGGGTCGGGATGTGGGTTACACGATGCTGCTCACACGGACTGTGGAGAATCCGCAAAAAATGCAAGATCTCAGCCATCGGTAGGACATCCAAGACCAGCACCTAATACATAAAATTCCTAATGACATGTTGTAACGTGTAGGTTTGTGCAAGTGTACACAGTTATCAAGTAATAAGTAAGTATCAAGTTATATCTCCATAGGGACTGTATATGTAATCAATTAATTGTAAAATTAAATTAAACACTTGGTGATAAAATCATAATATTTTGAGAGTGATGATTAAAATTAAATGCAAATGATCTAGATGCAATTGATCCCTAAAGCAAATTAACCTAAGTATGAAAATTATTTATATGAATGATTGAATTTTAGCAACAGATAAACACAATTCACAACAATTAATAACATAAATAAAGTAGGATAATTACATTAATCAATTTAATTCATTATCGACATGCTTAATAACATTCAAAAAATATTCCATGGCAACTCGATCTTTCATGAGTTTGGAAACCAAATTAGGTCCTTTCGGAATCATTTACTTAGCAAATACGAATTTTACTGATCATTATTCACTAAGGGTTTCTTAGCATTTATGTGAGGTAACAGGGACGTGTTAGGTTTGAAATAGTTTAATCATACAAATCTAAAACTATGCAGATAATAGAGCTCGATTAAAATTATTATGAACCTGCAATTTAATCAGGTTAGGATCTAAATTGAACATGCACATTTCAATTATTATGTCCACTAGCCTCCACCTGGTTTGAAAGTGCATTTAATCACGTATGAATGAAATACAAACTTGATATTAATTGAAAACATGATCGATTGAGGCACAAACATCATAAGCATGACTCAAATGAACTTTATTTAATTAAAGCAATCATCCTAGCTTAAATAAAATTAAGCTACCATTGTTGATGACAATATCAAAGAACAAATAACAAACCTTATAAACTTAAATATAAGAAAAGAAAGAATAAATCCTATCGAAGTGGTTGTCAGTCAAAACTCCGATTAAAGAAGACTCATTCGCTCATTTGCTTTGCTCCTTTGCTGAAGTCTCTCTAAGGTGGCTGACCAAGGGATCTCTAAAGGGCTTAACTAGCTAAAATCTCAATGAAAGAGATGAATACTAGGCGTGGGAATGGAAGAAAGAACTTGAGAGGATGAGAGAATGAGAGAATGAGAAATGTGAGTGACGAGGGATGATTTGAAATGTGGTGGAATGGCTCTTATTTAGAGGTGAAGGGTGAGGTCTCATTTACTAAAAATAGAGAGTCTAAATCTCTCATTTCCCTCTAATGCTTGGGGGAATTTGAGTTGATCTAATTGCTTCATTTTGAAGCAATCAACATGCCACATCAACGGGGGCCAAGACTTAGTCAACATCATCTTTTTTTAGGATAGTTTTTTCTTTCTTTTCAACTACAGGGACTCCGTGCAATTAAACCAAAAATAATTTATTGGGTAACCATGGTGTTGCTGAAATTGAGCTTCAAATCTTCTTGGGTTCGACGGTTTTAATGATCCAACAAAATAATCAGACCTGTCCAAAGCAATTTAATTTATATCGGGTCAAATTAATTAATTAAATTAAATCAATTTCATAACATTTTAATTAACCCAATTATTAATGAAATAATTCATGTTTAATTATTAAATGTAATTTCATGCCTTAATTTTTAATTAAATTATGCATGGCCCACTTTATACAATAAAAATACATCATATTAAATTAAACTATAAAATAATAAGTCATTTTGTGCATAAAAACTATATAATAAAGCATAAAATCACATTTTAATATTTTTCATGTCCTAAATTAATGTTTAAGCATATTTCATTAATGTATTAAAAAATTAATTGACTTTAACATCGATTTAAAGTAAAACTGTGGTGAAAATCCGTAAGAAAAACTTATATATTTTCGAGTTTACACATGTCATTTGTATCCTAAGCATTCTCTAGGTTCAAACGGGGATTTATATCGTCAAGTATTCGAAGTATCATAGAAATAAAATTCAGTTTATAATTAACAAACCACAAGTTAGCAAGATCCAAAATAATATATATTCAATAAACATAAAACGTATATAAACTTACGTTGGTTCCTATGATTGCAAAATTGGAGTTGAAGACTAGTCCAAGACTTTAGTTTTTTCCCGGTTTAAGTCCGGTTAGTTTTTTTCTTGATCTAAAATATAGTTTAATTCAATTAAGCACTCCAAACATTCAAAAATTATAATTCTAGCTCGTGCTCATTTTAATGTAAAATTACTCAGTTATCCCTAATATTTTAACTTTTAAACAATCTAATCCTCAACCCTAAAAATTTTAACCCTTTCTAAATTAATCCCATGATAACCAATTCTTCCTTACACTCATACAAGTCCACATTTTCATTATTACACAGATTCCACATGAAAATTTACCATTTTAGTAAATAAATCCTTAAACCCTAAATTCACTAAAATAATTTAACAAAACATATTTATTTAATCACTAACTTTATTTATCTGAGAAATAACTTCACAAACATAGAAATTTCATTCATAGCACATCCCTCAACTTTTAAAAATTTTGTAAATTATCCCCTGGGTTCATTAAATTAAACTAAAATGAACTCAAAAACATAAAAATCATTAAAAAAAATTAAAATAACTTACAAGTAAGCTCTTGTCTTGGCCGAAATTTGGAACCTTAAAAATAGTGGTTTCTTTGTCTTAAAATTGGTGGAGAAGAAAAATAATGAAGATGACAAATTTTTGTTATTTTTTACTTTAGTTAATAATTACCTATTTACTAATTTTGCCTTTAAAAACATCACATTTTACACAACTACCAAACCATCAACATTCACTAACTTAAGCTTTGGTAGTATTACTATCCAAGACCATTACTTAACCTTTTTAAGCTATTTGATTCATTTAATACATAGAAACAAACTTTTTCAATTTTTTCAATTCAGTCCTTTTTGCTAATTTAACTAATTACGTCCTTCATTTTTCTAACAGAAATTTAAAATGGCCTTGCTAAATACTCAAAAACATTAAAATACTAACTCACTCATCAAAATCATGATCCCGAAACCACTACCTCCGACATCACTAAAAACAGATTGTTACAACTCTCCCCCTAAAATAATTTTTATCCAGGAAAATCTTACCAGAAAATAGGTTTGAATAATGCATTCACATCCCCACTTTCGGTTCCCAAGTAGCCTATTCAACTCCATGACAGTGCCAAGAATTTTAACCAAAGCTATTCGTTTATTCCTTAATTCTTTAATATCTCGAGCTAAAATTCTGATCAATTCTTCACTGTATGACATATTAGGTTGAATCTTTGCATCGACAGGTGAAATTGTGAAGGGTCAGATTGATACCGCCATAACATTGATACTTGAAATACATTATGAATTTTCTCTAATTCAAACAGTAAAGCTAAACAATAAGCTATCGATCTAATTCTTTCAATAATCTCATACGACCCGATGAATCGTAGACTAAGCTTCCCTTTCTAACCAAAACGAAGAACTTTCTTTCAAGGTGATACTTTTAAAAATACTCTATCATCAATTTTAAATTCAATATCTTTTTTTTTTCAAATCAGCATAAGATTTCTGATGACACAGCTTTCAAACAGTCTCGAATCACCCTAACATTTTCCTCAATTTCTCGAACCAAATCAATACTAAAAAGCTTTTTCTCACCCATATAAGGGAGTTCTACATTTCCGACCATAAAAAGCTTCATATTGTGCTGTTTTAATACTCGACTGGTAACTATTGTTATATGCAAATTCAACCAATGGAAGAAACTTTTCCTAGCTACCCTAAAACTCCAAAATACAATAACGAAACATATCCTGAAGTACGTGAATTACACGTTCAAACTGATCATCTGTCTGTGGATGAAATGCAGTACCAAAATGAATTTTAGTACCTAAAGCTTTGTGTAATTTACTCCAAAATCTAGAAGTAAATCGTGGATCCCGATTGGAAATGATAGTCTCAGGAACACTGTGGAGCCTAACAATCATAGCAAAGTATAACTTTGCCAACCTTTCAAGTGAGTAATCCATACGTACAGAAATGAAATATGCAGATTTAGTTAGTCAATCGAAAATAACCCATATAACATCTTTCTTTCACGGAGACAACGATAACCCCGATACAAGTTCATAGTAACCTATTCTCACTTTCATTCAGGAATCATAATAGGCTATAACAATCGGGATGGTACTTGGTGCTCGACTTTGACCTACTGGCGAATTAACGTTTCATTCCTGGCCACCAATATAATTGTTTCAAATCACTTTACATTTTGTTACTTCTAGAATGAATGAAATAATTATTGTTGTGAGCTTCCTGTAAAAATCTTTTGTTTAATCTCTGAATTTCTCTTAACACAAATTCTATTTCGAAAGTATAAACTACCATCTGAACCAATGCGAAATTCTGAATCAGTTGCCTTTTCAATATGTTTCCATTTATTAACCAACTCAGGATCATTTTTCTAAGCTTTACAAATCTCTTGCAAAAAGGTCGGTTTAGCTTCTAATTCAGCTAAAATGGAACCATCATCAGTTAACATTAATCGAGTATTTATAGCTCGCAAAGAAAAAAAGGACTTTCGACTCAAAGCATCGACAACAATATTAGCCTTACCCGGGTGATAGTTAATACTCAAATTCGTAGATTGAGTTCTTTTTGGGACATCAAATACTTCATACTTTTGTGATCCGTGAAAATGTGACAATTTTTCCCCGTATAAATAATGTCGCCAAATTTTTAAAGCGAGCACAATAGTTGCAAGCTTAAGATAATGGGTCGGATAATTTTTTTAGTGTGGTTTTAACTTATGTGAAGCATACACTATAACTTTGCCCTCTTGCATTAAACGCAACCCAAACCATTTAGTGAAGCATCACTATAAACCATAAATTCTTTTCCAAACTCTGGTTGAATCAACATAAGAGCTTCGGTTAACATCATTTTCAACTGATCAAAACTTTTCTGACATTTATCTTACCAATTAAAGTTTACATCTTTCTAAAGTAACTTCGTCATTGGTATCACAATCATCGAAAATTCTTTAACAAATCTTCTACAATATCCAGCTAAACCGAGAAAACTTTTAATCCCAGTAGCATTTTTTGGAGACTTCCAATCCAAAATAGCAGATATTTTACTCGGATCCTCTCTAATGCCATCAGCAGGTACAACATGTCCCAGAAATCCGACTTCTCATAACCAAAACTCACTTTTACTAAACTTCACATATAAATGCTTCTCGCGCAAAGTCTACAACATCACTTTCAAATGTTAAGCATGTTTAACTTTATCTCGGGAGTAAATCAAAATATCATCAATGAAAACAATCACAAATCTGTCTAAATATGGTCGGAATTTTCAATTCATTAAATCCATAAACACGACAGGAGCATTCGTTAATCCAAATGGCATAACTAAAAATTCATAATGTTCGTACCTGGTCCTGAAAGCAATTTTTGGCACATCTGAATCTTTTACACGAAGCTGGTAATATCCAGAACGAATATCAATCACTGAAAACATGGATGCACCTTTTAACTGATCAAATAAATCATCAATACATGGTAACAAATACTTTTTTTAATTGTGACCTTATTAAGCTACAGATAATCAATAAATAACCGCATCGACCCATCTTTTTTTATGACAAATAGTATAGGTGCACCCCAAGGAGAAAAACTAGGTTTAACAAACCCTTTGTCCGTTAACTCCTGTAACTGTGCTTTCAACTCTTTCAATTCAGTAGGTGTCATTTTATACGGAGAAATCGATATCGGTGAAGTTCGTGGTATTAGCTCAATAGCAAATTCAACCTCTCTGGCCTTGGCAATTCTTTTGGAAAAACATCTAAGAACTCACAAAAAGTCGGAATTGATTCTAACTTTGATTCCGAAACTCTTGTATCTAATATGTACGCTAGATATGTCTCATAGCCTTTACTAACACAATTCTGAGCTGACTGGGTCAGGATGTGTGCTACACGATGCTGCTCACATGAGCTGTGGAGAATCCACAACAAATGCAGGATCTTAGCCATCTGTAGGACATCCAGGACCAGCATTGGTTACATATAATTCCTAATGACATGTCATTTGTATACTAAGCATTCTCTAGGTTCAAATAGGGATTTTATACCGTCAAGTATCCAAAGTATCGTAGAATTAAAATTCAATTTATAATTAACAAACCACAAATTAGCAACTTCCAAAATAATAAATATTCAATAAACATAAAACTTACACGAACTTACATCGGTTCCTATGACTGCAAAAACGGAGTTAAAGACTAGTCTAGGACTTTAGCTTTTCCCGGTTTAAGTTCGATTGGTTGTTTTCTTGATCTTAAATATAGTTTAATTTAATTAAGCACTCCAAACATTCAAAAATCATCAATTCTAGCTCAAGCACATTTTCATGTAAAATTACTCAATTATCCCTAATATTTTGACTTTTAAACAATCTAATCTTCAACCCTTAAACTTAAAAAATTTAACCATTTCCAAATTAATCCCATGATAATTGATTCTTCCTTACACTCGTACAAGTCCACATTTTTCATTACTACACAAATTCCACATAATGATATTTGGCTCATCACGAGTTAAGTTTTTATCTAAAAATCATGCTACTTATAAGGAACTCTTTTTCCAAACAATTTCTTCCTTCATTCAAAAAGTGTTATCTTCATTTTTGAAAAAATGAGCTTATGTTATTTTCACCTGTAAGTAATTTTCCATTCATCAATAAAATGAGCATTATAGCCAAATTTGGCAATGCCAATTCATGTAATTGTAAAATATAAAAAAAAAAATTGTTGTTAAGTAAAACTAAAATATTTGCAATAACTTTTAGTTATCATTGTTGAATAAAAATTTTTAAGGTATTAATCAGAATGACAAATTTGATTGTTGCGAATTTTAAATTATATATGTAACCATAAAATAAGTTATTGCTAAATGTTATAATATTAGAAACAACCATAAAATATCGTTACGTAATTTAATTTTTGTTTATTAATCATGATAACATTAAATGTCGTTGCATAAGATTAAAACATTTGCAACGACCTTACTGAATTTAATTTTATGGTTGTTAATGCCAATAATAAACTTTGTCATCGCAAATTTTTTACTTTATATTTAATTGGTTATATTAAAGACTAAAAAACAAAATATAAGGAGAAAGGACAAATGAGAACAAGACTTGTTAATGTGGTAGCTATATGAAAGTTTGCTTCAGTATAAGAAAAATAGGCTTAAGAGGATGTTGTTCATTCTAGGGGTACCGGATTCAAGTGTCTATGTGTGCAAGGTGTGTGTGCCTTGTCAAAGGGTTAAGAAAGTATGAACAGATACTACTATGTAATCACACCAGTATATTAAAAAAATAATAACATTGATTTTGAGATTAAAATTGTGCTCAACTCAGCTCTAGTTTTTAATTAACTTATATTAGATTTAACAATATAACATAATAAAATGATAAAAATTTAAGACTATTAATGTAACAGTCTACCCAGCAAAGACTATATCAAGTCATTGTTTGGCGTTTAAGTCGTTTACGCTAAGGGTAGAAAATGAGCAAGTTAGTGAAATATTTGTCTTCGTTGGTGGCATATTCTTTGGGATTCGTCATCTGGCGAGCTTTAGGTTTTGGCGAACTCTAGGGATTAGCGAACTCTTCTGTTAACCTATCCACCAACCCCAGATGTTTTGGGCGAACTCGTTGGATCGCAGCTTGATTGATTTATTTCCATGTTTTGTATATATTACGATGACTCAATAAGTAATGTTGGAGTTTAGTTGAGACCTAGTTAGAACTGAACTAGGGTACTATAGATGATTAGATTCTTAATTATTTTCTTCACGTACTTCTTGAGCGATCGTGGGATCCTCTGACTTTCCACTAAGTTTCTTTCCTAGATGTCCCTGCTATATAAGGAATCTAGCTATCATGTTTTTACTTTTTTTTTTCTTTTTCTTTTTCTTCTTCCTTGTGTTTTTTTGCTAAACCTTCAGAAATTTCTAAGTTGGAATCGTTAACAAGGAGTTTCCAGTATCTAGCTAACACCATTTTTAGTACCAGTTTATTGGTAATTTCTAGTAAACCCTTAGGTCATTATCGAAGGAATTTACGTATTTACAATAATGCATGCATAGAGTTTAGAACTATTTGTGAGGAAGGAAACTTCTTGATTCTTGGTTGAATGCTACTGATTTGTGCATGAATGTTAAATTTAAATAGTTTAATGATCTGATAGATATATTTATCTTTTAGCTTAAGAAGTGATATTTCACAAACTAATCAAGAGGTAAAGGAAAGATTACACTCGGAACTTAAAGTAGGGGTTTAAGATACCTTAAGTTCCCAACTAACGCAATGAACCGTGTCTACAAGTAGTGATTTCAAACACTCATCGTTTGCATTTTCGCCTAGTCACCGAAAGCTCAAACTAGGTTTTCCTTGCTTTTCTCTTTTCTCGCAGAAGGTCTTAACGAATCCGAAGCTTCAACAAGGTAAATCACACAACAATACAAATAACATTTAGCCAAAGACTCCTAAATCAAGCAAAAAACAAAAGCCTAAGCTAGATTCTCTTTGAACCCAAAACTTTCGACATGGAAAACTTGAAACTCAATTATATCGGTCTCTACTTATTCTTTTTGCCTAAAAATGATTCCATTCATCTAATTATTCATCTAGGACTGATTCTTAACCTTCAAACTATACAAAATTACCCAATCCATGGTATCGAAATTTTTCAACATATTATGACAATTTTCACGAAAATTCATTAAATCTTTAAATTATTTAATGAAACTTTAAAGAAAGTTTAGAAACCTTCTAATCACATCAAAAATAATTGAAAAACACTTTGAAACCGCATTTTTACTCAAAATCTTGAAATCCACCATTAAAGACCCAAATTTCGACTTTTATTCAAAACATTAGATTCCATGGGTAAAGCTCTATTTAAAAGATTATATAACATCAAAAACTAACAAGGAATCAAATTTTTACCTTTGATGGAAGAAAAAAAAGCATTGGTTGAAAATCCGAAAACCCACAAGTTTGAGAGATGACAAAATAAATAGTATTTTTGGTGTTTTTCTTGAAATTCTGTTGGGTTTTCAACCTCTAACAAATTCTATGGAGGTTTATTGATTAGGTGATGATAGAAATCAAAGGAATGAAGTTTGGGAATCAAATTTTGATGAAAAAGGCTTTGGGAATGCAAGGGACGGCAACAAGGGTGAGGGGAGAAGAACTATCGTGTGTTTTATGAAGATGGAGGGAAAATAGGGTATTTTTAAAACTTTGGTAAAATTTCTTTATAACTACTCCTAAATTGAACCCTTTTACAAAACAATCCTTATTTTAAAGTTGGAAGACTTTTCAGCATTATTTTTAAAAATTTATTTAATTAACTAAAAGCCACAAACGAAGATATTTTCGGTTAACCGTGTTCTAAAATTTTTAACACATTTGGGTTAAAATCCCTAAATTACTCTTAAAAATTTTAGCTTAATTTTGAGGTCTGATATATGTGAAATGTGATATGTAATGAATAAGAATGGGATATGTTTGTGATGTCTCTGGTAGGGCGGTTATATTGCAAACCGAACTGGCAGATCACGAGAAAACATGCTCAATTGAACATAAATGATATGAGGAGTTAAAGGTTTATATGCATATGCATACGTCTTATTGGTATGATTCTGAATCTGAACAGTGGGTACGAGGCTGGCATAAGGATGGGTCGTGTGTAAGTTGTGCTTATTGTATAAGTTATGGTTAAGTTGGCGGATAGTGACAACCCATGTGTCTTGTAAAATTGGCGGATCGAGTTTGTCTGTGTTCTGTGAATGCCATTGGGCGTATTATGATTAGTATGTTTGAACCTCTCTGAAAGGTTGAGTATCATTATGGGTATCAATGTTTGTTTACTAGTGGTATCCCTATACATTGTTTGTGTTTTATTTATTTATGAAATTCACTAAGTTCATTTGAACTTACTCTGTTATCTTTCCTTACCAGACGTGTTGATAGAAGAAAGAGATTATGTAGAAGGGGATTATGCCAAAGTTACTATTAATAGTGAGCCACTTAACTATTTTTGTATCTATCATGCATTATCGTTTGGAAGGGTGGCGTGTAGATCAATTTTGTAACAAACTTTTGTAGTAATTTACATCTTTCACCAAAACATTGTCGTAAGGGAACTTTTACGTACTCTTGAAGCATAGGTTAAATCCTAATGAATTATGGTTTATGAGATTATCTTTAGGTATATGCGCCAAACTGTTTTGTATGGTGTTTAACTGCTAGTGATGCACTTGAAACTTTCATATGGAAATAACTCATCTTGCATTTTATATAACCATGTCAACTTTTATAAGGCTTCCACCAAATGCTCGTCTAAATATGTTTTACTTGGTGTATTATTGATTTGATTGTTTTGTTATTGTTATATTGGAGTTTATGCCAAATTCGAGGGTATACGTTGAAACCTCAAAACTTTTAAAAATTTTCGAGTGTTTATGACAAACTCTAATAGATTTAAGTTGTGACATACAATATTCGAATCTGATGATCGAATCGAATGTGAGCGTTACAATTAAATTCTTCATTTATTTAGATTGAATAAAAGAAAAAGTATATTACTAAAACTCAAATAGTTATAAAGTTATATTTTGACGGAGAGAAAACCAAAAATATAATAAGTTTTAAAATAGACAAACATTAAAATTGAAAAGAAAAATATTTTTAAATACATTGACACTAAAAGGAATAGTTTTTGAAATATATTCTTAAATTAGGTTGGATTCTTGTGCGATACATAGATTATTTGTGTGTTAATACTATACTATTTTTACAACTTTAGTTTTAGTTTAAATTAATTAATGATTTGAAAATAAATTACATTAATTATTATTATCAAAATGTGTTCTCTGCTTAAAATATACTTTTAGTTTTAACAATTTAATGTAAAATAACTTTAATATCTTTAATATTAAAAGCTAAATATATATTATCAATTTGCTTTATAGTTTGTATTTCCTATACTATATTTAACTTAATTATAGATAGAATTTATAATTAATTTTAATTTTTTAACTTTAGTGTATATTTAATGCATATTTTAGTATATCAACTTTTAGAGCATATATTATTTAAGCTAAATATCACATGAAAATATTAATGTAAAAAAAACATTAATATATGGATAGCGTATTTGTCATATATCAAATTTCCTATAATTACCAAGATATTAAATTTTTTTCGAAATAACTTTAAATTAATTACGAAATGGGTGACGTAATATCGAACGCTCCTGACGGGAGAAGTAATATCGGTGTTGGTAGAGCAACCAAGAAAGTCGACAGAGACCAAAAAACACTTGGGAAGGGGAGGATTCGACTGTAGATGGGGATGGAAGGCAGGTCCAGCCTCCGGATCCTAATCCAATCTCATATAAGGAATCTCTAATGGGAGGTATGCACAACTCAAGGAAGGAAAATAGTATGGATGAGAGGTTTGATCTGCAAGATGGGGAAGTGCTTACGGACGTGGTGGATGGAGTTCCATCCATTACTTTTTCAGAGCTGGTTCAACAATTTATTGAACGTAAAATGTCACGTTCTGTAATTGTCAAACTTCTAGGAACCAGGATCGGGTTTAATGCCTTGCTCAACCAAATTTCACTATTGTGGAAACCTAGGGGCAATTTTCAACTCATGGACCTAGAGAATGATTTCTACCATGTGAGATTTGAGGAAGTTAACGATTATAATGTTGTGTTAACAGGGGGACCCTGGGTGGTTTATGGCAACTATTTGACGGTTAGACCTTGGTTGCCAAACTTTTCTACCTCTCATATGGATGTGAATCTTCGGGTGGTTTGGATCCGTTTACCAGGACTATCAGAAGGATTCTATTCTAAAGTTTTGATTTGAGCAAATGGAAAAATTGTTAGATCAATTATCAAGTTAGATATCAATACAAGCCTTTCCAAAAGGGGTTGTTTTGCTAGATTAGCAGTATGTGTTGATCTACAGAAGCCTTTGATTACGAAGGAGAGAATTAATGGTCGTTTGCAAAGGGTTAAGTATAAGTCGTTGCCAAATGTTTTATTTCAGTGTGGATTCTTTGGCCATGGTTCAGTTGCTTGTGTCAAATTGAAAGAACCACCCTTGAATAATAATAACTTATCGACTAAACCCATTGGAGCCCCGATGGATATCCAGCAACGAGTAGAAGATGAAATTTTTGGGCCATGGATGTTGGTTGAATGGCATCGGCAAAGGAAGGGTAGCATTACCGGTGATATGAAGAATAGTGATCAAGGCACTCATCAGGTAGGATCTAGATTTTCTGCGCTTGATAAGGAATCTGATGATATTACAGGCGCAATTCCTAGGAAAGAAAATTATATGGATCATGATAATTTATTTGCTATTGATGGTGTCTTAAATGGAGGAGATCATATGCCAAATTTGGTGACTAAAGGCTCTCAAGGTGCTAAATCGATGGAGCTAGTGAGAAAGGAAAAAGAGTAGCTGGGCTAAAAACTAGATTAAAGTTTAAGGTTGGGCCTAAGGTGTTAAAGCCATTAAATTCACATAGTGTTTCTTTGAGCCCAAAAGGCAGCAAGTTACTGATAGGTCTTCCATCATGCATGAGCAATCGACTAAAACAAGTAGGGAGCGGATTTTTCAATCTATCAAAATCTCAGACAATCTAAATCCTCAGAATCACCATGTTGTTATATTTAGTTCTAGGAAAGGTGGAACTTCTACAAGTAATGCTATGCTGAGCAAACTGACGTGAAAGGAGAATAGGTTGTTTTAGTTTAAGGTTGGGTTGACTGAGAAAGTTGATTTGCGAACAAACTCTACAAATTTTGGGGATGTCGATAGTCAAGAGATGGAAATATTTGAAAATCAAATGGATGACCTTCATTTGAAAATATTGGAGGTAGAGGTTGCCATGACTGGTATTGTGGAGGGACTAGACAGAGGTTCTGAAGGTAAACAAATACTTGTTGATTCATCCATGAATGTTGAACTGGTTGGAGGTATGGTTCCTAGTAGAACCGATTGTAGTTCTTAATTGTTACTGTTAACTTCTTTCCATGTTGATGAGTTCTAAGCTATTCTTTTGGAATTGTCAAGGTGCGGGTCATTCCCACTTCCATAATTTTATTTCTAAATATAGGAAGGAGTTTTTCCCGGATGTTATCTGTCTTTTTGAAACAAAGAATAGTGGGGAGTGGGCTGATAAAATTATTGCTCGTATTAGCATGGATAAGTCCTTTCGGGTTAAAGAGAATGGCTTTGTAGGAGGGATTTGGATCTTATGGAATTCTTCGGTTGTTATGGATATTATTTGTTATCATTCTCAGTTCATACATATGCAAATTACGTATCCACATGGCTCTACCTATTTTTTTATGTACATCAGTTAATGCGAGCCCCTAGACTAGCACGAGGAAGGAGCTTTGGATAGAGCTTAATGCACTGGCTAACTCGATTAATGACCTATGGTTGTTAGCTGGAGACTTCGACTCTATCTTAATTGGCTCGGAGAGGGTTATGGGAGTGAATTCTTCTCGTGTGAAATGTTTAGGGTTTTGAGATTTTGTGTTTGACAATGGATTATGAGATTTGGGTTTTTATGGTCCTAATTTTACGTGGTGTTGAGGTTTTTTATCCCAAAGGCTTGACAGAGCGTTGGGTAATAGTGAATGTGAATCTTTTGCACCTAGATGCCTTGTTCAACATCTGTGTTGACTGAAATCTGACCATTGGTCGCTTTTGGTTCTTCTTAATTTTGAAATTAGTAAAGGCTCGCATCTTTTTAGATGCCTTGATAGTTGGATGTTGCATTTTAATTTTAAAGTAATTGTTAAGGAAACTTGGAGGGATGATGAGACGATGTTGGATAATCTTGAGAAGTTTCAAACGACCATTTGTACTTGGAATAAAGAAGCATATGGGGGCCTCTTTGCTAGGAGACGATAGCTACTAAATGAGCTTCATATGGTGCAATAAGTTTTAGATTTGAGGAGTTTAGCAAGTCTTCGGATTCGTGAGTTAGAAGTTCGAAAAAAGCTTGAGAAAGTCCTTAAACACGAGGAGCTCCTTTGGTTTCAAAAATCAAGATCGCAGTGGCTAAGTTGTGGTGATAGAAATACCAGCTATTTCCACAAAAGTACCTTGGTAAGACAAAAAAAGAACAAAATTCATGGGCTCATTGTTGGTATGAGAGGTGTTTTTATTAGGAAGCTTTGAGGAAACACGTAGTGGATTTTTCAGTAAACTTTACTCGATTAATTATTTTGTTAGTGGAGTATTACCTTGCCATGGAGCTTTTCCATCAATTACTCAAGTGGCTAGAGATAGGTTGTCCACTATTGTTTCTATTGATGAAATTCGTAGAGCTATCTTTGGTATGTCTCCATTGAAGGCCCCAAGGTTAGATGGATTTCATTTGAAGTTTTACCAATCTAATTGGGACATCGTAGGCCTTTCGATTTGTTATTTTTTTCGTAGAATTTTGGAGGGATGACCTTTGGAGTTAGCTCTCAACAAAACTTTGATTATTCTGATTCCTAAAATTTCAGCTCCCGAAAGAATTAACCAGTTTCAACCTATTACCCTATGTAATGTGCTGTATAAAATCATTACAAAGGTCTTGGTTAATAGGTTGAGACCCTTGATGGTGAAGATTACATCACTGAGCCAAGCTAGCTTTGTTTTTGGAGAAGTAATGTGGAAAATATTGTTGTGGCTCAGGAAGTGGTTACTCGTTGAGGGGCTTTCGGGGTACAAGAACTGGAATGGCCATTAAGATTGATTTGGAGAAAGCGTGTGTATGATAAAATATGATGGGACTTTTTAGAGGATACTCTCCATGAAGCTGGCTTACCTCTGATGTTGGTCTCTGTCATCATGAAGTGTGTTTTTTCTACTTCCTATCAGATCTTGTGGAATGGGACCACCACTAATTCCTTCATGCCTATGTGCGAAATTCAGCAAGGGGACCCTCTGTCCCCTTATCTGTTTGTGTTGTGTATTGAGCAGTTGGGTCATCTCATTAATAAAGCAGTGAATTGTGATAAGTGGTCTCCTCTTTTCTTATCACATAGGGGCCTTGTCCTCTCTACTTGTTCTTTGCAGATGATCTCCTCCTTTTTTGTGTAGATAATTCTTTCTAAGTGAGGCAAGTTAAAGAAACATTACGATAGTTTTGTTATTTCTCAGGGCAGAAAGTGAATGAAGGGAAGTCTCAGGTTTTTTTCTCTCCTAATACTCCTGTTGATTTAGCTCAGCTGATTTATGAGGATATTGGTATGCCTCGTGTAGAAGACTTGGGAATATATCTAGGAATGCCCCTATTACATAAACGGGTTTCCTTGAATACTTTTGAGTTTCTTTTATGCAAGGTTCATAATAGATTAAATGGTTGAAAGGCTCGAAAGCTATCGTTAACAGGTCATATTACCTTAGCAAAGTCGGTCCTCCTATCCACTCCCAACAATTCCATGAGCACAGTACGCATCCCAACTGTTATATGTAATGAGATTGAAAAAATGGCTCATCATTTGATTTGGGGATCATCATCTGAGCTTAATAAACCTACAATTGTTCCTTGGAAGGACTGCTGTAAATCGATTGAGTATGGAGGGTTGGGGATACACAATATGCTTGTCTAAAACAAGATCTTCCTAATGAAATTAGGAGTACAGATTTTAATGAAGACGGACACCTTTTGGGTTCAATTAATTAGGGGCAAGTATAAAATTGCAAGGTTTGTTATCGACTACAATAGCTAGAATAATTGCTCTTTCATTTGGAGGTCCTTAGCAAGGGTATGGTCAGATGTGTTACACGATGTTTATTGACCGCTTGGTAATGGTCATTTCATAAACTTTTGGAACGATGTTTGGGTACATAAGCTTGGGAAGCTTAAGGATTTCTTTCAAGGTGATGGTTTCTTGGGTGATACCTTACGAGTATGTGACTTGGTAACGGCTACTGTTGATTGGGATTGGGGTCGTTTGCGCACCTTTTTGCCTGAGAATATTGTTACTATTATTAGTGCTATGGTTCCTCCTATGAGTGATGCGGGTGAGGATAGGTTAGCATGGAAATGGTCGACTAACAGTTTATTTTAAACAGATGAAACCTATAAAAATTGTTTCCATCAAGGCTTCGGTGCTTCTTCTAGTTACTAGCACCTTATATGGAAAACTAAGGCTCCCTAACATGTCCGTGCGTTTCTTTGGATACTTTGGCAAGCTAGACTTTTGACGAATGAAGAATGGGAAAGGAGACATATGACGAGTTCGACGCATTGTCCAAGATGTGACTTTGCTATTGAATTCAACTTACATGTCGTTCGTGATTGCCCTTTTGCAAGGGTAGTATGGGTTTCTATTCTGTCGAGTTCTAGGCAAGGTCTTTTTTTCTCCTTATCACTTTTAGATTGGATCTTGTGGAATTTGCACAATACTATGCAGTGGAGATAAGAGAAATTCAAATGGCCGTCTTTATTTTCCATCATTTGTTGGATGATATGGAAGTCTCGAAACTCTTACGTATTTGCTAATGGTAATAGTTGTGTCCAAGAGCTTGTGACTGCATGTATTTCATAGGTAAAGGGTTGCTCGATGTAAACAACACAAGGCTCACATCCATCCTTGCTGGCGATTGCAAGGATTGAGTACCTCCAACTACTGGTTGGGTGAAGCTAAATTCGGATGGTGCAGCGTCTCAAGTTGATGATAATGTATCGATTGGAGGGGTATTTTGGGATGCCGATAGACGTTGGCTATGTGGCTACTCACAAAAGTCGGACAAGGATACCGTTTTCCGTATTGAAGTGTGTACGATCCTTGAAGGCCTCCATATAGCTTGGGGTAAAGGTTATAGACGTTTGGAAAATGAATGTGATAACTTACTCCTTGTTGAATCTTTTCTCCATGGCAGTGTGGCTAACAACAGTAACCTTATGGAGCTTCGGTTAATTGATGACTACATTCATCGTGACTGGTAGATAAAGTTTCACGATATACCTAGAGACCAGAACAGAGTAGTTGATTATATGGCAAAGTGTGTTTATGACTGTTCTTTGGGATTGAAGCTGTTCGATGTTCCTCTGCCCTTAGTTAAGGGGAGCTTATAGATCGATAATCAAAGTTTTCATCACAATGTCTAGACTCTTTTGATTTCGCTTAATTCTGTATTTTCTCTACTAAAAGAAATTTCCTATAATTACCATTTTCAAATTAAATATTTTTTTGATAATATCAAATTAAATATTAAAATAATAGTAATTAAATGATCAAATATTTATTCAAAGTGTAATTTCTAGTATTTGAAAGATGAAGTGTCAAAGTATCATTGGGGCACATGTCAACAATATAACTTTGCAAGAACCGGCATTTAAAAAAAATACATGATAATTAAAGGTGTCTAAAATTATCCTTTTTTATCATACCTAACATATGTGCAAAATAAATTAATTAAAGTTTAATATAAATTAATAATAATGTCTATATCAAGAATACCTTAAAATTTCAGACGGAGAAATTGGAATTTTGCAAATTTTATTTAGTTGTGGAATGTCAAACCTATTGTCACATATATTATAATGGTAAAAAAACAAAACAAATATATGTAAGTGTTTGGTAATAATTTTTAATTTTTATAAAAGAAAAAATAATTGAGTTATTAAAATCAAAACTTCAATGAACGTAATGTAGATAGAATTAATTACTCGATTTTTTTTTTAATATACTGGTGTGATTATATAATAGTATTTGTTCATATTTTCTTAATTTTTTGATAAGGCACACACACTTTGCACATACAAATGCTCGAACTCGAGACTCCTAGGATGAACAACGTCATCTTTTCCATTGGAACCACTTGTTGGATTCAACTATACCTCAATTACTTGAATGCATTAGTGTTGGTAAAATTAAATTAAATTATTAAAGCAAATATTATAAATTAAAAATTGTCACTATAAATTTGTCTTTAAAGTAAATACGAAAAAAACATGTTTTGGAAACAAAAATAAAAATATTTTTGACCCTTTAATTTTATTAGTTTCAAAATTTTCTAATTTACATCCAATAAAATAGTGGAGTCAAATTGAATAAATGTATAAAGATTGAAGGATAATTTTATTATTACACCTTATATAAACACTAAAACAAACATTTAACGGTACAACTTTAAGGAGGAACTATTTTACTTACTCATCTAATGTACATAAATTAATTTACTCATTTTTTCAGGACAAAAACTAAAATACAATTTAAGGTATAATATAAGAAATTTTGTGATGCTTTTACTAAACTTAAAAATGTTTGTCATCATTTTCTATATTCAAATTCCATACAAATATAAAAAAAAATAATAGTGAAAGATCAAATTAATAATAATAGAAAACAAACTAACGAAATATGGTATCCATGGATGAGTTGTCCAAGATACCAACCTATCTAACAACATTTCTAAGTTTACTATTTCGCATCCAAAATTAAGGTTAAAACATTTGGTACAGAGTCAGAAAATTTTTTAAGGAGTTGTGAAATTAAATTGTAATTTTTACGATAATAAAAATATAATTTTATTATTTGAGTAGCTTATATTTTTATTATTTTTAAAGGATTAAATCGAATCTCTATTATTTTTAAGGGGTTAAAATATAATTTTATTTTTATTAATTTAAAATTTTAAAGAGCCTCAATGAAAAAAAAATTCATTTTAGAGGAGCTAAGGCAAAGCCAAAAATTCTTTTCAATGGGCCAGAATTAAATTGTAATTTTTTAGATAAAAAAATATAATTTTTAAAAAATTAAATTAAAATTTTATCATTTTTAAAAAAAGTCAAAATGTAATTTTATTTTTATTAATTTAAAATTTTTAAAAACTTAAATAAAAATTTTTCATTTTAAAGTTATCGAAATTCCTATCAATCCCTGAAGTTCGCCCTACAAACCCTGCCAGCCGTCCTAATACGCCATCATGGTCACTCATCCTTCCCTTGTTTTTGGTAATAATAATGCACATTTATGATTTTAGTTATTCATACTAAACATGAAAATAATAATAGGGTTAAGAACATACTTTGTATTTGTATAAATCCAAAATTATTAATTGTTTTCTTTTCATAAACACTGAACTTTAAAAATAACGACAGATCATGAAATATCCCCAACTTGAATCAACAATAACATGTCACGTTTTAGTTTACTATTTTCACAAGTTATGATGGGATGAGATAGAAGAAAATAATAATAAATCAATAATATCCCATCAAAATTAATACAGAATGAGAAGCAGGGTGTGATGCATGCACATGAAGTTGAACCTACCATCTCTCCATTAAAAAAATACGAATAAACTATATATTAATTTAATTTAGGCCTTAAATTTTTTTGGAAGCCACTTTCTGACAATGAGCCATTAATTATTACTGTAAGGATTTAGAGAGAGGAGGAGGCAAAATGTAATGGGATGTTGGCGTGATGTTCTACGTTCTAATTAATGGACCGAAATTAAGAGCGACTCTGTTTCCAGAAATTTTAAAATAATTTCGGACAGAGTCCCACGGAATTGGTTTCAATGAACCTAAATGAGTCCACTCATTTTACTTAACACTGCCATAACAAGTATTTTAAACTTTTGTTTTGTATTATTCATTTTAATGAGGGTCAACATAGAAAAAAATTTTGGGTCGAAATTCAATTATTAAATTAATTCTTTTATCATTTTTAAAGAATTAAAAATATAATTTTATTTTATTATTTTAAAATTTTAAAAAATTAAAAATTTTAAGAAAGGTGAAACCCTTGCCAGCACCTGATTTTAATTATATCAAATCCAATTAGAATAATATTTATTCAAGTAAAAATTCGTTGATAGCCATAAATAGGGATGTATTTTTAAGAATAGGTAAAAATTCTATCTTTTAGATAAAACAAAGTAAACAAAAAAATAAGGTTAATATTTAGTATATTGATAGTGTATTTTTTTATTTTATATATAAGTTTAAAAATTTGTTTTATATATATTTTTTATAGAATACTTGTCAAGTCTTCATCCTATTTGTGGAGTTTTTTTTTTTTTTTTTTTGTGAATTACAATAAGATGACAAAATTTAAACAACAAACGCGACTCAAACCCAGATTCTTGAGCATCAGATTATCACATATAGTTTTTGATTTTAGAGTTTAAAAACTCCATTAATAGTATACTATATATTTTCTCATAAAAACAAACGTAAAAGACTATTATCTTGAAATCCAATGAGAATTTGAACTATGTCGGAGTTAGCTAGGCAAGTGTATTTTGCATCATCATTTGGCGCATTTGGAAGAATAAGAACTTATTCATCTTTCAAGGAATTTCTTGGAATGCTGCTGAGATTGTTAAAGCCTCTATTACTTGGGTGAAATAATTTTGGTCCATGGAGGATTTGACTCAAAAGCATATTCTTTTCAAAGGTACCCCTTAACGGTCAGTTGGTTCCATTTGCATACTGATGGTGTTGTTAGCTTGAACACAGGTTTAGCATTTGCAGGGGAGTCGTGTGGAATCATTTAGGTGAGTGGATTCTAGGTTTCAACCGTTTTTTGGGGGTTTGTTCAGTCTTCGATGCTAAGCTTTGAGGTATTTTGAATAGATTGATTCTTTTACAAAAATAGGGTGTGGACAAGATTTTAATTCAGACGGATAGCTTTATGGTAGTCCAAGTTATTCAAGGGAGGAATTAAAGATGTTCAAGTTCAACTCTATTTAGACATGTTCAACAACTGCTACAAGATAAAAAAAATTTAGGTCGTAAGTCATGTCCCTATGGAGTTTAATTTTGCTGCGGACAAGATTGCTAGGATGACTCCTGTTAATGTGGTGTGTGTTAAAGTGATGACAAATATTCCAACGAATTTAAGTGAAGTAATTGTTAAAGTTAATGGTGCTTTTGATATTGTAATTCTAGTTTAAACTTTTATGATTTTTTCTTAAAAAAAAAACTATTATCTCGAGATTTGGTGTAAAATATACTTATCTCCACAAACACGTTTATTTTAGGTTCGAAGAAAATCATGTTTAATCATTTAAATATCTATTTATTAGGTAAATTTTAAATAAAAAAATTATATTTTATTATTTATCATGTACTTTTTATTTATTTTATTTATTTAAATTTTAATTTACAAAATAAGAAATAATGAATTTAAGTACTATAAAATTAAATTCTAATTAAATTATTGTTTGCCTTGAGTAAAACTAAGGGTATGTTTGATAAGTGATTTAAAATTTTCATTTCATCGAAAATAAATTTTTTTTAATATTTAATATTTTAAATGTGTTTCATAATCATTTAAATTTTGTACATAATATAAAATTTTCAAAAAAAAGTGTTGAATGAGATAAGTAGGTATGTAACTACTTATCACTTTTAATGTAAAAAATATTAAGTTGATTTATTCTATTAAAATTTTGAAATAATTTTTTTAAAAATTGTGATACCGTATTTATATTTTATCCAAAATAATATTAAATATTATATCAAAATTTAAAAATTTAAAAATATATTTTAAAAAATCAATAATTTTTTTCATAAACCATAATTATATTTATTAATTTACCAAATAATTTTCTTTTTCTTTTTTTAAATAATTTACCAAATAATTTTCTAATATAAATTCAACAATTATAAAATTTAACAGTAAAAATTTATCACTTAATTTTTTAACACTTAAATTTTTGGTTTATCAAACACACCCTAAATATTTTAAATTTATATTTAATTCAATTATATAATCTTTAGATGGAAATAAGTTATTTTTATTTAAAATTAAATCATTAACATTATTTAGGACGTTTTAATCGGAACCAAATTGATTAAAGTTCAAAAGGTATGAAATAAAAGACAATTAGAATGAAAGAATTAATCTGAAAGTTAATATATATTTGAATTAAAATAAAGTTTAAAATATTTAAGACATATTTGGATTAAGAATTATTAAAAAAAAGAAAGGTTTATGTTAAAAAAGCTCTTAAAAGATATAAACAAAATCAATTAAGTCAATGTATTAAATTTGCACTCAATTAAGCATTTATCGTTAACTAGAATAATCAATTAATCCCTTCCATTAGTGATTTCTGTCATTAATCATGTTAACTGTTAAAATAAATTGAACAGATGAAGTTGAGCATGCCATATTACATTGCATGGGGTGAGACGATATGAAAGGATGAAGTTGAGCAGTTTATCTGCACCGTTGAGTGGTTTATCCACATCATTTGAGAAATTTTTATCTGCACTGTTTGAGTGGTTTAACCATCTATAACAATCCATTTTTCAATGCTGTCGGAAAAAGTGGTTTTGGGACCACAACTCTGATGTGTCAGTTCTTAAATATTTATTTTTAGTATTTATGAGATCATTAGTGACGTATTAAATTTTTATTATGAAATTTTATTAATTAGATAATCAATTAAGTAAAAAGGGCTAAATTGTAAAAATTATAAAAATTGGGCTTTAATTAGTTATAATGGTTAAAAGGCTAAGTAAAGGGATTAAAAGGGGAAATAAACCCTAGGTAAATAAAGTGGACGGTTCTAGAGAAATAAATGTGAAGATTTTGGTTGTATAAGTGGTTTTAAACAAACCAAAATTAGAAACAAACATTTTTGTTTTGTTTTCTTCTTCCCCAATATACCACCGAAGCCCTAAAAATATAGAGAAGCCATCGGTCAAGTTTGAGTCTTAATCGGGTGAGTAATTCTCGTCTGTTTTTTAGCTTGAATGTTTAATTTGTAAAATGGTTAAACATTTTAGTTTAATCTAGCTAACCCAATGATTAATTTGTAAAATGGTTAAACATTATAAAAGTTGTCATGGATGGGTTGAGACATCCTTGAATGTTTATGCTAGGAAATGAATTTTGTTGTTAGATTGACTTATTTTGTGAAGTAATTTTTGATGATTTTAACGTTAAGGGTTTAGGGACTAAATTGAGTAAAAGTGAAAAGTTGAAGGTAATTTTGTAAAATGTCAAAAAGGACATAATCTAATAAAATGATTTTAGTTTTTGCTACTGATTTAGTTAATTAAAATGAAATTAATATTTTAGATCAAGAACGTGTTGACTATCACGGTAAAGAAAAGGTTGCAGAGTAGTCCCCATACTTAAATAGTAGCTACAAATTAGTCTGGTAAGTTAGTACTGTTATTTCTATATTTTATTAATTCTTTTTGTACATTCCTTGTTGTACCAAATTAAAGTATACTTAATATTTTGAGAAGTCTAAGAAATGAATGAAGTAACGAGTTGTCAGGCCTTGGGCTGGTGATCTGAACAAATGCGATGGTTGAAATCCTGCACATGTTGTGGATTCTCGACAGCTTTTGTGAGAAGCATCATGAGTCGATGAATTTTGAATAGAAATTGGATTCTAATGATACGAACCCCTACGATGGTTGATTGCATATGTTGCAAATTCTTAACAACATGTGTGAGCAGCATTGTGAGCAGGTGATATAGATCGTAGCGATGGTTGAGGTCCTGCTTATGATGTGGGTTCTCATCAGCTTGTGTGAGCAACATCGTAAACCGATCAAAATTCTGTAGTTGGCTTAAACGAATGATGTTATGTTATTATTGAAATGAGATCACGCCTTACTAGAAATCGGAAAAAGTTTGATTTATGGTAGGTGTAACTCTCAACTGTTGTGTACTGTGTTTGGCAGGGATTTCATTGTTATTTCTTATAATTGAATTGTTGAGTTTGTTAGTGAGACTTACCGTTAATTTTACGAACTTACTAAGCTTTTGTAGGCTTACTCATGTTTTTTTCCTTTGTCTTGTAGATTTCATTTTGTAGACGGAAGATCAGATCAACCTCGAAGGATCACACTATCTCGAGGACTTTTTCGTAGATTTTGAAAACATTTTTGGTTTATATGACATGCAACAGGAAATAGATGTTATGTTATGAATTAAGGCCATGTATGCTTGCTTGGTATTTGGTGATTACATGATAGTCATGAAATATGCTAGTTGTGGTGATGTTTTGGATGAAAAATTTAATTGATATGATTGTTAGAAGTTAAAATAAACTTGTGTATATGATCATGAAATAAAATATATCATGTAAGTTGTGATAAAGGTTGAAATGGCTTGGAATGTTCATGCTGGAACATATAAAGGGTGGATAGGTTGAATTTTTGGTATGTCCATTATAATATGAGTTTATATATGTGATTGTATATGGACCTAAATGGTTGAAAGTGTCATGTTTTAGATGTTTTTGAGTGTGTTTTAAGGTATGGTAAGATTCTTGTATGAATTGGTTTAGGTCCCTAAACAAATAGGTGAACATTGAGCATGGCAACCACTCGAGAGTGTGCCTTAAGTGTGTTAGGTGCAGGGTTCACACGGGTTGAGACATGAGCGTGTGTCTCAAGTTAGTGAGTTACACGGGCTGACACATGAGCTGAGACATTGGCATGTGTGACCTCTATAAGGCAAAATTTTCAATTTTACCTAAAATGTTTTATTTTGATTTGATTTGGTCTCTGGTTATTCGTAAATTGTGTTAAGGGCCTCGAGGGCCCGATTTAAAGCCCGTAAATGTATGTTAAATATTATTTCAATTTATATTTGAATTAAAGGAATTTAAATTGATATTTAAATACCATATGTTATGAAAATATTTCGATGTGTGCGGTAACTCTCCATATCCCTATTTCGATGACGAAATATTAGATATGAGTGATACATTTAGTTGTATCAGAGCTATGATTTAGTTGATTCTTGGACTTAACGTAGCGTGACTAAAGTCTAGAATTAAATGCCATATAAATTTGTGATAGTGTGATATTGATTGATCCGATCTAACCCTTGTTTTCTTGTAGATCTTAAAGATGTCTAACAATGAACGAGATGAGAGTAATGAAGTAAACAGTAATATTTCGACTATTGATTTTGGGGCGAGTCATAGTATACCGATTCCCTCGAAGTCTGAAAACGAAGTAAAGAGTATGTTCTTTGGTTTGATGGGATAGTGGTTCTCTGAATTCATGAGAAATAATCTTATGGCTCCATAACCTCTACCCCTTATTGTACACCCAAATGTACATCCTATTGTGCCCTTTAGGGCCTTCACCTCCTCCAGCGATTGAACCGAGATGGCATGTTCCGGTTAATAAAGTAAGAAAGTATGGGGCAAAAGAATTTTGAGGTATAATTGAAGATGATGCATCAAGAGCTGAATATTGGTTAGAAAACATTCAACGAGTTTTTGATGAGATGGCTTGTCCTCCATAAGATTATCTAAGATGTACAGTATCACTGGTAAAAGATGAAGCTTACAGTTGGTGGTCAACGCAAACAGCAGTTGGATCCATGGATAAAATCAGTTAAGAATTCTTTCAAACAGAATTTAAAAAGAAATATATCAGTAAGAGGTATCTGGATTGGAAAAAGAAAGATTTTCTGGAATTGAGATAGAGAAACAAATTAGTGGCTGAGTATGAGAGTTTGTACACCTCATCAAGTATGCTCGAGAAATTGTACCGATAGATGAGGAAATGTGTAACCGTTTTGAAGACAGATTAAATGATGAAATTAAGATGATGATAGGTAGCTGAGAGATATGACAGTTCGTAGTCTTAGCTGATCAGGCACAGAAGATGAAAGAAGTTTACAACCATAAGAGATAAAGGGAAAGGAGGGCTCGAGAATTAAGCAAAAGAAATCCTTCCAGGTCATTTTTTGCACCTCCATCAAAGAAAATAAGAGAAGACGATAACCGTGTTACAACATTATCTGGGTTTTCGAGTAGAAGAAGATCTCGACAACCTGAGTCAAAATTTCAAAATCGGCCTGTTGATAGTGTAGCCAATGTCCACAATGCTCCAAAACCAACATGTGAACACTGTGGTAGATTTCATCCTGGTGAGTGTAGACTTAAGATGGGCGCATGTTTCAGATATGGGACGACTGACCATTTTATGCGTAATTGTCCAAGGGCACCGGAAGGAAAGGATGATCGAAGTTAAAAGCCCTCAACTACAACGGAAAAAGGTAAACGCTTTGGTAAAAGTAGTAACATAAGAGGAAATCAAAGTGATACTAAGGATGGGATTGCTAGATCAGATGTTCGAGCACCTGCATGGATGTATGCTATCCGAGCCAGAGAGAAGGCTATTGTACCTGATGTTATTACTGGTATATTTTATCTTTTTGATTTTACTGTATATGCTTTAATTGACCTTGGGACGACTCATTCTTATATTTGCACAGCCTTGGCAACTGATAAAAATTTACCTGTTGAGTCAACGGAGTTTGATGTTCAAGTTACAAACCCACTAGGTCATAGTGTAATAATTAATTTAGTATGTCGTAGATGTCCACGGAAAGTTCCAGGCTATGAGTTCCCCGCTGATATGATATTATTGCCTTTCCATGAGTTGGATATAATATTGGGTATGGATTGGTTATCATTACATGATGCAGTGGTTAACTATAGATAGAAACAAATTTATTTGAGAAGCCCATCAGGTGAGTTAATTATCAAAGAGTTTTTGATTTGATGGCTTGTTCTCCATAAGATTATCTAAGATGTACAATATCACTAGTAAAAGATGAAGCTTACAATTGGTGGTTAACGCAAATAGCGGTTGGATCCATGGATAGAATCAGTTGAGAATTCTTTCAGATAGAATTTAAAATATATATATATCAATAAGAGGTATCTGGATCGAAAAAAAGAAAGAGTTCTGGAATTGAGACAGAGAAATAAATCAGTGGCTGAGTATGAGAGTTTGTACACCTCAGCAAGTATGCCCGAGAAATTGTACTGACAGATGAGGAAATGTGTATCCGTTTTGAAGACAGATTAAATGATGAAATTAAGATGATGATAGGTAGCTGAGAGATATGACAGTTCGTAGTCTTAGCTGATCAGGCACAGAAGATGGAAGAAGTTAACAACCATAAGAGACAAAGGGAAAAGAGGGCTCGGGAATTCAACAAAAGAAATCCCTCCAAGTCATTTTCTGCACCTCCATCAAAGAAAATAAGAGAAGACGATAATCGTGTTACAATGTTATTTGGGTTTTCAAGTAGAAGCAGATCTTGACAACCTGAGTCAAAATTTCAAAATCGGTCTGCTGATAGTGTAGCCAGTGTCTGCAATGCTCCGAAACCAACATGTGAACACTGTGGTAGATTTCATCTTGTTGAGTGTAGACTTAACATGGGCACATGTTTCAGATACTGGACGACTGACCATTTTATGCGTAATTGTCCAAGGGCACCGGAAGGAAAGGATGATCGAAGTGAAAAGCCCCCAACTACAGTTGAAAAAGGTAAATGCCCTGGTTAGAGTAGTAACATAAGAGGAAATCGAAGTGATACTAAGGATGGGACTACTAGATCAGAGGTTCGAGCACCTGCATGGACGTATGCTATCCGAGCCAGAGAGGAGGCTACTGTACCTGATGTTATTACTGGTATATTTTATCTTTTTGATATTACTGTATATGCTTTAATTGACCTTGGGATGACTCATTCTTATATTTGCATTGCCATGGCAACAGATAAAAATTTACCTATTGAGTCAACGGAGTTTGATGTTCAAGTTACAAACCCACTGGGTCATAGTGTAAAGTTAATTTAGTATGTCGTAGATGTTCATGGAAAATTCAAGGCTATGAGTTCCCCGCTAGTCTGATGTTATTGCCTTTCCATGAGTTTGATATAATATTAGGTATGGATTGATTATCATTACATGATGCAGTGGTTAACTATAGACAGAAACAAATTGATTTGAGATGCCCATCGGGCGAGTTGATTACAATTGAGCTTGGCAGATTAAATAGTGCAACCAGAGTTGTTTCAGATATTCTACGCAAAAAATGATCTGTAACGGTTGTGTGGCATTTTTGGCTTACATATTGGATACTCAGGATTCGGGAACGAAGTTGGATCAGGTACCAATTGTTAGTGAATTTACAGATGTATTTCTTGAAGAGTTACCAAGGTTGCCATCTGAACGTGAGGTTGAATTTGTTATTGATTTGATACTTGAGATTGCACTGATATCGATTCCACAAGATAAAATGGCACCAACTGAGTTGAAAGAACTTAATGCAAAGTTACAAATATTACTAGATAGAGGTTTTATCCGACCGAGTGTATCACCTTGGGGTGCATCAGTACTATTCATGAAGAAGAAGGATGATTCATTGAGACTATGTATAGACTACCGACAGTTGAACAAGGTTATAGTAAAGAATAAATATTCGCTACCTTGTATTGATAAGTTGTTCAATCAGTTAAAGGGTGCAATTATATTTTCAAAGATAAATCTCAGATTGGGATACTACCAGATGCGGGTAAAATATAGCGATGTACCGAAGACTATTTTCTAGACTTGATATGGACATTATGAGTTTCTAGTAATGTCGTTTGGATTAACTAATGCCCTAACTACTTTTATGGATTTAATGAATCAGGTATTTCAGCCTCAATTAGATAGATTTGTGTTGTGTTTTTTTATGTTATACTGATCTATTCCAAATCAGAGACTGAGCATGCTCAACATTTAAGAATAGTATTACAGATTCTGCGTGAGAAATAGTTGTATGCAAAATTCAATAAATGTGAGTTCTGACTTCAAGAGGTTAGATTCCTTGGACATGTGGCTTCTGCAGAAGGGATATGTGTCGGTCCAAGTAAGATTTATGCTATTATTAACTGTAAGGCTCTGAAGAATGTTTTTAAGGTACGCAGTTTTTAGGGATAGATTATGATTATCTTTTTGTTAGAAATTTTTCTATAATAGCTTCACCGATTACCAAGTTATTATAGAAAAATGTTTAGTTTGTTTGGTTAGATGAGTACCAACAGAGTTTTTATCAGTTAAAGAGAATGTTGACAGAAGCTCCAATTTTGACACAACTTGAATCAGAGAAATAATTTATGGTTTACAATTATGCATCACTTAGTGGATTGAGATGTGTACTGATGCAAGCCGAGAAAATAATATCCTATGTTTCTCATTAGTTGAAACCTCATAAGAGGAATTATTTGACGCATGACTTAGAGTTAGCTGCCTTTGTTTTTGCATTGAAAATTTGGTGCCACTATTTTTACGGTGAGAAATGTCACTTATTTACAGACCATAAAAGTTTAAAGTACTTGATGACTCAAAAAAAGTTGAATCTAAGACAATGTCGATGGTTAGAGTTACTAAAAGATGATGATCTCGTGATTGATTATCATCTTGGGAAGGCTAATGTGGTTGCAGATGCCTTAAGTCAAAAATCATTATTTGCATTAAGAGCATTGAATGCACACTTATCCTTGGAAGGTGATGGTCTTGTTACAGCTGAGCTTAGGGCGAGACCGTTATTTCTTCAATGGGTTCGGGAGTTACAAGATGTTGACCCAAAGTTATTAGCCAAACATGAACAAGTCCAAAGTGATTCGACTACAGGATTAAATGTAATGACGATGGTATGATGTTATTTAAAAGGATGAACATGATAGTACTTTAGATGAAAGCATAACTTTAGGTTAACTTGCTAAAGAATGTAGGATAGATTGGTATCTTGTTGAGGAAGTAAAACAGGGTACACATGGCCTTGTGACACTGGCTGCCACACGATCGTGTGCCATATTTAAGTGCAAAACATTTTACACGGGCTGCTACACAGTCGTGTGGCTCCTGTTCGATTAAAGACATGTTCTGGCACATAGTCCCACCCACAAGCGTGTGAATCAAGTCAAAATGGGTACACGACCTATCACACAGTCTGTGACACGGTCATGGGAATGGTTTTCGAGTAAGAACATGGCCTGGTGCACAGCCAAAGGCACGGGCGTGTGTGAGTGGAAACATGGACATGTGTTTGAGACACACTATCGTGTACCTTTGTTTTGAAATGTTTATTAAAGCTCATGTTAAATTGTGATGTGATGTTTGTACAAATCATACATGATAAATTTAGAGTATATTACATGTTTAATAAATGATTTATATGTGTTGTGAGATTGCTTTAATTAAATTTGAATGTTTGATTAAAATGATTTAATAATCTTATATTACCCTGTAATTACTTTAATACCCTAAATAGACAACGATTATGGGTTACAGGTGTTATAATTAGTGGTATCAAAGTTTTCGGGTTTAGCCGATTCTCAACCTAAATGAACTCGTAATTGTGTCGAGGTACATGCCAATGTTGAGTTAAAGTAGAGTCGGGATGTTGATGTTGATATGAAATAATTGTTTTATAGAAAAAGGCAAAACAATGTCTGATGAATCCAATAATGTGGTGAGTCAAGAAAGTGTTGATAATGAATCTGTCGAGGAGTTGGAAATAGCCGAGTCCATTGCTTTAAATGTGCAATCGGATGGTGCACAGCAAGTAAGTGATAATAGAGGCTTAGATGTGGGTCAAAATGATACGAGTTTATTACGCACAATTGCAGAAGCCCTTTAGAGGGTAGCTGGAGTAAACCCTACGGTAACATTGACAACTATGGCCAAACAAGCTCCTATTAAGGAGTTACAAAGATACTATGCTACAGAATTTACGAGTGTAAAGGGTGTAAATTCGTCAGTGGCTGAGCAATGGTTAGAATCTACAACAAGAATTCTACATTAATTAGAATGTACTTCCCGGGAAAGTGTTATTTGTGCAGTGTCGTTGTTACAAGGTAAAGCTTATACATGGTGGCAAATAGCCACGAGGCACGTTCCTAAAGAAAGAGTTGACTGGAAATTCTTCCAACCTGAATTTCAAAAGAAGTATGTCGGAGAATTATATTTGGAGGATAGAAAACAATAATTTCTTTTATTGAGGCAAGGAAATATGTCAATGATGGATTATGAACGATAATACTCAACAAGTATGCCGCGGAACTAATTCCAACAGAAGAAGAAAGTTGCAAAAGATTTCTGCGGGGCATGAAAGACAACATAAGAACTCAATTGATAGCTTGAAAGATCAAAGAATTTGTGGATCGATCGGAAAGAACAAAAATGGTGGAACAATCCCTAGGTTTGAGTAACAAAGTGGAACATCCTCGTGCTATTGGAAAACGTTTTGGGACTTTCAGTTTTTTTTCAGCACCAAAACGTAGCATGGAGACTCGAGAATTCAAAAAATTAGTTGCAAGATCAATTATGCCACAAAGAACACAAGATTGACAACCAACAATATTAGTCGGTAGTGTAAAGGGCCAACCAGAGATTCAGAGATGCAAACTTGTGAGCACTGTGAAAAAAAGCACTAGGGAAAATGTTGGAAACTAACTAGAGGTTGTTTCCGATGCGGGTCGCTAGATCACTTCACATGAGAATGTCCGAAGAACGAAGATAATATGCTTAACACTACCCAGAGAACTACTTTTGTTACACGAGGTCATCGAGCAAGTAGAAGAAGATCGATTTTGAGAAGTGGATCAAGGAAGGGAAATGAATCGAATACTCATCAGTTAGAAATCAGAGCACCAGCTCATGCATATGTCGTAAGAACTCATGAAGAAGGGAATGCTACTGATGTAGTAGCAGGTATTTTCATTTATACTCCATACCTGTATACACTTTAATAGATCCTGATTCTTCGCATTCATATGTTAATTCGAGATTGATTAAAATGAGGAGTATGAAAATTGAAATGTCACGAGTTGCCATGTCAGTATTGAGTCCTTTGAGGCAAACTATATTAGTAGATCAAGTATGTAAACGATGTCCATTAGAAATCTAGGATTTAAAATTTCCTATAGATTTATTGATTATGCCTTTCAGGGATTTTGATATGATTTTGGAAATGGATTGGTTGACCGAACATGGAGTCGTTCTGGATTTCCGTAAGAAAAGATTTTCAATCCAAAATGTGAGTGGGAAGATCATTGAAGCTGATGGTGTTAGATCAAGTGAATTAACTCGAATGATATCAGTAATTCAAGCAGAGAAATTGATTAAAAATGGATGTGAAGCTTTCCTAGCTTATATGATCAACTCTGAGTCTAAAAAGGTTGAAATAAGCAATATACGAATAGTTTGTGAGTTTTCTGATGTATTCCCTGAGGAATTGCCTGGAATACCACTCACTAGAGAAATAGAGTTTGCAATCAAAGTATTCCTGGGTATAGCTCTAGTATCTATAGCTCCGTACTGAATGGAACCTACAGAATTGAAAGAATTAAAAGTACAACTGCAAGATTTATTACAGCGTGGATTTATTCGGCCGAGTATATCGCCCTAGGGAGCTCCTGTTTTATTTGTTAAGAAGAAAGACGTTACAATGCGACTTTTCATAGATTATCGTCAGTTAAATAAGTTGATAATTAAGATCGATACCCTCTTTCACATATCGACTATTTGTTTGATCAACTTAAGGGAGCTTCTGTATTTTCTAAGATCGAATTAAGATCGGGATACTATCAATTGAAAGTAAAAGATAGTGATGTTCCGAAGATAGCCTTCCGGACTCGTTATGGGCATTACGAATTTTTGGTGATGCTCTTCGAACTAACAATGCTTCAGCAGCATTTATGGATCTAATGAATCGCATCTTCCAACCATATCTTGATCAGTTCATAGTTGTCTACATCGACGATATTTTGATTTATTTAAAATCAAAGAATGAACACGAACAACATTTGTGAATTATGCTACAAGTGTTACGAGAGAAACAATTATACGAAAAATTTAGCAATTGCGAATTTTGGTTACTGGAGGTAGTATTCTTGGGACGTGTGATATCAGATGAAGGCATAGGGGTGGATCTAAAAAAGATAGAAGTAATTGTTCAATGGAAAGCACCCAAGAACGTATCGAAAATTTATAGTTTTGTTGGTTTAGCCGGGTATTATCGTCGTTTTGTGAAGGGATTCTCAAAAATAACTATGCCGATGACAAAGCTCCTTCAGAAGAATGCACAGTTTGTTTGGAACAAGAAATGTCAAGAGAGTTTTGATGAGTTAAAGAGGTTACTGACAGAGGCACCAGTTTTAGCCTTACTAGAATCGGGAAAAAAATTCGTAATCTATAGCGATGCATCATTAAATGGTTTGGGCTATGTGTTAATGCAAGAAGGGAAAGTGATTGCGTATGTTTCTCGGCAGTTGAAAATTCACAAACGTAACTATCCAACCCATGATCTGGAGCTTGAAGCGGTGATCTTTGCTTCAAAGATTTAGAGACATTACTTGTATGGAGAGAGATGTCATATAATCACGGATCACAAAAATCTTAAATATCTTTTGAGTAAAAAAGAGTTGAATTTGAGACAGCAACGTTAGGTTGAGCTCTTGAAAGACTATGATTACGTCATTTTATTTCCATCTCGATAAAGCTAACGTTGTAGCTGACGCGTTAAGTAGAAAGACAGCTTGTGAGTTGTGGGCAATGTTTGCCCAACATAGTATAAGAGATGATGGTAGTTTAATGACTGAGCTTGTAGTCAAACCGCTGCTGTTTGATCAAATTAAAGCCGCTCAGTTAAATGATGAAAGATTTACGAAAATTAGAGAAAGAATACCTAGTGGTTTGATCAAGGATTTTCGCATTGATGAGCATGATTGCTTAAGATTTCAAAATCGACTTTGTATTCCACAAAATACGGAATTAAAGGAAGTAATACTTCGAGAAGCATATGATAGCTCTTTTGCTATGCACCCAAGTGGAACGAAAATGTATTGTGATTTACGAGAATTGTATTGGTAGCCTGGCATAAAAAGAGAAATCGTTGAATTCATGAGCAAATGTCTCACGTGTCAGAAAGTGAAAGTGGAGCATCAAGTTCCTATGAGATTACTGCAACCCATTTCTAACCCTGAATGGAAATGGGAACGCATTACTATGGATTTTGTAACGGGTTTACCTTTGTCTTCGACTAAAAGAAATGTGATATGGGTGATTGTAGATCGATTCATGAAGTTGTCACATTTTATTGCAGTTAGAATGGATTGGTCACTTCAGAAGTTAGCGGAAACGTACGTATATGAAATCATTAGATTACATGGTGTACCTAACTTGATCGTATCCGATAGAGACCCTCGATTTACTTTGAGATTTTAGAGACAACTTCATGAATCTCTTGGCAGAAAGCTCCATTTCAATACAGCTTTTCACCTGCAAATGGATGGACAATCTGATTGTGAGAATAAATTTGATTAAGGAGACAAAAGACATGGTTAAAGTAATACGGGGAAGATTAAAGGCAGCATCAGATGGACAAAAATCATATGCATACTTGAAACGTCGTGATATCGAATACTCAGTTGGTGATAGGGTCTTCTTGCGAGTATCCCCTTGGAAGAAAATATTGCGATTCAATAAAAAGAGAAAACTAAGTCCTCGTTTTATAGGTCCTTATGAGATTCTTGAAAGAGTAGGACCTGTTGCTTATCGTTTAGCTTTATCGGTTAAGTTACAAAAAATGCATGATTTATTCCACGTATCTATGCTCAGAAGATATAGATTGGATCCATCTCATGTTATTTCGATGGAAGAGGTGAAAATCCAACTTGATTTATCATATGAGGAAGAACTGGTTAAAATTTTAGCTCGGGAGGTGAAAGAGCTACGTAATAAACGAGTTCCTTTGATGAAAGTCCTTTGGCATATTCATAGCCTCGAGGAAGTGATGTGGGAGCCTGAAGAATCAATGAGATCTAAATATCCTCACCTCTTCTCTGGTAAGATTTTCGGGGACGAAAATCTTTTTAGGGAAGGAGAATTGTAACGACCCGAATTGGTAATGTCGAGAGAAATGTTTTAGGAATATTAAAATTTTATCATTTGAGTAAATAAGTATAATTATTTAGTTGGACTAAGGAAGAATAAGAATTTTAGTTAAAGAAATTAAATAATTAGTATGCTATATTGAGAGAAAGGATTTAATTGTGGGAAATGTGAAATGAGAGGTATAAATTAAAGGATAAAATGAAAAAGAAAGAGGAATAAGAGAAGTATAAAGAAAATAAACCACAAATCTAAATAGTAGACTTTGATGTGTTAATCTGATGGGGATTTCATGTTTTAAATGGGCATAAAGGTAACTTAATAAGTCATGAGTAATTGAAATAAAATAATAATATAGATAAAAGAGCACTAAAATGTGAGAAGGGATTTTTCTTTTAGCTCTTTATTTTTTCTTCTTCTTTGGCGAAAGTTGAGGGGAGAGTGGCCATTGTTGAAGCTTGATTTTAGTCCTTGAAGGTGCTTGCATGTAAGTAAAAATTGTAATTATCTGTTCTTCTTGGCTTAAGTTACTTAACCCGGGTATTATTTTGTAGCATTTGGAAGTATTTTAAGAAATTCCATGGATGAATTTTAAGCTCTTTGAGTGATGTATTGGTATTTTCCTTGTATGTTCAAGATATTCAAAGTGCTAGCATGAGAAATACATGAATTACATGTTCATAGTGTGATTGAATATGGGTATTAGGTAGGATGAAATTGAATGTAAAGTAAGGACAGTTATGGACTGTTTTGGTAAAATTTGAGCAGTATTTATAAATGTATTTATACCTTGATTATTTCGTATGATAGGGTATGTACAATTAATGGTTGTGTATTTGCTTGAATGAGAGCAAAGTGCTTAATGTTTATGTGATAAAATGCTAGTGACGAGAGAAGTACTTTGGAAATTAATGAATATTTGATGAGTAGTAAAATAATGCTTGTTGTCATGAGTATCAATTTGAACATAGTGGATTATTGAATTGAATTAATTATAAATGGCTAATCATGATTAAATTGTGGCACATAGAGCAAGAGATGAGTAGAGCGAGTACTAGACGATGAAAGGAGAAGGTTGCGGATTAATTAACCTCGGTTTAAATGACCATCGTGATTTCGATAAGTTCAAACACTCAAACTTATTATTTATGTTTCCTTATAAATTGCATTCTATTATGTATACTTGATTTAAAAAGTATTGACTCATGTATAGTATAATTTATATATTCTTGACAAATTGATATTGAATCTTGACATGATGAAAAAGGTAGAATCAAATCATTGTAATTGATTATGAATTGAGTAAATTGTGGAGATGAACTATGCTATGATCGTTGGTTAAACCAACCAGAGCTAGGCTCACTTTCAAGGTTTAACCGCTAGGCACTGAGTGCCAAGATTTGACGGATCATTCGTTGGCTAGACCAACCAGAGCTAGGCTCACATTTGAAGTTTATCCACTAGGCACTAGGTGCCATAAATGTCGGTTTATCCGACTAGTGCTAGGCACAAATCGTTGGTTAATCCAACCAGAGCTGAGCTCATTTATTGCGGTTTATCCACTAGACATTGGGTGCAACGAATTGACGGATTTCGTTGGTTAACCTAACTAGAGCTGTACTCTTTTATCACAGTTTATCCACTAGGCACCGGGTGCCATGAATTGACGAAAATGGTTAAAGATAAAGTGAATGAATTACTAGAAAGTTTGGTTAATATATGAGTAATTATGATGTGGGAAAATTGAGATTATTGAACTAAGGCTTATGATATAAAGTGATGTTTCTAGTTGAGAAGTTGGCATTGTTTGTGTGAATTTTACAAAAGGTGAATGATGATTAACTAATGTAATTAAATTTTCATGATTTCAGGTTAGAAGTTTAGTAGATTTCAAATCAACATCGTAGCAGACATCCCGTACTCGAAGTCAGTAATGATTCCTTTTGTCTTTTGGCATGTACCTAGGAATAGTATCGGTGTTTAGGTTAACTAGTACTTGAGTACTTGTGAATATTGCCTATTAAGTAAGTTGGTTTATATGGATGAGAATTACATGTTAACTTTTGATGAGAATGATAATATATGCACATCATAATTAGTTGGAATGAAATTTCATTATGATCATATTCAATGCTAGTAATTTGATGAATGAATGGTGTTTTGGAATTGATTGGTTGTGTTGATTTAGTTTATGTTGGGAATGAACACTTTGTTGCATCTATGTCTTGTATGTTTAGATTGAGGTACATCATACTTCTAATTGGTAGTTTAGGGTGTGCATTTGAACCAAGTATGCTTTAGTTCCAACAATAGTTAAGGTCATGTATAATAGTTTATTTGGTTAGATGGACTTGTTATTTAAAAGGATGAACATGTTAGTACTTTAGATGAAAGCATAACTTTAGGTTAACTTGCTAAAGAATGTAGGCTAGATTGGTATCTTATTGAGGAAGTACAACATGGTACACATGGCTTGTGACACGGGCTGTCACACGACCGTGTGCCATATTTAAGTGCAGGGCATTTTACACAAGTAGACACACGGGTTGCTACACGATCATGTGGCCCCTATTCGATTCGACACATGGTCTAGCACACAGTCCCATCCATTGGCATGTGAATCAAGTCAGAATCGGTACACGACCTATCACATGGTTTGTGACACGGCCGTGGGAATGCTTTTTGAGTAAGAACATGACCTAGTGCATGGCCAAGGGCACGAGCGTGTGTGAGTGGATACACGGGCGTGTGTTCGAGACACATGGCCGTGTGCCCTTGTTTTGAAATGTTTATTAAAGCTCGTGTTAAATCGTGAAGTAATGTGATGTTGGTACAAGTCATCCATGATTAATTTAGAGTATATTACATTTTTAATAAACGTTTTATATGTGTTGTGAGATTGTTTTAATTAAATTTGAATGTTTGATTGAAATGATTTAATGATCTTATATTACTCTGTAATTACTCCAATTCCCTAAATCAGCGATGGTTACGGGTTACGGGTGTTACATTATGTGTTCCTAATAATCCACATCTTAAGCGAGACATATTCTCTGAGGCTCACAATAGTACTTACTCCATTCATTCGGGTAGTACTAAGATGTTTAATGATCTGAAGAGAATGTACTGATGGCCAGGTATGAAACGCGAGATTTTTGAGTTTGTAACTAATTGTCTGGTTTGCCAACAGGTAAAAGTAGAGCATCAAGTACCGTCAGGGTTATTACAACCTGTTACTATTCCTGAATTGAAGTGGGAGTGAATTATGATGGATTTTGTTTTTGTATTGCCTTTGACATCGAGGAAAAAGGACTCAATATGGGTCAATTTTTATAGATTAACGAAATCAGCTCATTTCATTCTGGTTCATACTAATTATTCACTTGAGAAGCTAGTAGAGTTGTATGTATCAGAGATTGTCCGACTACATGGAGTGCTGATATCTATTATCTCTGATAGAGATCTAAGACTCACCTCAAGGTTTTGGGGTAAACTTCACGAAACACTAGGTATTAAATTTAATTTTAGCACTGTGTGTCATCCGCAGATAGATGGGCAATTGGAACGAGTAATACAAATTATGGAAAATATGTTGCGATGTTGTATATTTGAGTTTACGGGTTGTTGGGAAAGGTATTTACCATTGGTGGAATTTGCATATAATAACAACTATCAATCTAACATTAAAATAGCACCGTTTGAGGCTCTGTATGGAAGAGAATGTAGAACGCCACTCTATTGGTCTAAGTTGCGTGAGTCTAAGTTGGTACCGATTTGATACGTGAGACAGAAGATAAAGTTTGGATAATTCGTGACTGCCTAAAATCCACGTCAAATCGACAGAAGTCGTACGTAGATCTTAAAAGAAAGGATATAGAGTTTGCAGTTGGTGGCCGAGTATTTCTAAAAGTCTCATAGTGGAAGAAAGTACTTCGATGTGGTAAGAAGGGAAAGTGAACTCCAAGGTTTATCGAGTCGTATGAGATTACAAGAAGATTTGGTTCTATAGCTTACAGGCTAGCTTTACCCCCAAAACTTGAAAAGATTCATAATGTTTTTCATGTTTCGATATTGAGATGGTACGAGTCGTATGAGATTACAAGAAGATTTGGTTCTATAGCTTACAGGCTAGCTTTACCCCCAAACTTGAAAAGATTCATAATGTTTTTCATGTTTCGATAATGAGACGGTACAAGTAAAATCCATCACACGTGATTACTCCCTGTGAGATTGAGATATAGCCAGATTTATCATGTTCATAAGAACAGATTAGGATTTTGGCTTGTGAAGTAAAGGAGCTCCGTAATAAAAAGGGTACCGTTAGTAAAAATCTTCAATATCGTTATGAGGTGAAAGAAGCTACATGGAAGACTGAAGCTTTAATGAGATCATAGTATTTTAACCTAGTCATTGGTAAGAAATTTTATGTATGAAATTTGCTAAAGGGGGAGAGTTGTAACAGCCCATTTTTCAATGGTCTCGAAAATAGTGGTTTCAGGACCATAACTCCGACGTGTCGATCCACAAATATTTATTTTTAATATTTTTTAGATCATTAGTGTCGTATTAAATTTTGGTTATGAAATTTTATTAATTAGATAGTCAATTAAGTAAAAAAGGCTAAATTGTAAAAGTTATAAAAATTAGGATTTAATTAGTTACAATGGTTAAAAGGCTAAGTTAAGGGATTAAAAGGGGAAATAAACCCTAGGTAAATAAAGTGGACGGTTCTAAAGAAATAAATGTGAAGATTTTGGTTGTATAACTAAGGGTGATATGGTAAAATAGGGTATAAGTGGTTTTAGAAAAACCAAAATTAGAAACAAAAATTTTTGTTTTATTTTCTTCTTCCCTCATACATCACCGAAGCCATCGGTGAAGTTTTAGTCTTCAATCGGGTAAGTAATTTTCATCTGTTTTTAGTAATTTTTATACTTTTGACCTCGTATTAGCTTAATCGAGCTAACCCGAGGATTAATTTGTAAAATAGTTAAACATTATAAAAGTTGTCATGGATGGGTTGAGACATTCTTGAATGCTTATGCTAGGAAATGAAGTTCTGTTGTTAGATTGAATTATTTTGTGAAATAATTTTTGATGATTTTAACATTTAAGGACTAGATTGATGAAACAATAAAAGTACTTGTATTTGTTGTGAAATAATTACATAAAGGGGCTGCAAGGAGGCCCTAAATAATTAGACTGAGCTTGAATTTAAAGGAAAATGGATAAATTGTTTGTTTAGGATTTGAGTACTAAATTGAGTAAAAGTGAAAAGTTGAGGGTAATTTTGTAAAACGTCAAAAGGACATAATTTAATAAAATGATTTAATTTTTTCTATTGATTTAGTTAATTAAAATTAAATTAATATTTTAGATCAAGAACGTGCTGAGATCATTGTGTGAGCAGCATTGTAAGCCGATTAAAATTCTATAACTAACTCGAACGAGCGATATTATGTTATTATTGAAATGAGATCATGCCTTATTGGAAATTGGAAAAAGTTTGATTTATGGCACGATGTAACTCTCAACTGTTGTTTACAGTGTTTTGCAAGGATTTCTTTGTTATTTCTTATAATTGAATTGTTGAGTTTGTTGGTGAGACTTATCGTTAATTTTGCGAACTTACTAAGCTTTTGTAGACTTACTCATGTTTTTGTCCTTTGTCTTGTAGATTTCATTTTGTAGACGGAAGATCGGATCAACCTCGAAGGATCACACTATCTTAAGGACTTTTTGATAGATTTTGAAAACATTTTTGGCTTATATGGCATGTAATAGGAAATAGATGTTATGCTATGAATGAAGGCCATGAATGATTGCTTGGTATTCGGTGATTACATGATAGTTCATGAAATATGCTAGTTGGGTTGATGTTTTGGATGAAAAATTTTATTTGATATGATTGTTTGAAGTTAAACTAAACTTGTGTATATGATCATTAAGTAGAATATATCATGTTAGTTGTGATAAAGGTTGAAATGACTTGGAATGTTCATGTTGGAACTTATAAAGGATGGATAGGTTGAATTTTTGGTATGTCTATTATAATGTGACTTTATATAAGTGATTGCATGTGGACCTAAATGGTTGAATGTGTCATGTTTTGGATTTTTTTAGTGTGTTTTAAGGTATGATAAGATTGTTGTATGAATTGTTTTAGGTCCCTGAACAAATAGGTGAAGATTGAGCATGATTTTGGGCACTTTTTGTCACACACGGGCAACCCAAATGGGCATGTGGTGCACACGGGCAACCCACACGAGCGTTTGCCTTAAGTTTGTTAGGTGCAGGGTTCACACGAGTTGACACACGGGCTGAGACACGGGTGTGTGTCTCAAGTCATTGAGTTACACGGTCTGGCCCATGGGCTGAGACATCGACGTATGGGACACATGGTCATGTAGAGGAGCCACACAAGCCGTGTGACCCCTGTAAGGCAAAATTTTTAGTTTTGCCTAAAATGTTCTATTTTGATTCGATTTGGTCCTGGTTATTCGTAACCAATTTTAAGGGCCTCGAGGGCCCGATTTTAAAGCTCATAAATGTATGTTAAATATTATTTCAATTTATATCTGAATTAAATGAATTTAAATTGATTTTTAAATACTGTATGTTATGAAAATGTTTCGATGTGTGTAGTAACTCTTCGTAACCCTATTCCGACGATGGAATACGGGATATGGGTGTTACAACCACACCGCACTAGCAGCTTTAATCTGCATGTTGTGTATTCACAACCTACTAATAGCTTGTCTGCAAAAACTTTTTATCAAAAAATCTCAGTTGTTCATCCACCCTTTTTTATTACTAGTGGTTTATCCACAACGAGTGATTCGTCAATAACGATGAGTGGTTTACCCACAACGTGGTGTAAAGGTAGAGGAGTTTAGGGTAACTCTTACTGTAGTGTGTAGCGGTGGAGTAGGACCCTTTTTTGATAATTAAAATTGCATTACATTCTTAAGCATATGCATAGTGGTGAATATTCAGATATTGTGACGATGAGATGAACTGAAAAATTGATATTCTAAAATTACTATTGTGAATTCTTTGATACTATTGATGGTTAATTTGGAAAAAAAATGTTTCTCTGATTTGCTATTTGATTGCGATTATACTATGTGTTATTATTTAATATAACCTATCGACTGTTTGCACTGATCTTCTTGTGATTAAATTCACAATGAACTTCATTGCTCATTCCCCTTTACTCTCCATCTTTACAGATAATTCATCAGGTTAGGACACGGACACGATATTCGGAGGGACTCAGCTCGATTTTTCTATTAAAATATTTTAGATTTATTATTTGAAATGTTTTGTTATTCAGAAACTATAATGTTTTATCTAAACTGTGGCATGAGACTTTAAGTTTTTTTAGAGATTATTCGACATGTAAGACCTTTAATTTTGATTAGGTTATTAAAATTAGAGAATTTAATTATTTATGCATGAAATATAGCTACTATTGAAACTAAGTTAGGTATCAATTTATCCGCTACTAGAGACGTTATAAAAATTAATACTGACGCTATCTCACCGGTAAAGGATTGGCATTGGTGTTGTCGCACGGGACTGGGAGGGCTTCGTGATGGGTTGCTCGGTATGCTTTCGAGAGGATAACATGCATGCGGACTGGGCAGAATTGGAAGCAATTAGGGAGGGCCTTGAGTGGGCTTGGAGACACAATGTAACGAGGCTTATATTAGAGTCCGATAGTGCAGCTGTGGTCAATCGGCTCAAGAACACCTGCGAGGACATCTCCATTTTTGGCATCCGAGTGAAGGAAGTTCAACTTTTGTTCGATAGCTTTGTTGAAGCAAATGTTAGATGGACTAATCGTATGTGTAATAGGGTTTGTAGTCTTAGCAAAATGGCTTTGAGCCAGTGTTGTACTTTTTAATTTGATATGATTACTCGAGGGAAATACATGAATTTGTAGTATCAATTCTTTTTAATATTGAGGTTGAGGCCTTGGGGCTTCTTTTGATAAAAAAAAAAAATTGTTAAAATTTCATTTCTTTGTAGTATTTACTTCAAACAAGAGACTATTGTCTTTAAAGATTAAACCGAAAGTTAATGGATTTTGCCCCAACAAAGGAACAGGGAAGTCATTTTATTTTTTATTTTTTTGGACATTTATGGCTTTACCATAATTGAACTTGATCATATGTTGAGAGTTGTCTATCTAGATTCCACTGGGTTTCGGTATATATATTTTACCCGAGATTAAATTAAATAATTTTAAATATATTATAAAAATATATAATTATTAATATACAGTAATATGTTTTTAATATTTTATTATTTTTAAATAGTGCATTAGATTATTGGTTTGCGACGGAATGTATAAGTGTACACAGTCGTTATCAAGTATAAGTAAATAAAAAAAGTTATCATCGCCACAAAGACTGTATCTGTTATAAATATAAAGTTATGAATTTACAAGTTGGTAAAGAAGGAAATAATATTTTGGAGTGTTGGATGTTAAATTAAACTAAATGCAAATTAACCTAAGTGCAAATGAGATGAAAAATGTAATGACATGGTTTAGTAGAAATTTCACAAGTTTAACAACAACAACACGAATAAGCTAGAATAATTACAACATTTGACTTAATTCATTTTTCATCATACTTAACAATGTTTCGGAAAATTTTCATGACAACTCGATCATTCATTAACTTGGAATCTAATATAAGTTTTTTCGAATCTTATACTTAGAAAAAACATGTATTTCTATGTTCATATTAAACTAAGGATTCCTTAGAATTTATTCGAAGTAATAGGGACGAGTTAGGTTTGAAACAATTTATTTACACAAACCTAAAAGCTCTACAGGGTAATAGAGTTCTTTCGAGTAGTTACGAACCTTTAATTTAATCGAGTTAGAATCTAAATTAAGCATGCACCTTCCAATTATTGTGTTCATTAATTCTCATTTGGTTAGGATCGATCGACTAATTCTAATGCATTTAAACATATTTTAATGCATGACATACATAAATGTTGGAAGCATGAACAACTAAGGCACAAAACATCATAAACATGAATCAAATGAATTTTATCAAATTAATGTAATCATTCCAGCTAAAACAAAAATAAGTCATCATTGTCAATGGAAAAACATCAAAACAATTTGCAAACATGTTGAATAACTAAGAACAAAAAATAAAGATTAAAGAAGAAGAAATTCTTGATGATTTCAATGGTTCTCCGAAGACCGATCGTGGTGACTTCCTCCGGTCCTTGTGATTGCTCCTTCGTAAAATGCTTCTCAAGATGGCCGGCTAAAGGTGGTTTTCCTCAAGGAAAATTCTAGCTAAATGAAATGGGGAAAGGAAATGCTTATGCGTGGAAGAGAGAAAGATGGACAAGTGAAGAATGAATGAAGGATGAATGACTGATGATGGATGCTTGAAATGGGAATGAGAGGTGATATTTATAGTAAAGGGCTGGCATGAGAGTTTGCTAAAAATAGCTTGGGGATCCCTTGAAATGCTCCTTCCCTTGGTCGGCCATGAAATGTGGGATGGGAGGTTGGGTGGTTGCTTAATTCATGTTTGATTTCATGCATGAATCATGCAAGGGAGTGGACGGTAATCAAGGTGGAAGTTGGGGGCTGATTTATGATTTTTTTGCATATGTAGGGACCTTCAAATTAATTATCCCAAAGCTAATTTGGGCTACTCTCATGCCTTTTTTTTTATAATTTGAGCCATTCTCCACCATTATTGGACGGTTTTGACAAGAAGACTTCATTTTTTTCAGCAATCATCTTCCAAGTTGGGTTGAATTGAATTTATGAGTCCAATTGATGAGCTTGTCGTCCAAATGAAGTAGAAATTAACTTGTGTTCATGTGTGATATGAATTAATTCAATGGTTCATCTACAACAATATTTGTAAAAATTAACATCTAAAATAGCAAATTTATGTAAAATTAATACTAAATTGTATAAAAAATTACAAACTTCACTCAAATTATATCTAATGTCTTAATAAGAATAAAAATGACTCAATTGACTACCTACATGCTCGGAATTTGCATAAATTAGGAGTAAAAAAGTGCTAATAAAACCTATATAATTTAAACGTATCAATTATTTGAGAACTTCAAGTTGAGTCTAACTTTTTTTAAATGTTGGGTCACGAACTCGACTCATAAAGACCACTATATCATACTAAGACAAATATAACAAAATTATTTAAGTTTGTTTATTGCATTTAGGGATAGACTGTAAAACTACACATGAACTTTAATCCAATGTGCAATTTGTTACATAAACTTTGATGTAGTGCAATTATACACATGAAACTTTGATTCTGGTTCAAATTTAAATACGAAACTTTTCATATTAGATAAATATAATTATTTTTTGTATGCAATATGTAAATGTAAAGTGGCATTATATTGATAATTATTTTAGTGATTTATGAAAATTGAATCAAATCAAAATTTTAAATATAAAATTACACAAAATAATAATTCATGCATAACATTGCTCATTTGATCAAAGTCTCATTCAAAATTTAACATTTATAAACCTTCTTTCGATCACTAAAGTAGGATTTCATTATAAAATAAAATAACATGAAGAACCCAAATGTGTCATGATTAGGACTGTAAATGAACCGAGCTTGAATGAACAAACCTATGTTCATGTTCGTTTATTTAAAATTATATGTGTTCATGTTTGTTTGTTTAATGTTCACGAACAATGTTAATGAATAATAAACAAACAATAAATAAATAAACACATACATACATACATAATATAAATATTATTTTAATATTTTTATAAGAAAATATCATTAATAAATAAACGAGTCAACAAACTAGCTTATAAACGAGCTTGTTCATGAACATAACGAACCAAACACACCTCTGTTCATGTTCGTTTGTTTATTAAACGAACATAAAAATTTTGTTCATACTCGTTTATTTAGCTTTATAAACGAACGTTATACAAACAGTTTATCGAACATTCTATTCATTTACACTCCTAACCATGATTGTTTGTTACAAGCAAATGACAAAAATAAAAAAGGCCTAACGTCCAACCTCCATCATTCTCTAGTAGTTACAATGTATCCATCCATTCCTCAAACTATACTTCATAATTTATTTTTAAGCTAAACACTTAATCAAATAATGCTTGCCTTACCTTTGTCTATTTATATATTTCTTCTGGCTATAGAAGGTCACATGCAAATCAAGTTCCAAAAGTTTAGCATTCTTCCAATCATTAACTTAGATCCCATAATTTATAAATAATAGAGGGAATCACAATGCAAATACATTGAGTTTTCAATAAAATAATTAACAAGTTCCAAAATTCAAACTTCAGTTTCAAGGTTTTGTTACATTACAATCCACTATCCAATATTTATGAAAGTAATTAAAAAAAGAAAATTCTTGAATGCATCACATCAATATAAAAATTATTGCTAAAATAAGGTTAATATACCATTTAGAATTTAAATTTTGTAATTATTTTCGCATTAGAGTTTAAGTTTTTTTAAATTCGTCTTTGAATTTGAAAATTATTGTTATATTGAGATTGAGATTTGCATTTTTTTTTATTCAAATTTATCTTTTATATTTTCTTAAAAAATTAAATCATAAAAATATCAACACCTCGATATAAAAATAATGATCTAATTTTATAGTGTGTGCTTCGGATTCCTCTCTCAATTAAATTCTAATTATTTCAGGGATATTCTAGTATGATTAGAACTTTAATCTTAGCCTATTTAAAGGGTCTTAAATCTTTGTTTTGAGATGTGAATAAAAAAAAGGCTTTTTTTGGGGGCGACAAGATGTAACCGCATATGAGTTTTGGTGAGAGCTTCGTGATAATTATGGTCCCTTTTATGAGTACCCTATGCTCTTTGAGATTTTGAGATTTATATTTGGGGTTTTGGGTAATGCTCATTTAATATATTTAAGTTAATTTTCTTCATATTGTACTCTCGTTTGCTTACCCACTTAATGAAAAGTCGAATCCTCTTTTACTCGTGATTTTTTCCTTTTTAAAGGTTTTTCATGTAAATCATTTATGTTCATTTTTTCCACTTTTATTATCCCGTTATTTATACGAATCGATCCCGAACAAATTCAAATCCTAATAAAAAAATACCTTCAAAAATTAACTTAAAAGAATCAAATTTCAAATAATTCATTAACCCTTAGAGTAAATTAGAGTCGATAGAAACTCAAAATACCTAACTTTATTATTACATTAAAGAAAACAAGGATACAGTTGGTGGGCTATGAGTTCGGTTCTATTTGTGTCTGGTCCCACTAAATGATCAAATGTTTATAAGGAAAGTAGAAAGGGTGTTTGAATTAGCATAAGTGGACAGAAGTGGATGGCGCAACTTGCTTAATTAGTAATCATTTGCAGCAGAAAGCTCTATGAGAATAAATAAGTGCTTACAGATGACGAAGATAAGACGAACAAACAACAACCACAACCTCTAATATTCTTCCTCTTTCTTTTCTTTTTCTTTCTAAATGCTGCAGTTTGAAATAATATTAAAATTTCAACTAGTCCAGATGATTGATTTTTTTTATAATATTTTCTTGAAATAATTTAATGATTCACTTGAAGAAATTCCGTGTGTTGGTATAATATTTACTGTCTCAAGTATGGTCTGGATTCGAGTCGTGCTAGTCACATTGTTGTTGTAATTCAACAAAAAAAATCCACTTAAAGAAAATATATAAAATAAAAGTATTATGAAAGTCTTTGTACTAAAAGTTGGATTGTATTTTACTTTCATTACCTAAAATATGAATAAATTAATTCTTGTACGTTGGATCAATTAAAAAACTAATCATTCTCTTAAAAAATTCATCCACTTTTACTGTTAAATGTTGATGTGATTAATGAAATAACCAGACAATGACGCGTAGCATGCCATGTGTACTTAAAGTTGACGTGACAATATTTAAAATTTTTTAAAAATCCTAAAAAGTATATAAAACTTTTTATAATCATTTAAAACTCACACCTAAGATGAACTTATACATAGTTTTTTAAATAATTATAAATAATAAAAAATTATTTGAAAATTATTAAGAATTATAAGAAATTATGTAATTTATTAAATTTAACAAAAATTATTTAATTTTATTTAAAACAACATCCAGAATGAATTTGGACAAATTTTTGTTCAAATTCAAATGAGCCTGAACAACCATGTGTCAAGATTCATCTAGTATTGATTTATTAAATAATTATAAAAATTATAGAAAAATATATTTAAAATTGATTAAGAATTATAAATAAAATTTAAATTATTAAAATTTATAGAAACTATATATACAAATATAGCATGTTTAAAAAATTCAAATATACAAGTATATATACAAACACATATGTATCTTCGTACACAAATTGATATTTTTAGTTGATCAAGTTAATAAGTTTTATTTTATTATTTTATTATAATTCTTAATTTTTTTTATAATTTCGTATAACTCAAGCACACACATATATACATTAGTAACCTTTCATAATAATATTTTATTATTAATTTTCAAATAATTAATAATCATTTATAATTTCTTATAATTCTTGATAATTTTTATAATTATTTAAGAAATCACTCTACAATGAACTTGAATAATTATTTTTCCCGGTTCATTCTAGATGTTGTTTTTAATAATTATTTTACTATAGAAAAAAACCCTACAACTTTAGAAGTCCAAAAAAGCTCAGATTTAATGAAATAAAGTTGCATGGAAGAAGGAAAGCTCAACTTTTTTAAGTCTACTAAAACAACAAAAGAGAATATGTTAATATTTAAGAGTCTATAAAAGCAAAAAAAAACAAATGGCAATTTTATAATAAATATGATTTGGAAATTCAGGATAAAAATTTCAAAGAATTGGATTTTTAATGATTTTTTATTTTTAAAACTCTTTTAAATTCTTAATAAAATCAAATAACTTAATTAAGTGCAAAAAAAAAAATCAATTTTCAAGGATACAGAGCAAAAGAAAAAAATGTTGAATTCTAGTAATGGTTTTGAAACTAGTTTTGGTATAAGCACTTCTTGAACAGCAAGGTGTTTGATTAGGGGTGAAAATCAAACACCGAAAACTTAGGTTCTGATACTAAATAATGTAAAACCTCAAAATCGAGTTTGAATTTGAAAGAATGAATGGTTAGGCTATCGAAACGCCATTAGAGGAGTGGAAAAACAAAATCTGAAGAACCCGCACCATGGGTCTACGTGTGAGGAAAGGGATTCAAGAAAAGAAATGTTTGAAATATACATTCAGATGACCTAAGTAGGCAAGAAAGCATTTATTGGAAACTTTTGAGGAAAAGTCGAATCGCAAACTACAACTCTTTCGGTCTAGCCTCTATTGTATCCACCTAGAAATAATGAACAAAGTACACTCTTTAACCTTTATAGAGTATTTTAAACTTTCTTGTATGCTAGACTGAGAGTTTTGAGGTAAGGATGAAAGATGGTATATAAAAATTTCTTTTTATTCAAGCCACCTTTAATTACATAGAGGATATTTAGGGATTTTAGTCAAACATGATATTTCACTTAACAGAAATTTGTTATGAATGCTATTAAGTGGAAGTTCAATCTTTCATCTTTCTTAATCTTTCGCCGTTCATATTTTTGTAACCTTTCTTAGTTATGTATTAAAAAATGAGGATTCTAATCTTTCTATATATATAGGAGTATACTACTTGTAATGATGATGGAAATAGAAGAGAAATGCAATATAAATCTCCCTTTATTCTCATCTATTATTCTAGTGTTCTTTGCATTATTATTTTATAACACGTTATCAGCACGAGCTTGCTCGATAGTATTCAATACCTTTTTTTAGAACAAGTAATTTAGACGTACAACAACCTTGTTGAAGCAACACTCTTAAGGTATGTAATTTTTATGTATGCTTGAAAGATTTTGAGATTTCAATATTTTTAATAAAAAAGTAAAAAACGATGCTCATTTGTTTTTCGTATTTAAGTATAAATTTATGTTTTATATATTCTATGGTGTGCTTGGTTATGATATAATACTTTTAATAGAGCGAAGTATCAACAACTTGAATATTTGTACTTAAATATGTATATATTTCAAAACATGTGTCATTGACATGATAACTACGTTGTCTGTTAGATTATTTCTAATAGAGTCACACATGATTTGTGAGTATAAATGAATTTGACTTTTTAAATAAACAAAGAAAAAACTTCAATCTTGACAGAAATATGCTTTAGAGTCAACTTTAATGGTGGTTTTGGAGTTGTTCTTGAGCATCTGGGATAGTGGGATCGTTAGTGATATTTCTGTAAATGGCTCCGTGAGATAAAACGTGTCAGTGAATAGTAACTCCATTAAAAATATTGTCTGGATTACATGGAAATCAGAGTTGTGCAGTGATAGCATGATGATCAATTTGGAATCAGGAGTTTCGAATATTGTGGTTAAGTGTTTAGTGTGACAACGAGAATTTCGAGGAAAAATTTTTTTTAAGGAGAGGGAGAGTCGTCACATACTGAAACCGGATTAGAAAAAATTGGGTTAGTGAAACCAAGACTATTCATGTCTTGATTTTTTAATTAATATTGTGAAAGTTAAGTGATGTGATTTGGTTTAATGATTAAAAGTATTGCTTGTGTGTGAGAGGTTTTGGGTTCGAATCTTTCCCTTTGAATTTTTTGTTATTTTTGTCTTAACCCCTATTTTTGATCATCTGGCATAAATAATATTTTTGTTTAATTGATGTCAAGGATGAACCTATTGGTTCAAGGGTTAAGGCATAGCATTCCCTTTGATCCTATGTTTGAATCACGAAATGTGTAAATAGGAAATGTTTTTTGTTATTCTTTGTTGTGTCACCCATGTGTAAGTGGTTAGTTATTAGATTTATTGGTGGTGTGGGTAGTTTTTGAAAATAGGAAAAAAAGGAATTATCCCAAAAATCACTCCCATTTTCATCTCCTCTTCTTTTTGCTCACGCCAGCTTTCTTTCTTTTTTCTATTTTTTCCTTTTCCGTTTCCTTTCTTTCTCGGATGTGATACTGTAACTTGCTGTCACCATTTTTCCCTTCGGTGGTCTGTTTGTTTTGTATTCTTCTAGGTGGTTTCTTTTTGTGTCTGACGAACACTCCTCCAGCGGTCTAAGTGTGGTTTAGGGTCATTTTTTTGTAAGGGTAACTGGATGGAGGTTCCAATTATGGGCTAGTTTCATTTAGTTCGTAATAATGATTGTTTACGTCTGATTCAGTGGTCGATTTTAAGTATGGGATTTGCTAATTAGTTCGTTTTAGGTGTTGGATTTCTCATTGTCGAGATTGCTTTAGAAAATAGTAAGATGTGTAACAGAAAACTTGAAAAACAAAAAAAGGCAAAAAGTCAAAATGCATTCTTTCGATGTCACATGGTCGTATGTTAGACCGTGTGCCCCACACGACCATGTGTCAAGTCGTGTGTCAAACCGTGTTTGTGACATAGGCTGGATTTTCTAGGCATGTGGGCCATACGGACATGTGTGAGGCCGTGTGGACCACACAGGCTGGCCAATTGGGTCGTGTGAGCCACATGGGCATATGGGCCCATTTTTTGAAAATTTTCATCTAGGTCACAGGGGCACGTGTGAGATTGTGTGGACCACATGGGCTGTCCAGTTGAACCCATTTTTTTAAAATTTTCATCTAAGCCCGTTTTGACCTATAATACGTATTTAGACTCTCCGTAAGATCCATATTGCATAAATAAGGTGTGAAAACATTATATTTGTTAATATGCTATGGTAGGTGATATGATTAAGGAAAGTGAATTAAGCAT